>BSBK01005569.1:5000-605000 GCA_027943335.1 Chamaecyparis obtusa | reverse complement strand
GCGAATTCGTGACTGAAGAACCAATTTTTTGCGAATCAAGGCTATTGTGAGATTTTCATTTATTGTTTTGAGCATTCATAGTTTCATATCACATATTTTTATATGCATTCATAGCATTTCTTAGATTAAATATGCATTCAAACTCAATTTCATACATTATAGCTTAGATTCATACAGTTTCTCATTCTTATTGCATAGAAAATACAAAAATATAGAATAATCTACATTCATACAATCTTTCATTCTTTGCATTCAAATCCTTCATTTAGGTGTTGCATTGTCACTGATCTCAATTTCAATTTGAGAACATCATACTTGCACCTACTAGAAGGCAGTAAATCGCCTGGTTAGCATAGTTTCAATTACTTGCAGATTTCGGTTTTTGCTAACCTCTAATGTTTTACTGAAGTGTTGTGTCTACAGCTGGGTAAAAAATTCACACACACATTTCTGGCACCTACCATGGGGCTCTGAAATGGTTTTCCATTCTATTCTATCAAATTTCTATCATTTTTCTCAAACCCACGACCACAAGGTTAATTTTTGTGAGTTTTGTGATAAATTTTTGGGCTGTTTTTCCAAAAATCCAACTGATGTTTTTATTGGTACATGTACATATGACACGATACAGATCCAAAATTTATATTTATGGAAAGGTATTTGAGTTAGCTTTCATTTTCCATTGGTTTGGATTAATTTCATTTTGATTTTCAAAAGTTATGATCATTTTAGTGAAGACTGGTTTGAACCTAGTTTTATGAACTCCACTTGATATTTTTATTGGTACATGGACATATGACATGATACAGATCCAAAATTTATATTTCTAGAAATTTATTTTAGTTATCTTTCATTTTCTATTCATTTGGATTAATTTTGTTTTGATTTGCAAAAGTTATGATCATTTTAGTGAAGACTGGTCTGAACTTGATTTTATGAAATCCGATTGATGTTTTTATTGGTACATGCACATATGACATGATACAGATTCAAAATTTATATTTCTAGAAAGGTATTTGAGTTAGCTTTCATTTTCCATTGGTTTGGATGAATTTCATTTTTATTTGCAAAAGTTATTATTGATTTAGTACAGACTAGTTAGAATTTGATTTTTTATGACAATAGGTTTTTCGATTATCAAATGACATATTATCTTTGACTAACTTGATTTTCTACCATGTGGGGTTGACAAGTTGTGTTTCTTTTTTTATGGATTTTTATAACAGTGGGTTTCATGTACAAGAATAGGTAAGTTTTGCATAATAGTGGTTTGCAGGTGCAGGTGCAGGTACGTCCTGTGGGTACAAAAGATAGAAGACAAATGCTCAAAAATTGCTAAAATAGGTAAAATCTACTAAGCGCATTGCGAGGAACTTAGGTAATTTGTTACAACTGATAACACTTCATTTTGGGACATAAAACAAACTCTTTTGTGTCAAGCTTGAGTGCCTTTAAAGATTTCATAATTCACACTTTAGTTTTGGGCTCTAAAACGAACATAGATTTGCTTTTTGCTGATCTGTTACACATAGTAATTAGGCCCTATGAACACTATTTGCGGATGATCTTGAGAGAGTGGACTTCTTTCACTTGTTCATGCATGCAAAGCTCTTCTTGATGATAGATCCCCTTGTATGTAGGGAGGTTACTGAGATTGTCTTGCGTTCTACTAGATTTGTGCATCTTCAACTTTTGATTGATACATTCTCTCTCCGGAGAGGTTGATAGATCATAAGCGGTTGACATCATAGATCTTTGTGAGATAATTTTGGTCTTAGCATGTTGGATTAATCTATTTTCTTTGTCTTGGTGAAGTGATGAGGTTAGGGGATTATGTTGTACTTCCTTTTTGGATAGTACCAGAAACCTAGATCCTCGAATTTGATCTAGTCCCCCTGTGGTATCTTTTGTGAGTTGCCTTTAGAGAGGGTTAACCGTAGTGGATATTCCCTTAATTGGATCAACCACGTGGATGGAAGCTCAAGCGATAATAGCCATTTTCACCGTGGTAGCAACAACCTCTATATAAATGTCCTTGTGGAGGAAATCTTCACAGGTGTGGTCTCTTGTTGGGCTATCAGATCTCCCTAGCAGCTCCTAATTGATTAAATTCTTTGACTATGTCAAAACCCCAGTGTGCTTGGATTGGAGTTTTCCCTCTTGAGATCACAAACATTGCAGAGTCAGACCATTACTAAAAACCCTAGTGAGGCCAAATTTTTCATTTTCTAGGAATATGTACGTTATTGAAAAACTTTTTGGAACATACACAAGTAGTATTTCTAGGGATTAGCACAATAAGTCACTATTGCTTATTCATGCCCAAGGTTGCTTTTTCCCTTGTTCATTATTTTTAGACGATTGCTTGCTCCCCTTGCTTGCTATTCCGCATGCTTGATATCTACTTGGTTACTTGAGGCAAAATTTTACAGAGATCTTAAAAAATTGGATAGAAAAATTTGCAAACAAACTGATACTGAAAAACTAAAAAATTGCAAATCTGAAGCAAAAATCCTTTTTGGTGTCAAAAGTCATCCTAAAATTTCAAAACTCGTATCAAAGCCAAAGTCAAAGTTGTCAGAGATTGGTCAAATTTGTCAGAAATCCAGTTTTTATAGCCTATTTCCAGATTCTATTAAAACAATCACTATGTCAGGAACAAAGTAGAAACTAGAAGCAAATCCATTCATTTTCATAAAGTGGTCTCTTGAGTCTGATTTAGCCTTTTGATTTATTGATTTGAGTCTTTTTCATCCTATGTCAAAACCTTGTCAAAATTATCTTCAAATTCAGTCTTGTTACTAAAATGACTAAGTGTTGTGAGCTCGTGCCCGCCATTTGTTGGGCATCTACCCACACTACTGTGGCACAATATCCTTCATTTACGTCCGATCTAATATTTAATCACTTCAAGCTTGACAAGGTTGCATCATTCGATCTTCTTGAATCAATTCAATCTTTAGTTGTCTTCATCTTTCTTTCTTGCTTCACCCAAGGTTAATGGTGGAAACTAGAGCTTCCTCACATAATAAATCCAGAGAAGCACTTAACACCACAACTTTGTCTACTCACATAGGTCCAACTCTTGAGCAACTCTACAATTCTGGTCTTTACAAAGATGACGGTCTTGACAATTTTTGATTAAAAATTGGTTACATACCCCCTTCATCAACTCATAGAGGTAATCAACAAACTCCACCTCAATCTAATCTAGGGAGTCCTAAAAATCCTAACATGTCTCACAGAGGGACACATCACATGTCCCAAGGACATCAGTCTCAACATGGTATGGATCAAGAACCCACACCTTCTGAAATTGTCCAATATCAAAATAATGATAACTTCAAAAGAATGATGAAACATTTCTTGAAAGAAGATAGAGAAGCATACTTTCTAGAGTTAGCTCATCAAGGAGCTAAACTTCCTCCAAACTTTAATGTGGAAGATATCATTACACATGAGGAATAAAATCCTATCATGGCTATGATGAAATAGATGCATGCCATGTAAGTCAAACTTAACAAACTTGAAAAAGAAAAGGAACCTAAGGAGTTCTCCATGGAAGCTCTATGCCCTTTTCCATTCGATAAAGACTTGTACATGCCACCATTCCCTAAAAAAGTGGAAATGCCTAAGTATGAAAAGTATGATGGAAACTCTGATCCTCAAGATCATGTTAGAGAATTCTATATTCAATCCATGGAGTTCATGCATGAACCAACCTACTTAATGCATCTCTTCCCTCGATCTCTAGGAGGAGCAGCCATTCATTGGTTCTCTAGAATGCCTCCAACTATCAAAAATTTTGAGGAGTTAATCAAACTATTCTATCAACAATACTCCTACAATATTCAACATCTGGTCACCATGATCGACATCTCCAATATGAAACAATATCTAGGTGAACCATTCTTGACATTTCTCAAGAGATGGAGGAAGAAATTTTCTCTATATGCTAGACCCATTCTAGAAATTGAGAAGCTAGAAATATTCATCAAAAATATTGTTCTAGAACTCAACTACCACTTGCAAACCCAAATCATACATCCTTTGATAAGATGGTAGAAAATACAATCAAAATTGAGAAAGTACTTGTGCAAAAAGGAGACATATCACTTCAAAAGGACAAGTAAAAATCTAGATGTAGTTCTAAGGACAAGAACAAAAATTGGAATAAGAACAAAGACATCATCACATATGGCATTATTGATAATATTAGTGCCCCATCTAAGGCACCCACTTTCAATCTCACTGTTGGCACCCAAGCCATCAAAGCTTCTAAAGCTAAAACATCTGAATCTAACAAAAGGTCATCTGATTATAGACCTTGGGCTACAGATCCTAATTACAAATTCACCCCTCTTGGAGAATCCTTGGAATTTGCCATGAAAAATCTATTGGGAAACAAAATCATCTACTTGCCTGAGATAAAAGTCTTTGATCTCGAACCAAAACTGAAATGGTGGAGAGAGAATGATTTCTATGAATCCCATTGCAATAAGGGTCATAAGACTAATAACTGCATTCACTTGAAGAACATCATACAAGATAGAATTGATAATGGAGAAATCATGATTGATAATTATAAGAGCAATAATGATCATACAACATTCACGGAACCATTTCCTAAACATGGTAAAGAAGATTCTTCTTCTCAGCCTAATATGGGTGCTAAAGTCAATTATGCCTACTCTGAAAATAATGTTGTTATCAATATGGTTGAACCATGTCTATCTGAGCGTTGAAATTTCATAACAATTGTGAGAAAAGATAGAGAAAATCAATTAGCTAATGCAATTACTTGATCAAAAGCTCAGGCACATCTACAAGGACAAATACCAAATTCATCAACTATCCCTAAGGTGCCTTTCAATCTTTCATCTACTTCTAAACAGAAGGCTACATCTAAATCTTCAAATCCTAAAGACACAAGGCCTACTTCATACAATATTGTTCAACAACTCTAGCACACAAATGCAAAAATCTCCATGTTTGAGTTGCTTTGGATATCTCTAGCTCATAGAGCCATTCTAGACAAAGCTCTGCTTGGATCCAATGTTCTTGATAACCTTAATTTAGACAGGACAGATTCCAGACTATGGTTGGTCATCTTATGTCTCCACAATACATTTCCTTTTCAGAGGAAGATGATAACTCCTTGAGTCATCCACATAACTAGCCCTTGCATATTAAAGTCTTGATCCAAAACCATCATGTCAAACATGTGTTGATAGATGGGGGTGTTGGTCTAAACATTTCTTCTTTCAGCTTGATTACACAATTGGGATTTTTAGAAATGGCCATTGATCCTAGAAAGAAGATAACTATCAAAGCATATGATGAGCAAGAAAGATCTTCAAAAGGAATAATTGTCCTACCTATCAGAGAAGGTCCTATCATCAAAGATACTATATGTCAAGTTCTTGATCTACCTTTGGCTTACAATATCCTTCTAGGGAGACCTTGGATACATGAAATGAAAGCTATTCCTTCTACGTACCATCAATTTTTGAAATTTCCTTATGAAGGAGTAGAGGTGACGATCCCAGCTGATCTATATACAACTTGCAATACATTGAAAGAGAGTGTTGATAAACTTGTTCCTAATAACAGAGAATCTTCCACTAAGTAGCTAGACGTTGCTTCAACATCCAAGATGGAAGACATTGCTAAAGAGGTTAAAATCAAAGAAAAGGGTATGGGAGAATATACTATAGAGCCAGTCTTATCTTTGATGTCTCTCCCTATCTCGCCTAAGTCCTATGGAAAAATTTTGAAATAGTCCAAACTAGAGTCTAAAGAACCTCTTGAGACATATAAAGGAATTTTTTTTGCAGAACAAGTATCTAAACAGGAGTTTGAAGAGGATGAAGCTGTGCTCGCACGACTATACAAAGATGAACCTATAGCCCATTTATGGGAAAAAAAAATGAAAAAAAAAATGACACAAGAGCTGAATCTCACATGAAGGTTCTTCCAACGAAACATCAAGTAGAATCCTTTTTCGGGATCAAAATCAAAATCTCAGATCATTTATATTATTACCTACTTGCATAAAAAACCTTTAATCATCATAGAAATCCACAATTCAACTTAACTGATTATCTTACATCAAAATATAAAAAATTCAACCTAGTCAAACTTGGTCTCTAGGACATCTAAACGATGCAGAACGTGTTCTCAAATGTGTATAACCACTTTTCAAATCAATTAACATGCTTCTAAACTACTTCAACGCTGAATTTTCTTGTCAAATTTCAATTTTTATCCCGAAGGGGGCATGGTATTGCACATCATTCAAAGTCTGTAACTCAATTTTGTCAATCAAATCTTTCCTCAGTAATCAAGACAACAACCACATCTAGTTGTTGATTCATCTAAAGTCCTTGTCACTTGGGGAAAATCTATTGCAATTTGGTATCCTACATCTATCTTGTAAACTGTATCAACTTTTGTAACTATCAGTTCATTAGTGTCATTTCCTTGGTTCTTCGTAACTGATGGGTTTAGGATGTGATACCAATATGATTCATACAAGGACATTCAGGTCTGAAATTGATCTCTCACTTCTTCGCAATCATAAGGTTCAAAATCAAGCATTTTGACACTTTTTCATAATCATTGGTTCATTGTTGCTATAGTTGACATTATCTTTGGTCAATTAGGACCTAAATCTCAAATCTTGAATCTTTAAATCTTTCAATTGATTTTTGTCTCAAAATCAGTTCATCTTTCAAAACAAATCAGTTTCATACATCTTTATCATACACAGACTATCTTTGAACCACTGCACTTCACACAATAATTCAAAGAGGGGCAAAATGTAATACCCCCAAAATGGGCTATAGGTTCATTAACCTCCTATATCGACACATTGAATGAAATTGATACAAAAGTTCTAACCTAAGGCACATCTTCACATCAAAATCCTAATTGATTTTATCTTAATTCTGCATCAAGGAATATTTCCTAAATATTCCTAATTTATCTAATTATCTTTAATTAAATATTATTTGGCGATAAATGTTATTATTTATCTTAAAGTTGATTAATTTAATATGATGAATATTTAATTAATTAATTTAATTATGCCACTTAATTATTTAATTAGATTTAATTGCATTTATTACTAATTAATATTGTTTTTATTTTGACAATAAATCAAAATTCCTACAAATAATCAATTGGATATTTATTTAATTGATTTAAAATCAAAGTTGTCAAATTTAATGATTTAATTGGAATAAAGTTTGATTTAATAATTGATTAACCCATAAATCAATTGTTTTAATTCAAAATCAGTTAAGTGGAAAATAAATCACTTTATTTATTAAATTAATTCATATTAAATCATGCACAATCAAAAAAAGAAGTCAACTTTAAATCAATTATCAATTTCAATTTGTTAACTTTCTAAACTCAACATTTGATGATCAGTTGAAAAAAACTAAAGCTCTATTTTGAGATAAAAACTGCTGTTGCATGATTTTATGAATTAAATATTCTTAATTTCTTGTTAACTCAAAAATCAACCTGAGTTTATCAAGAGTGATTTATGGCTTTTCTCAATGCATCCTCAAGCCTTGGATTTCTATAAAATCAAGGCTCAGCTCTTCACAATCAACACCTCGAAATTGCATCCTCACTTTGGCGAATTGGTGACTGAAGAATCAATCTTTTGCAAATCAAGGCTATTGTGAGATTTTCATTTATTGTTTTGAGCATTCATAGTTTCATATCAGATATTTTTATATGCATTCATAGGATTTCTTAGATTAAATCTGCATTCAAACTCAATTTCATACATTATAGCTTAGATTCATACAGTTTCTCATTCTTATTGCATAGAAAATAAAAAAATATAGAATAATCTACATTCAAACAATCTTTCATTCTTTTCATTCAAATCCTTTATTTAGGTGTTTCATTGTCATTGATCTTGATTTCAATATGAGAACATCATGCTCGCACCTACTAGAAGGTAGTAAATCACCCGGTTAGAATAGTTTCAATTACTTGCAAATTTTGATTTTTGCTAACCTCTAATATTTTACTAAAGTGTTGTGTCTATAGCTAGGTAAAAAATTCACACACACAGTTAGTTGTTTGAGTTATCATAGGATTGTGTTAATTAAGTTTAGTTTTCTAGGCCAAGGTGTCCTTAGGACCTAGCTTGGTCCTAGAAATTGGAAAAAGGGCACAAGTGTGCAAATGTTGGTCAAATGAATGGTTATGGTCTAAAATGTCCCAAAATAAACTTAGATAGATTTTTATAACATTTTAGGAGTCTTTGAGTGGTTTGAGTAGTGAAATGAACAGCTATGTAAAAGTTGCTAAAAGGTTGTCATGACAACTTTTACAATTTTGCAAAGTTGCATGACAAATTTTTGTCCTAAAAGGACCAACCTATGATTTAGGTCAAATGGGGTCCTAACGACCCAAACCTTGTAGATAGAGGCTATTTAATCACTAAAATTCTTGAATATCAAGGCTGGTTAACATTTCAATTTCTAGCATTAAGTGTTAATCACTGTGATAGGCATTTGGAGGACACAGTCCCTTGTTTTTATACAATAGTAGTGTCTAATGGATTAGGTTTTTCTTTTAAAGGAAGAATAAATTAAGACTTAGAATTTTGTTTCTATTCTACATCATTTTTTTTGTTTATTAGGTGTTTTATTAGCTTAGGTTAAATTATTTTGTTTTAGTCAGTTCTATGGCTTATATATAGTTCTGTGTGCAAACATGGCTCCCCCATGAAACCCCACCATGTGTTCATCATGAATAGTTGGCAAATGGAAGTGGAGCCTATTTATAGTGTATATAGCTCTTGTAGAGGTCTGGAAACAATCATGGCCATTTTTGTGACCTTTCCCTAGGCGAGCATAGTCATTGCCTGACTACGGACAAGGAGATGAATTTGTTGAATTGCTTGCAGGGGTGACCAAGGAAATGCACTCCAAGACTTTAGAGAAGAAGATGATGACTAGGAAGAACTTTGATGAAGAGCACAAGGCTTGACCAATCCATTTGGAAAGCTAAAGCTTACCTTGTATAGTGAGCTCCTAAAAGCCACTAAAACCCTTGTAAAACCCTCCTAATTGAGTTAGGGAATTGTATAGATGCATAGGACCCTAAGACCCACAAAATAATTCAGGCTATCCTACATGAAAAAATAATCCAAATTTTATTTGGGAGGTCCTTCTGGCTCTAGGGCTACAAGGCCTAATCAGTGAGTTTCAAGAGATCAATAAGGTGGAGTTGTGTAGACCTTGACAAAATGAGTTAAGAAGTATTACTTGGTTACCTCCACACCCCTGCAAGAATCACCACTTGCTAAGGAGGTAAGGCACATTTGGAAGGGAGAGATGACATAAAGAGAGAAGGAACACTTAATAAGTGATAGATCACGTAGGAGTTGGATAGTAGGTTTCTCAACTAGAGGAAATTGAGAGAGTCCTTAGAGGATAGGGATATACCTTTTTAAATCCCTGATCAAGCTATTGGGAGGTTGGAGTGTTAGGAATCTTAGTGATCCTGACATAAGTGGTTGAGCACCTAGTGTGATTCTATTAGATTTCTATCAGAGATTAACATAGTTTGGGATAGTGGATAGTGGATTTTGCACTTAGTTGAATTAGTAGAATCTTCAAGGATGGTGACCAATGCAAAATTTGGTAAAAATGTGGAAGACCAAGAGGAGGAGAATAGACTCCTTAGGGAAAGATTGGAAGAGATAGAAAGTAAGCTTGGTGTGGTTGAGACATAGACTAAATTGGTTAGAAATAAAGTCAGAGAGGTAGGGGAAACGGTTAAAGAAGTAGTAGAGGATGAAAATATCCCTAAACTAGACCCTATGTTGGAAAAAGAACCCTTCTTGAAGGCACTAAAAGCCATGAGTGGAAAGTATTTAGAAGGAATACCACTTTTAGTGGAAATATGAAGGTTGAGCTAGTTATGGAATGGATTGAAGGTATGGAAAACCACTTTGAGTGTGAGAGCATTAGTGAAGCTCAAAGATTTAGGGTAGAAAAATAAAGGATGAGAGGGGATGGCCTCACATGGTGGAAATTTTTGTAGGATGAAAGGGTGAAAGAAGGAAACATACCTACCTGATGACTATGAGGTGCAATTGCATAAAAAAGACAAAATTTGAGACAAAAGGACTTAGAAGTAAGTGTTTACACTGAGGAGTTCCATAAGTTTTGTCTTAGATCACATGTGGTGGATGAGGAGAGCCTAAAGGTGGCTAGATACCTAAGTGGCCTTAGATGGAACATCCAAGAAGAGATAAGTTTATTAAGCCCCAAAATAGTTCACCAATGCTATCAGTTGGCTCTCAAGGTAGAAGAGAAGCTCAAAAAGAGGAATTACTCAAGTAGCTGAGGTAGAGGAAGGGGTAGAGATTGTAGGGGTAATAGAGGTAGCTATGGAGGAAGAATCTCAGAACCAATAAATAAAAGTGAGACCAAACTCACTGAGAAACAAGGAGAACTCTCTAGTAGTAGAGAAGGATACAATAACATAGGTAGAGGATCAAGAAGTAGTTATAGAAGAAGGTCAGGTGGCCAAGAGAGAGGATCCTATTTCTCTTCCATGAAATGTTATAATTGTCACCAATATGGACACCCAATATATAGGTTCCCTAAGAAAGGTTCTACATCTTAAGGTGGAGAGAAGAGGGTGAATTACATTCAAGAAGAGTCTTCAAGTAGCAAGCCTGCAGAAGTGGCCTTAGATTTCAAAGTAGGAGATAATCTTATGATAAGGAGGAAAATGATTAAAGAACCAATCAAAGAGGATTAAAGTCAAAGGAGGTCCTTATTTTGGATAAACTACAAGATATTAGGAAAAGTGTGCAAGATTATCATAGATTCTGGGTCCACAAAAAATATAGTCTCCAATGAAGTAGTTGGAAAGTTGAATCTTCAAAGGATCCAACACACTAACCCCTATAGAGTCATATGGTTGAATAAGGGTCAACATGTTTTGGTAAATAAAAAATCTTGGGTAGACTTCACCATTAGAAGGTACAAGGACAAGGTGTTGTGTGATGTCTTACCCATGGATGCTTTCCATCTCTTATTGGGAAGACCATGCAAATTTTATAGGCATGCTATCCATGATGGAGCCAAGAACTCCTACTCATTCAAGAAAGATGGAGTCACTTTTAGAATCCATTCCATTCTAAAAGAGGGAGAAGTGAAACTAGTTGGTCCTAATGTGCTTTTAGTAGGGGGAAAATATTTCCTAAACACCTTGGAGGAAGGTGAAGGAGTGGGTTATGATTTGGTCTTAAAGCCCAAAGAAGAGAAGGAAGTCAAGAATCTTGAGGTGCCAAAAGAAGTTCAAGGGTTGTTGGAACTGTATAAAGAAATAGTGAGTGATGGGAAGCCAACCACCCTACCTCCTAAAAGAGCCATAAGCCATCAAATATACTTTATCCTAGGAGCATCCCTACCTAACAAAGCTGCATACAAAATGACCCGCCAACAAAATGAGGAAATTTCCAAACAAATCCAAGATCTACTTGACCAAGCCCTCATAAGTAAAAGCATCAATCCTTGTGCAGTCCCTACTTTCCTAGCACTAAAGAAAGGAGGAACTTGGAGGTTATGTACTGACTTTAGGGCCATTAATAGGATTACCATAAGGTATAGGTTCCCTATTCCAAGAATTGAAGACTTGATAGATTGCTTAGGAGGGGGAAAATTCTTTTCAAATATTTACCTTAAAAGTGGATACCACCAAATAAGGATTAAGGAGGGAGATTAGTGTAAAACTACTTTCAAGACCAAATAAGGCCTATATCAATGGTTAGTTATGTCCTTTGGGTTGTCAAATACTTGTAGAACCTTCATGAGGTTAATGAATTAAGTGTTGAAATACTTCATAGGAAAATGGGTTGTGGTGTACTTATATGATATCATCATCTTCAACAAGTCCAAGGAGGATCACTTGGTTCATTTGCAAGTTGTGTTACAAAGGCTGCATGAAGAGAAGCTCACCATCAATCTAAACAAAAAAGAGTTCATGAAATAAGAATTGGTGTACCTAGGCTTTGTAATCTCGCAAGGTAACCTTAAAATGGACACTAGAAAGGTAGAAGCAATCATGAATTGGCCTACACCAAAATATTCTATACAAGTGAGGAGCTTTCATGGATTGGGATAGTTTTATAGGATGTTTATTAGACAATTCAGTGAGATTTATGCACCGGTCCTAGATACTATCAAGGGAGGCATGGAAGCCAAATTTCAATGGAATGAGAAATCTAAAAAAGGTTTTGAAACCTTTAAGAGGAGGATAGAAAACCAACCAATCTTGTTGTTACCTAGATTTGAAAATTTGTTTACTATTGAATGTGATGCTAGTAACATTGTCATAGAAGTAGTCCTAAGCCAAGAGAATAAACCAGTAGCCTTTCATAGTGAAAAGTTGAGTGAAGCCAAAAATAAGTACTCATCATATGAATTGGAGTTATATGAATTGGTTCAATCCCTAAGGAAGTGGAGGCATTACCTCCTTCCTAAAGAATTTGTGGTGTACATAGATAACCATGCTTTAAGCTTTCTCAATTCCCAAGATAAGCTTATACCTTTACAATCAACCCCTTCCAATCCCTAATATACCTTGGGAATGTTTTAGTATGGGATTTGTTGTAGGATTTCCCAAGACTAAACAAGGATTTGACATTATATATGTGATTGTGGATAGGTTTAGTAAGATAGCACACCTTGTTCCATGCAAGATGACTCATGATGCTTGCCACATAGCTAATTTGTTCTTTAGAGAAGTACTTCATATCCATGGGTTGCCATTAAGTATATTATCTGACAAGGACTCCAAATTTATGAGTCATTTTTGGAAAACTTTGTGGCACAAGTTTGGCACAAACTATAAGAATTTTTCTAAGGAAAAGAATAAAAGCCAAGATCTAGAAGCTCAAGAGATAGCACAAGAGAGATAGGAAAAATGATCAAATAATTGATTATAGCCAATTGAATTGAATACAAAGTAGGAGTGCCTAAATATATAGGCAATGCAATAAGACTACATGATAAGGAAATGATAAGATATCACCCACACTAGGTGGAATCACATGTCCACCAAAGGTGGATCATCCTCCATTGTACATCAAAGTATGTGAAACAATGAGAGGATGATAATGTGATAAGATCACTAAAGTTAGATCTCACACACAAAGAGGTATGTGATGACAACTATCACACCTAAAGTGGAAATTCTCCTAACCATGTGTGAAAATGAAATGAAAACTCCTAAGTGTCACAATGACAACTAATATGCAAATGCATTATCCTAAGTAAACTTAAGTAAAGTGTAATTAGTGAATATTTAATTACACCAACACCCCCCCTTAAGTGCAACTTAGGGGAATGCACTTAAGCTCACAATGCAAGATGGGTCCCGGCTACTAGGCCATGTTAGGTACCCATGTACAAACTGCAAGAGCAATAGATAATGCAATCTCTCATAAAGCGGAGAAAGAGGGAAAACCTCATGGGAAAAACCCTCCCCCAAAAAGAGAGATGAATACAAGATGCATGCATGGATGGAGTAATCAAGACCCCCCAATTATGACATACATCATGCATATACAATAAAAAATCCCCCCAAAGGAAGGAAACAAGGAGACATGATATCCACCCCATAATGAGTAATCTCCTCCAAAGATGGTAAGTGATTAAAGACAAAACATAGTCCAATGCCTACAAACAACATTTATCCTCTTAGGAAGAAGATACATTAAGTATAGATGTAAGAAGGCTTCCCATTGTGGATAGGAAGTAGGAAGGGGAATCCAAATGAAGTATGATGTCTCTGAAGTATGCCCAATTGTCACCATGTCCTTGGTTGATGAAGATGCCATGAACCAATCAGGAGAAAGCCCAATAGGAGAAGGTGATAAACAAGGAACCAATGATAACTGATCCACGTAAGAATTTGGATCAAAATCCAAAGACAAAGATGCCTCCTCAAATGAAGTAGGAAGAGAGGAAAGAAATCCCCCCCTCAATGTAGAATGTACACCCATGATAGATGCACCTGGATCAATGTAGAAATTGCACCAAAAAAACTGAATGATGTTCCTCCCTTTAGGAAGAAACAAGTCCATAGGTGGATCAATGAATCCTCCCCAATCTAAAGGAAGAATCCTCAAAATGTATGATGTCTTAGGAAACTAAGTAGGAATCTCCAACACATGAGCATAATCAACTTGAACCATGCAATGTGACATCTCAAGTGAAGTTTGAGACTCATGAAAACCAATCTCCAAAGAATCAACTGTCTTCTCTAAAGTTAAAGAGACCTCCTCCAAATGTTGTATCAAAGGATCCACAATCATGTCAATCTCGGAAGAAGGATCGAGTGTAGAATGAAGATGAGGGTGAACATACTCCCTCAAAACAACTAAAGAAGGATCATCTTCAACAAAGAGAAGATGAATATCATCAATGAAGTCTCCCAAATTTGAAATGTAGGACTCCACAAATAAACCTGTAATGTCTGTCAAATAGTCATCCCATGGAACCAAGTCTAGAAGAAAATGAATATCCTATTACACTAAAGTACCTAAACCCATGGCTATGTGAATGCAAGCATCATCAAGAGAAACACTAGATGTGATATCAATAGGAGGAGAAGGAGCTACAACTGGAGGTTCTAGACCTTTTGGAAGTGGAGGAATATGTGGATCTCCATACATTTCCCAAAGAATAGTCCAAAGATCAGGAATATTTTCTGTCTCATCTTCACAGTCATCAAGGGAATCCATAACATCCATATCCATATTCAAATAGATAACCTTAACAACTTCTGAGTAAGATTCACAATTGTAAGAAGGACTTTTAGGTCTATACTCATACAAATAGGACAATAGGTTATGCTCACTAAGATGAGCAAGAACCAATTCACTCCATTTCTTATAGTTCCCTCTTGTCAACTTAATTAAACCCTCCATGATGTGGTTCTCACATGAAACAATGAGACCAAAAAAATAATGCACCCCCCAAAATGCAATGAGCCAAAGAACCCCCCAAAATAGATGATTTTGACACTTTATATATAGTGCATGTACAATTGCCACTTCTCAAAATGGATCAAAGTGGACTTTTGATTTTGATGTTTACAACAAAAAATATGAAGCTATGGTAGACTCATACAATTAAGACATAAGACCACTCAAGGATCCAAAAAATTACAAGTGCCAAAAATAGGCCAAAATAGACCAAATTTAGAAAGTACTATGTCCACTCATAATTTTTCCAAACTAATACCAGATCTGGAAAGTAGACAAAAAATCATAAACTTTCAAAAACAATAGCACTTGAAAATGTGTCCATATGAGCCCGAATGAAGCCTTTAAAGTTGTAAAAATTAAGATTTGTTATTTTCAGAAAATATCAGAAATATAGATTAGAAATCACCTACACTATTGTGTAGATCATGAAATTCTACCCCAAAACAAAAAAAAATTGCTCGAAAAAAGGAGTCCGGATGACTGAGATATCGCTGATTGAAGATCGCTTCTGAACTTATTTTTTCTGAATCGTTGCCGCCGAACCTTGAAAATTCAAATGTCTCTAGATTTTACTTCAGATATCTGATTTGGATGAAACAAAACTTGATTTAGGGGTTTTTGGACCTCCTCAATTTGATACCAACCTCTGATTTGAACCAACAAGCTCCAATTTTGACTTGCAATAAAAATCTCTCAAAATAGGCTATATAATGAAACACCTATGGCTCTGATACCATGTAAGAATTTGCCTAAGGAAAAGAATAAAAGCCAAGATCTAGAAGCTCAAGAGATAGCACAAGAGAGATAGGAAAAATGATCAAATAATTGATTATAGCCAATTGATTTGAATACAAAGTAGGAGTGCCTAAATATATAGGCAATGCAATAAGATTACATGATAATGAAATGATAATATATCACCCAAACTAGGTGGAATCACATGTCCACCAAAGGTGGATCATCCTCCATTGTACATCAAAGTATGTGAAACATGTGCAACAATAAGAGGATGATAATGTGATAAGAGCACTAAAGGTGGATCTCACACACAAAAAGGTATGTGATGACAACTATCACACCTAAAGTGGAAATTCTCCTAACCATGTGCTAAAATGAAATGCAAACTCCTAGGTGTCACAATGACAACTAATATGCAAATGCATTATCCTAAGTAAACTTAAGTAAAGCATAATTAGTGAATATTTAATTACACCAACACAAACCTATCCTTTGGGTCTGCATATCATCCACAAACATATGGATAGAATGAGGTAGCTAATAGAATCTTGGGAAATCTCCTAAGATGCCTCACTAAGGAATATGGTCAGACATGGGACCAAGTCATTGCACAAGAAGAATTTTCTTATAATGACACCATTAATAGGACCACTGGAAAGAGTCCATTTGAGGTAGTCTATGGGATACACCCAAGAGGCATTCACAAACTTAGGGAACTTGGAGATGAAGCAGCAAGGAGTGGGTATGAAAAGGACTTTTATTAGTCCATGATACAGTTAAACAAGCTCTTAAAGATAGTTTCACCAAGACCAAAAGAAAAGTGGATGAGAGGAAAATAGAACTACACTTCCAAGTGGGAGATATTGTCATGGTTCATTTGAAAAAGGCTATGTTGCATAAGGGAATCCCACCCAAGCTTTAGATGAGAAGGATTGACCCTTGTGCTATCCTAGAAAAGTATGGAAGTAATGCTTAAAAGGTGGACTTTCCAATAGACCTAGGGCTCTCATCAGTGTTCAACATTGCAAACTTGGTGCCTTATAGAGGACCAGTCCTAGTTGGAGATAGTGACCATGGTTGAGTTGTAGAGGATCTAGAAAACATGAGCTTACCAATCACTCCAAGTCCCCAAGAAGAGAAGGTCTTAAGCTCTCGGGTCACGAAGAATACTAGGCACATAACATACATGGAGTACCTTGTTAAGTGGAAAGGAAAGGAATATGTAGAGGCTACATGGGTCTCTAAGGAAAATTTACAAAAGTTATGTGTTGATCTTGACTCAATCCCCACCAATGGGACTTGTTTGATTTTGTTTAGGAGAGAATGGTGCAGGAGCACCTAGGACTTAGGCTTAAAAGCACTTTTTTTTTTTTGGCTTGTACTAGTCCTAGGAGGTTAATAAAGAGGTCCAAGGGGGCCTAGTTGTGATAGGGGTTATTTATTTGAGTTATCTTAGGATTATGTTAATTAAGTTTAGTTTGTAGGCCAAGGTGTCCTTAGGACCTAGCTTGGTCCTAGAAATTAGAAAAAGCACACAAGTGTGGAAATGCTAGTCAAATGATTGGTTATGGTCTAAAATTGATGTAGAGGGTTGGGTGTGTTGGTAGTATTTTCAAAGTTTTGAAAGTTGCATTTTAATTCTTGTTTCTTTGGTAGTTTTCCTAGTTTTTGTGCTAATTTTCCTGCAGTCTTCTTGTCCCAGATGCTAAAATTGTCTGTAATACTGAAAAACCCTAGGTGCTAGGTCAAAAATGGTTCTAAAAGTCCAAAAACCCTACAAAAACCTAACCGAGTTCTATTTTGCCATTACTTTTTCAAATCACTTAAGTCTAAAGGAATGTGCGCTTTATGTCTACCACTTAGTTGCCCAGTCTCTGAAAGCATTCAACATATACTTTTAGTCTGGTGATTCAGAAAAGCCTTTGTCATGCAATCTCCTTAAGTCTAGAGAATATTCCCTTTCTTCATGAGACTCAGTGGATGATTTCAGTCACCAAGTCTCAAAGTGATCTTTGTGAGATCTAGCGACTGCTATTGATAAAGATTTCAAAGGAAACTATAGTCACTAAATCTCCGTATGCAAAAGGCCTTCAGTCGGGTGATCTCTTAATGAAATGATGAAATGACCAAAGCTTCAATGATTATGAGTCTTCTTCATAGTTGCTAGGTCTCCACATAAAGGATGGCAGTTATGTTCTTTTTAGTCGCTAGGTCTCCCAGTGCTCTGGCAGTTAATGTTTTTATCCAGTGATCCAGCGATTGTGGTAGTTGCATATCCTTAGAATCCCAATGGTTATGTTATAAACATTCAATGATCTGGCAACATGGTCATCTCCTAGTTTGACAATGTAATGGTTAAGTCATAATATTTTAAGTGACTTGGCGACAACCATAAGATGGAGGAAGGATCAACGGTCAGCGTTATATCTCACAGTTTAATTGAGGTTAAAAGGTCATATAGTGACTTGGTGAATAAAGGTTTTGTGTAGTCTCTAGATTTAACTAGCGTAAAAAGAAATATTAAGAGACTGTGAGATATCTTCAGTCGTGTGATCACCAAAATATGATGGGTTAAGCCAAAGGTTTTCAAAGATTAAATCTGATCCGTTGATATAGTTGTAATTAGGCAGTGGTCATATTATCTCCCAATTGAACTATGAGTTAAGAAAAGTTGTAGTGACTGTGAGAAATGCTTTGTCGCCCAGTCTCTGAAGTAAACTCAGGTTAAGAAAATCATTAAGAGACTAGAAAGTAACCTTAGTCATGTGAACACAAGATGACTAAGGGTTAAGTGTTAGCTGAGGTCATAAAATGGAAAAAAGATATGAATCCATTTGCCAGATTTGATGATGTGTTCTCTCCTGATTGGTCAAAGAATGAAATAAAGAAATAATAATTTCTCAGTGATTTCAAAATGAACTATAGTCATTGAGTCTCCAGAAGCAATAAATCAGAGATTTTCTACTTTCAGTGGCCTGATCTCCAGAAAGGTTTAGTCTTCAGGTCTCCAAAGGAAGTCAAAGTTAGAATAAAAATGCAAAGATTAAGCGACTACTATTGATTTTGTTCTTTATGAGTTAAGATCTAACAGTTGTCTCTTAGTCGCTAGATAAAAGTGATGTCATCCAAAAGATGCTGAGACTAAGTGACTACCATTAGATTGAGATCCTATGGTTGTCATGAAGTCACGAGAAGAAATGAATATTTGAATAAAGTTCTGGTGATTGAGAGAGTTCTTTGTAGTTGCCAAGTCTCCAGGTGGGTGAAGTCAGGAAATCTCCATAAGAAGTTTGAAAAGTCAACAAGTTTTGGTGATTAGGAGACTCTCTGTGTAGTCACTAAGTCTCTAAATAAGGAAATAAGGAAACAAGACTTAGGAAATACTATAGTTGCTACATCTTGAGATAAATTTGATAAGTAATAAATGTTGTAGTGACTACGAGGAGACTATAGTTGTTGAGTCTTTGAATGCAGAAAATTAAAATTAAAAGGATTTAAGCTGGACCATCAGATTAAGATCTAACGGTAGTCATTGATTCTCAAGAAGAAATCATAAAAGGTAAAGTCATCCAGTGACTTAGAGATTTCCTTTTGGTCACTTAATCTCTCAAGAATATGAAAAAGTTCCAAGCCTTTCAGTGACTATGATTAGATGTGTAGTCACCAGGTCGCCAGAAAATCAAATTTGATTACCTGTCATTGTCTCATCTCATGACTAGTGAATTGAAGTTCAATGTATGCTGAGTAATGGTGAAAGTGACATGAATTACCAAAGTTTGAAGTCTCAAAAGGGCACTCACATTCAATTTTCTAAAATAAATATAGCTAACTATCACTTATTCTAAAAATTACCAAGCCTTCCGGAGAGCTAGAGCTAGAGAGTTACGAGAATTTGTGAGTCTTTTGGTGATTAAGCAGTTCAGTGAATTTCAAAAGTTTCAGAAGAGCTCACAATTATAATCAAAATGAGTCAACCTTCAACTAGTGGAGCTTCCATGAGAAAGGGATCCAAGGAAAAATAGAAAGAAAGCTTCTTAGATGAGTTTCTCACTCTTCTTCTTGGGTCATCACAGAATAAAAAGGTTAGTGATGAACTCTTTGCTGATGACCTATGTTATTTTAGAGATACAAAGATCAGGGATGTGTCTAGGATGTGACTCTTTAGGTATTTTTACAAGAATGTTGATAGTCCAGTGCTTGTGTTAAACCCTTGGACCTTCGGGCTAGCCAGATTGATAGTACCTGATGTTTTTATAGATGTAGACTTAATCATTGCTTTGGTTGACAAATATGACCCTTTATCAAAGACAATTAGGAGAGAGGATGGCCTGGCTCTCGTCACATTTGATAGAAATTCATTTATGAGGGCTTTTAATATTCGTATTCACATGGCCACATAAATCAATTTATAGGCCCATGCCAATAGGTATACTCGGGAATTTGTCCTTGTGTCAAAGGAGATTGAAAGCCATATTCCATGAGCCAACATGAACTACGTTGCACCAATCATTGGGACAACCCCTTACTTTTACAAAGCCTTATTCTTTTATGTGAAGTATATTGCTTATGGTTTATGTAGAGTGCTAGGAGTAAATGATGGATCAAAAAGAATTACATCTGACATCCTGATGATGGTGTTAGACTCACAAAAAATTCACACAAGAAAAGGATATGACTACATTGGGTATGTCATTAACAAAATGCATGAGGTTTTGGAGGCAATAAGAAAGAGGGAAGCCTCTCCTAGGTTTTTGCATTACTCATTATTAATGCATTTAATTTTGTTCTACAATTACAACATTATGGATTTGGATAACCTAAAACCTCAGATGATGTGGAAAGGTCAACCCAACCCAATATAGTTTTGAATAGGGGCCTAGAGCCCTACTTGCCCTAATTGTGATTTCTGTGCTTTTCAAAATTGGATGGTGCGGCCTATCTTGATCAACCTAGGGTGAAATGTTTCAAGGCTACCAGTTAAGGTTCTACAACTACTAAGGCCTCGACAATTTGTTGATAACTGGCCTAAAGATCACAACTAGGGAGACTTCTATTATGAGAAGACTTACACAATAATAAGAGTTTATGGATTCCCCCAGCCACCCCATGTTCTACCATTTTTTGTTCCACCAAGAATTACCTTCCTAGAAATTATTTGGCAGCTCATGCTAACTGAAAAAGAACACTTACCCCCAATAGGAATGGAACATTTACCCCAAGGAATTTTAGAGTATGCAACTTCACCATTGGGAAGAATGCATTCAATAAATTGAATGATTGGTTAGGTAAGTATAAAATGAATGTTGGTGTGCCAAGGTATGTTGATATAGAGAACTTCATTGTAATGGCTAGGAAATATTACACTCCTTCCATTACAATAAGTAATAGACATGAGGAGTTTCCAGAGGAGGACATCATTAGAAATATCATTGAGGAGGATGAGATAGAAAGGATAGCAACACAATTCAATGAAATTTTGAGACTTGAAAAATTGATGAAAGCAAAGGGACTATCCTTTGGGGGTTTCTACCCTACAATGCCTTATCTAAAAAGGATAGATATGATGATGAACAATTTCCACACATTGGTTAACTCAATTGAGGACCAAATAGATGAAAAAGACACAGAAAAGGAGAAACACTCAGAATTAGACTACAAGGATAGTGATGGAGGCTATCTAGTGTACAATCCTCCTTCTTTAGAACAAGGGTCTCTTATTACGCAAGAAGAAGAAGAAAATATAATAATGGATCTAATAGAGATTCCAAGCTCTCAAGATACTAGTGAGCCTCCTCTTAAGAAGCAAAAATTATGAATAGGAGAGTCTTCATAAGCAAGGGTCCCTGAGAAGAAAGGAGACAGAGTAAAGGCTCTCTTTCAGGGAGATAGAGCCCATGATCATAGATTTAGGCAAAAGATAAGAAAAGATAAGAGAAAACAAAAAATGGTAACAGAAGAAGTTGAGTTGCCCTTGGCCTTAGGTAGAGATGAGAGGATATTAGAATAAGAATCTTTCTTGAAGGATGATAATTTCATCAAATCAGATGAATTCAAGAACTTCTTAGTATGGATCAAGCAACAATAGTTTGCATCTACTGTGAAAATCACATAGGAGGGGCAAGTATCTGATGAGGTAGTCCAGGTGTTGAAAGAGTATGATCCTGAGTCTAAAACCATAACCCCCAAGGAAGCTAGGAAACTAGTAAAGGCTAGCAAAATGTTGCTTCTACCAGGTTGGGACCTAGCTTCAGCTTTTTTGATTGACTAGATTAGGAAACAAGATAATGTTAACTTGATTTTAGAAACCCAAGTGGGGGATTTGATAAAAGGGTTTGGATATAGCCCTAAGAGTCAGGCATTGGCCATGTGGAGCCTCTATCCAAAGGATCAAAAGCCTTCCTTGTTAAATATCCAAGAGAAGATGGATGGTGACAAAATTGTGTGGTCAATCTACAACACTAGAGATCTTGAGATCTCACAGGTGATAATTCATTTTGCTAGGTTAAATGAAGACAAAACCAATCAACTATTTGATAGGAACCAAAAACTTTTTGAAGATTATAGTGCTTTTTTAAGGGATAGAGAAGTAAGAATAATGAAAGAGAAAGAATTAGAGAAATATGTAGAGGACTTGCAACTATAGATCTTCAACATGTCTACAGTTGCCCCTACACCACCAGAGCAACCTGTACTACCAGAGATTCAAAATGTAACTGAAGAGGAAGTTGCTGCAGAGGAGGAGAAAGTGAACAAGGAAAAAACTAAGGTTGTTGTGCAATCCTTGTTGAAAATTTTTCAACATAGGATAGAAGTTTTGAAGGATAAGGGAGATACTACATATAATAAGTTGCATAGTTTACAAAGTGAGGTGAATAATTTTGTTTCTATTTTGAGTACTTTTCATTCAACTTGGTCAACAAGGGAATCATTATTTGAAAGACTAGGAGCATTGTAGTCTCTAAGGAATGACATCCTAGAATTAGTTTTGCAATTGGGAGTTGAAATTGAAAAGATTGGTGTTGCTTCATCTTTCTTTAAGGGTAAGGCCAATTAAATTGATGTAAAAATGGCAATGTTTGGACCTGGTTTCAATGGGTTCATTCCTCAGCTCAGAATAGAGGAAGGAGAAGTAAAGAATTTGGATACATGGAGGTTAGATTCTGATCTCTTACTGCCTAAGAAGGAGGCTTTCCTTAAAGATAGAAATGAGGTTGATATAGATCAATTCAACATAGTTTTGGATGAAGCTTTCAAGGTAGAGATGGACTTCAACAAGTTCATCATAGATATAAGGCAGATTGCTGATGAAATATGGGAAAGAAAAAAGAAAAAAATGCAGAGCATTCAACAATTTCCATGGCCCATAGAGGAATAGGTTACTACATGGGACAATATGACAAAGCCTAGGATAAGTAAGCCTGCAATAGATGACCTTGATGATTTTAAAGATGAATGATCTCCAGCAATGCACCTAACCTATGAGCATAGGGAGAGAAATTGATCATATAGAGGATGATGTAAGTTAGCTAGTTGGCGGTCATCATCCACACAACAAACTTCAGCAGTTGCATCTGAATACCTACAGACAAAGGTGCAGCTCAAATAGACATTCAACATAAGAAGAAACAACTTCTGGTGCTACTTTCCCTCTTTTTTGTTGAAGGCTTTAACTATTTTGTATTCTAGTGCAAGTCACTATCAGAGCCACACATCGCTTGTTGCATCCTTTTCTCAAGGATCCCAAGGTGGTTTCTTTCTATATAGCAAATATAAAATCACACCAAAGGGTGATGAAATAATTATTGTCATAAGAGCTTATAGATTTAGTTTTTGATTCTCAGGAATCCAATTTTTCTGAATGTACTGATACACGAATTCAATCAATAAAGTATATTAAATTTCCATGTATATCTCTTATTGTCTTCATATATGATTTTGATTTCTATGTGTGTTTAAATTTGTAAGGCATTTTAGATACATCTTTCTACAAGCTAGATAGTGGGATTGCAACTTGAGTTCCTTTCAAGGGAGGGATAAATCTTGAGTGAGGTCTCTGAGATTTCAATATTCATATGTGAATTAGATGATATGATTCATGCATAAGAGGGTAATTTGTAAGGCATTTTATCTGGGGTTTGGGTGTGTTTGATTTGAGATATTTTATGTAGATGTGCATTTATTGACTCTGATGCCCTAGGATTTTTCACTGGTCTATGCTTATTTTGCAATTATTTTCATCATCAATCAAATTAAAATGATTTACTTTAAATTGTATGATTTATATGATTAGATATGTATCAAGTATACAGGTCATAATTGTGATATTTGAAGAATTCAATCTTGAGAGGTAATACCCACCTGAAGCTTTAAGCTCAAAGAGAAGAAGGATTGTAAATCCTTAATACCTTAGTGTTGATTATTGATGATGTGTCTATTGGGACTGCTAGAGTTGTAAATCAAAGTTTTCTGATTAAGTTTTGGTCATCTGCAATTTTGAGCACTAACAAAATTGGTGACTCTGCTGGGGAGCTTTCTAAATTTTTTTTACAATAAATTTGCTAACAGTTGTGCTAACAATTTATTGTTGCATATAGAGGACCAATTTATCACTATATTCCCATAAATTTGTGGGTGGTGACTCTAAGCTCTGTGTTACTAGTTGCTGGTAAAAGTTTTGTAAATTTTGAGATTATCTTGTCCAAAGCAACATGAGTAAGTCCAGGAATACTAGGTCTTATTACAGGGATCACTCAAAAAGAAAAATGGGTTAAGAACTACATACTCCTAGTAGAAAGAAATGGTCCAGAAGGGGGGAAACTAGTAGTAATTCTCCTAGACCATCTCAAGAATATATTCCAATTCCCACCCAAAATGAGATTCCATTTTTTCCCAAGAATCCTGAATTTCTTAGAAGAATAGATCCTGAGTCCGTAAGTCCTCCCCAGGAGGATGAATTTATAGATATTGGTTTCTTCCTTGCACAAGAAAACCTAGATTAGACAGAATATGCTTCTGCTACTAACACTGAATCTTATGATTATGAGAAATTGAGGGAAGAAGTTTTGGCTTTGAGAAGAAGGGACCAAGAACAATTCTTAGAAATTACTAAAAGGAAAAAGGAGTGGGAACAAGAAATGTATGAATTAATCATGGAGAAGCAAGAGCTCCTTATAAAGACAAAGAATAATGAGATCCAAGAAAATAGTCTGAAACAGAAGGTCACTGGTGTAAATAGTGAGTTATTTGGGGATGTCTAAATATTGAGACAAGAAGTAAATAAAAATAAGCCAAACCTTGAGAAAAATGAGTTTGAGGGTGAGGGCCATGTCTTGAGACAGTTGTATCCATCAGAAATCAAAAGAAATTAGGATCTCAAGAATAAGGTGATGGGTGCATTTGACAAAGGAAAGCAAAAGGTAGTTGGGATTAGCATAAAAGATTCAAAAAGGAATGATGCTAATCTTGTTGTGATATCTCAAGCTAGCTTAGATCTAGAAAAGGCTAGAAAAGCCAAAGAAGATTTGGCCATTCAATTAGAAAAGCTAGAGTTAGAAGCTACTACAAATGAGATGAAGAAGAAAATTGCTTTCCTTCATACTAATATGAATACAAATGCTAGTAATTAAATCCCTATTGTCAGTGGGAAAATACCACATAATCAGTCTGTTGGTCCTTTGCCTAACACTCAAACCTCAGTCTCTAATCAAATGGTCCAAGGACCACTCCAAAGTCTAAGTCATACCATCCCTTTGATTGGTAATCTTGCTGGAAATGTTGTACAAAAAAATACTAGAGGAGGTGGAGCCCAAGCTTCACAGAATATTCAAAGGAGGCTAGTTCATCTAGAGAGATACATGCCATTGTTCTTTGATGGTATTCCTAGCCAACCAAATATCATCCCAACTGAGGTAAGAGACAAGATCCCTAAGTTTACTGGAAATAATGTTATTAGATGTGAAGAGCACCTCAAGTCTTTTACTGATAAAATAAATGATTATGAGATTGAGAGTGAAGATGTTGTCATGAAACTCTTTGTTTAATCTTTAATAGAAGATTCTAGGGATTGGTATAGAGGTTTACCTGAAAATATTATTACCTCATGGGATGAATTTGTAAGGAGTTTTAAAGAACAATATGTTGAACATGTCAACTCTAGTTACATGCTAAATGATATCAATAATATCAAGAAGTATGCAAACAAAAGTATGTCAGAGTTCAATAATAGGTTTCAGAAGGCCATGTACAAATTATTCCAGGTTCTAAGATTGGATGATGAAGTTTTTTTAACTACTTACTTCAATGCTGTAGAGGGAAAGATGTCTTACCTCTTAAGAGATAAAAGTCCACGTACCTTGAGAGATGCTTTCAAATTAGTAATAAATATTGAAAGTAATAGGAAAGCATCTGGTCAAATGTATAAAAGGGATGATGGTAGATTATGGAAAGAGACAAGGCCACATAATCTGAAACTTGTCAGGGAAGAGGACAAGGTTGAAAAATTGGAAAATGGTGTTAAGGATTTGTGTACCAAATTTGATAAAGGTGGAAAGAGCTTCCAAGATAATAGACCACCTTTTCAAAGGCAGGAGAGATTCCCTAGTCTACGTGACCATCTATATAAGACAAATTGGAAAGATGGGAAGCCTATTTTTGATAACCATGAGCCACAAAAGGGAAGAGATACACCTAATCCTTTGAAGAAGAATACTACCCACAATGTGGAGAATATTCCATGGTGTGTGGCCTACAACATGCCTCACTCACCTTTTCAATGTGTTGTTGCTCAGGCTCTAGAAGATGAGCCAGAAGATTCACCTGTAGGAGACCATGAAGGCTTTGAAAAGCCTGTGGTAAATATGTTCACCATTGAGAGAGTGGAAGAATTTGCCTCTTCAGATGATGAAGAGATAGTAGAAGATGTTGATTATAAGAGAACTCTCCCTGCTTATGAGCAAAAAATATTTTCCCATTCTGATCATGAGGAATCTGATACTGAGGTTGGTCAAACAAATCTGAATAGACCAGAGGTGGAAGGTACTCATTGGAGAAAGCCTAATAAAGAAGAAATTAAGAATCTGACCGTGGCTGCTATTTCTCAAGCTATATCTTCTTATAATTTAAGAAATAGAAAAGTTGATGCAGGACAAGGAGTTCCTAGGTCTATTTTTGTAAAAAATGATTCTTAGAGTAAGGTTTCTCCTAAACCTATTGCTTCCCCAAGTAAGGACAACAACAACAAGCAGAAAACTATTGTAGTTCAAAATGCTAAGAAGAATGAGGAAAATACCACAGAACAAAGAAATCAGAGGGCTGGTGGGAAAATAAATTTTTCTGAACTTTCTACTGAAGCCCCAAATTTTGACATGAGACATGCTCTATCTTAGATGAAGGTATCAATCCCTTTATTGGAGATGTTGAAAATAAAAGGGCATAAAGCAACAACTTTGGCTCTGATTAATGAGCAAGAAGACCTTCCCATTGTGATAGAAAATATAGTATCAATAGCAGGACTTGAGATAACTAAAGGAGTTTCCAACTTTTGTGTTGGAAATATTGTAACTCAAGAGCCTTCATCCATTGATCCTTTTTACGTCACTCTAATTGTGAATAATTTATTACTAAAGAACTATATGATAGACTCTGGTGCAGCAACTACAGTGATGCCCTACCATGTAATGAAAGAATTAGGACTTCAAGTTGATACCTCTAATGGTAGATGTTATTCTATGAACAATAGGGAAGTTCCTATGGTAGGGACCTTGGTTGGAATAGAGGTGAAAATTGCTGCATTTCTTGAGGCCACCTATAAAATGGATGTTGTTGTAGTTGATACCAAACCTCATTATGGTATGCTACTATCTAGATAGTGGGCAACAATAGTAGGGGGGAAGTTACAATTAGATCTATCTTATGCTACAATTCCTGTGAATGGTACTGAGGTAAAGTTGTACAGAGAACCTTGTTCATCAGTAATAATTGAGATGGTAGCCCCTAAGGATCTAAATTGTTGTGTAGACATTGACATGAATAACTTTGTGATTGAAGATATAGTGCCACAATTAAAAAATACTGACCCTATTATTGATGATTTTCTCTTGCAACAAGATGGATTATGGAAGCTATACTTTGATGGTGGATGCTCTAAAGAGGGCTCATGAGCTAGTGTTTTACTAATATCCCCATTAGGTATTAACTTTAAATACTCTTTTCTATTGACTTTCCAATGCACAAATAACACTGTTGAATATGAAGCTTTGATTTTGGGATTAGATATTGCAATCAAACATGGTATAAGATGTTTAAAAGTTTATGGAGATTCCCAGTTAATCATTGCTTAGATCATATCACAATATGCTACAAAGGATGATAGACTTAAGTTATACAAATATGTTGTTTGGGATAGAATTGAATTTTTTGATGCTTTCAATATTCTGTGGGTAGAAAGGTCAAAAAATATTATGGCAGACTTCCTTGCAAATGTTGCATTGAAAAGAAATGATGCAACCCTTACTAGAGTATCAAAATTGGAAGTGAAAAGTAGGCCTACTGTCCTTGATAATATCTACAATTGGCAAGTCTTTGAATATGATAATGACATCTTAAGGTTTATCTAGGGCTTGGATCAGTATGATAGTCAACATATTGATTTTGATGATTACCAAGAAGTGGTTAATGGGAAAGACTGTGTCATGGGAAATGAGATTGTTCAGTTACTTTCAAACCATATCCCCAAGGGTTTATTTGAGTTGGAAGGAATGTTCAAAATAAATTCTAGTCACATGTCTCAAAATTCCAATGCCAAAGTGGATGACCTAGAGGAAATAAACTTAGGGTCAAAGACTTCCCCTCAAGTGGTCTACATTGGAAAATGTCTCAGTAAGGATATAAGGAATAATCTAATAAGGCTATTGAAAATATATAAGCATGTCTTTGCTTGGTCATATGATGACCTCAAGTGACGTAAGGCAAGGAGAAAGAGGGGCCAAACAATGGTACACCCTAATGATCCAAGCCTTCTCAACACATGTGGAAGCAAACAAAAAACAATAGTGAGAGAGAGAATGTAGAAGCTTTCATATATTTTCATCAAATAGAATGATACATGCCAGGATATAAGGCTTTCCCAGTTAGGGCTAGATATTACAATGAAAAATAGAAGTCCTCAAACATGTGAGGATCTATCAAAATCTCTACTTCTATCTTCTACCAAACTCCTATCAAAATTGCCTCCTAAACTACAACCAAACAACTACATTCATACAAGAGTCTACTAAAATGAGTCAGCCTTTAGGTCCAAAATCAATGGAAGGAATGGTTAGATCTAGGACCACATGTCTCCCAATGATGGATTCCAACATTAAATCCATGACCCAAAATAAATGCACAAGTCGACCACAATAGAAACTAAAAATAAACTCGTTGGTGAGCAAGATAACCGAGCAGCAGACAAGCAACGCCGAGTGCCAGTGAAAATAACTAACCACCCAGGAAATAACCAACCACACTTGGTAACCAAAGGAAATTGACCAACTACCAACCAACTTGGTCAAAGTAGGAACCAAGCAACACAGATAAACTCCAAATTGTTTTTGGTGACACAGGATTGCCAAGGACCCAAGATGCTCCTGCATCAAACACTTGGGGTTATTTTGAAATGATTCTCCAAATCATTTGGTAGGTCTGGTTTGAGATGTATCCAACTCAGACTGTGAAATCCATGAACTATCTTCCATCGGTCTATTCTTCCACTTTACTAGATATTCCATATATTATTTTCCCCTTGTACTCTTGCTAACTCTTTGCTTCAAAATCTGTTCAATTTTTTCATTCTATTTCTTAGGATATTCTGTCGATATTGTCATTTCTTCATCAGGTTCATGATACTCATACAAATCAGCAATGTTGAACATAGGTGATATGTCCATGTCATCAAGTAACTCAATCTCATATGCATTTCCACTGTCAAATTTCTTCAAAATCTTGCAAGGTCCAAACTTCTTCATCTTCAGCTTCCCATATGTTCCAATAGGAAATCAACCTTTCTTCAAATGAACCATCACTTCATCACCAACATCAAAATTTTTATATCTCCTTGATCTATCAACTCTATCTTTGTATTTCGGATTACTGTCTTAGAGCTTTAGCTTCACATCTTCATGCAATGTCTTTATGTACTCAACAAATTCTACTCCTTCAACACTTTTCTTATTCTCATCAGTTTTGTCTCTCAAGTCAGATATACCTCTTAGTTGTGTGCCATTGACAATATCAAATGGTGTCTTTCTAGTACTCCTATTTACTGAATTATTGTATGAAAACTCTGCTTATACCAATACATAATCCCAATTACTTGGTGTGTCTCCAACTAAACATCTCAAAAGATTACCCAAACTTCTGTTCACAACTTCAGTCTGTCCATCAATTTTTGGGTGAAATGTAGAACTATATTTCAACTCAGTGCCAAATTTCTTCCAAAGGGTTTTCCAAAATTATCCAACAAATTAACTATCTCAGTCAAAGATAATACTCCTCAGTAATCCATGCAAACTAAAAATTTCCTTAAAGAAAAGATCTGCTATATGTACTACATCTGATGTCTTTCTACAAGGTATGAAATGTGCCATCTTAGTAAATCTGTCCACAACAACAAATATAGAATCATTACCTCTTTCTATCTTCCGTAAGCCAAGAACAAAATCCATACTAATGTCAATCTAAGGTTTCTTAGGAACAACAATTGGTACATACAATCCAATATTCTGACTTCCTCCTTTTGCAACTTGACAAATTCCACAACTTTTCACAAATTTATGAACATCTTTATACAACTACGGCCAAAAGTACTTCTCCTTAATCAAATTCCATGTTTTATCAATACCAAAATGTCCAACCAAACCACTACTATGTTTCTCCTTTATTAGATTAGTTCTCATTATTCCTCTTGGTATACACAATTGAATACCTTTAAACAACATACCTTCCTGAATAAAATATTCATCCCATTTGGTATCTTGTTGGTCTTGAATAGGTGCTCTGCACTTTCTCCATGGCTCAAAAAAATTAGGGTCAAACTCATAAGAATCTCTCATCTCATCAAATCCAAGAACTTCAATTTTCATCTCGGTCATCAAATATCTTCTTCTACTCAATGCATCAACAACTAAGTTAGTGACTCCACTCTTATGCTTTATCGCAAATGTGTAACTCTGCAAATACTCAACCCATTTCATATGTCTCTGATTCAACTTATTTTGACTACCCAAATATTGTAAAGCCTTATGATCAGTATACAACACAAATTCACTCTGTATCAAATAATGTCTCCATTTCTTTAGTGCTTGAACAATAGCATAGAATTCTTGATCATACACAAAATATTTCCTTCTAGCATCATTCAACTTTTCACTAAAGAAAGCAACAGGTCTACCTTCTTGACTCAACAAAACTCCAATTGCACTTCCACTTGCATCACATTCCACTTGAAATACCTTACTAAAATCAGGTAATGCCAAAATAGGTAATTCAACAACCTTCTGCTTTAGAGTCTCAAAACTTTTATTAGCTCCATGTGTCCACTTGAATTATCTTTTGTCTCCTCTCATAGTCTCAATCATAGCATTAAAAATTAAACTGAAATTCCTTATGAACTTTTGGTAAAAAATTTCCAAACCTTGAAATGATCTTACCTCACTAGCATTCACAGGTGTAGGCCAATTCAAAATAGCTTCAGCCTTTTTAGGATCCATCTTCAAACGATTAGCTAATAATAAATCCCAAATACACAATCTCCTCTTTCATGAATGAACACTTTTTCAGATTTGTCAGCAACTTTTCTTCTTTCAATATCTACAAAACTTTTCTAACATGCAACAAATATTCTTCTCTGGTCTTACTAAATATCAGAATGTCATCAAGATATACAATCACAAACTTACCCAAGAATTTCTTCAAAACTTCATTCATCAACCTCATAAAGGTACTTGGTGCATTAGTTAAACCAAAAGGCATAACCAACCACTCATACAAACCTTCTTTCATCTTGAAAGCAGTCTTCCATTCATTACCTTCTCTGATTCTGATATGATGATACCCACTTTTCAAATCAAACTTTGTGAAATACTTTGCTCCAGTCAAACTGTCCATTATGTCATCCATTCTCGGTATAGGAAACATATGCTGCACTGTTATCTTATTGATTGCTCTGGAATTAGTACACATTCTCCATTCTCCATTATTTTTAGGTGCCAATACAAAAGGTACTGCACAAGGACTCAAAATTTTTCTGATCAAACCTTTCTCCAGCAACTCTTGAATCTATCAGTTCAATTCTTGATTCTCGGTAGGTGTTAACCGATGAGGTGCCTTATTTCAGTAAACTAGCTCTAGGGATTAGATCCATACAATGATCAATGCTTCTTTTCGGTGACAAACCATCAGGTACATTATCATAAATGATATCACTATACTTGGTGAGTAACTTATTAATCTCCTCAGGGACATTATCCTATTTTTTCTTACTTGATTTGTTAGGGATCACAGCAAAACATACATCATTCTTTTTCAAATCCTTAACAAATTTTCTTCCTTCCATGAAATAAACTTTCATAGATGTGCAAACATTACTAATAGGTTCTTCCATCAATGGTAACAAGATTTATTTCATTCCATTAGCCAAAATAGTATACTTATGCAATCTCCCATCATATATAGCATGTCTCTCATATTGCCAAGGTCTACCCAACAAAATATGACAACAATCCATAGGCATGATATCACATAACACCTTATCATAGTACTTTCCAATCTTCAAATTCACATAACATTGTTCACTTACCAGGAGTGTATGCTCATCTTTGATCCATGAAATTTGATAGGACTTCAGATGTACCAACCTTTCCAACTACAACTTTGTGACCATCTCTTCAGATGCCAAATTCTCTGAGCTACCACTATCAATGATTACCTTACAAACTTTGTCAGAAACTCTACATCTAGTTTTGAACAAACTTTTTCTTATCGGATCTTCCATCCTACTTTCATTCCTTAGTGCTCTCCTTACCATCAAGTTATTTTCTTTCTCAGGTTCATTCGGTGACTCTTCTTGCACAAAAGCATTTCTACTGCTACCAGCCTTCTTACTAGCATGTGTACATTCAAAAGATCTATGTCTTTCTTCTACACAATTGTAACAAGTTCCTCATAAATTACCTCTTCTATAACCACCTCAGTAGTTACTGCCTTTGCCTCTAGATGAACTTTCACCTTTCCACTCGGTCTTGCCTTTGTCTAGATTTGTCTTTTCTAGTTCAGATCTACCATTTTCACCATTAGATCTACCTCTTCCTCTAGGAAATCTACCACCTCAACCTCTTTGTCTTTTCTCATGTCTCTTGTTCAATTTCTCCTCAGCCTTCAAAGAAAATTGATAAGCCTCTTCAATGTTCTCCAACTTGACCATACTAATTTTCTCTTGGATGGAAACTCTCAAACCATTCAGGTATCTACCGATTCTTTCCACATCATCTTCATCATGTCTAGATCTGATATCTAACCTATAGAATTCTTCAGTATATTCCTTTACTGAGCCATCCTTCTATCTCAAACTTTGCATTAGCCAAACTAGGTTAATCTGATAATCACAAGGTAAGAACTTTCCTTTCAATTTTTTCACCATTTTCTTCCATACCTTGATTTTGTCTTTGCCTTTCCTCTTCCTATCTAATTGTAGATGTTCCCACCATAAGGATGCATGACTTTTTAATTTTGTGCTTGCTATCCTCACCTTCTTGTCTTCAGGAATGCTTTCATATTCAAAATATTTTTCCATCTCGGTGATCCAGTGCACCAATTCATCAGAATCCATCTTTCCATCATACTCAAGAGGGTTGAAGTGTGGTGTAGACATCACACTTTCCAAAGCCTTCAAAAATATTTCTTCACCTTGATCCATAACAGGTGCAGGTTATGCATTCACCTGTTCTTCCTCAACTTCATCATCACTAACATCTTCAAGATGTCTACCTCTTCTCTGGGCTATTTCAATAGCTTCTAACCTAGCAGAAATCTACCCTAGCATATTCTCCAATCCTAGATCTGCATCTCACCTCCCATGAATCATCTTGACAACCCTCTACAATTGCATGTCAAATTGCAATCTGCTACCCTACAACAATCAACTAGGGCTTCAAGAGGAACCTACAAACCTAGATTCACAAACCTAGATCAAGATCTCACCTCACTCTGATACCACCTAATGCAAGGTAGGGAGAAAGAGGGGCCAAACAATGCACACCCTAATGATCCAAGCATGCTCAACACATGCGGAAGAAAACAAACAACAACAGTGAGAGAGAGAATGCAAAAGCTTTCATATATTTTCATCAAATAGAATGATACATGCCGGGCTATAAGGCCTTCTCGATTAGGGCCAAATATTACAATGAAATATAGAAGTCCTCAAACATGCGAGGATCTGTCAAAATCTCTACTTCTATCTTCTGCCAAACTCCTATCAAAACTACCTCCTAAACTACAACCACTACATTTATACAAGAGTCTACCGAACTGAGTCGGCCTTCAGATCCAAAATCAATGGAAGGAACGGTTAGATCTAGGACCACACATCTCCCAATGATGGATTCTAACATTAAATCTATGACCAAAAATAAATGCACAAGTCAGCCACAATAGAAACTAAAACTAAACTCGTCAGTGAGCAAGATAACCGAGCAGTAGACAAGCAACGTCAAGCGCCAGTGAAAATAATTGACCACCCAGGAGATAACCAAACACACTTGGTAACCAAAGGAAACCAACCAACTACCGCCAACTCGGTCAAAGAAGGAACTAAGCAACATAGACAAAATCCAAATTGTTTTTGGTGACATAGGATTTCCAAGGACCCAAGATGCTCCTGCATCATCAAGGCTTATAGGGAAGACTTGTTTCAACATGAGATTCCTTTGAAAGAAGACACCAAACCATTGATGCAAAAGTAGAGGCCTAGTAATCCCTTATTAGCTACTAAAATGCAATCTGAATTAATTAAGCTAAGGGATGCAGACATAATTGAGCCCATTAGGCATTCTTCTTGGGTCTCAAACTTGGTACTAGTCAGAAAGAAGAGTGGTGACATAAGGCTATGTGTGGATTTCAGAAATTTAAATGTTGCTTCACTCAAAGAAAACTATGGACTACCTAATATGGAAGCTATGATTCATAAGGTGATTGGATATGATTTTTTGTCCATGATGGATGGATTTTTAGGATATAACTAGGTCCCGGTCAAAGAATCAAAGCAATTCAAGACAACATTTACTACCCCTTGGGGAACCTATGTGTATGTCAAGATGCCATTTGGTTTAAAAAATGTCAGAGCCACTTTTCAAAGAGCAATAAATGTAGCTTTTAAGGACCTTATTGATGTCCTCATGGTTGTGTACCAAGATGATTTGACTGCATATTCTAAGAGAGTAGATGATCATTTTAATCACTTAGAAAAAGTTCTGATGAAGGCTTTAGAGTATGGTATCTCTCTGAATCCTAAGAAATGCCACTTTTCTGTTAATGAGGGAAATCTACTAGGCCACATAGTGTCTAAAGAGGGAGTGAGAATTGATCCTAAAAGAGTAGAGGCTATTAAGAAGGTCCCTACCCCCAAAAATCTCAAGGGTGTCAAGTCTTTCTTGGGACAAATAAATTTTGTCAGAACGTTTATTGCAAATTTTGCTAAATTAGTTAAACCCATTGTCAATCTACTAAAGAAAGATGTAAAATTTCTTTGGGATCAAGAAGTACAAGGAGCTTTTGAGAAGATAAAGAAAACAATTCAGGAGACTCCTGTTCTGACATCTCCTGATTATTCCAAGCCCTTTTCTCTATTCTCTTTTGCATCTTTTCACACCATTGCAATAGTCTTGTTACAAAAAGATGATGAAGGATTTGAGCATCCCATTGCCTTTTTTAGCAAATCTTTGCAATCAACATAACTAAATTATGAACTAATGGAAAAAAAAGCATATGCACTAGTCAAGGCAGTAAAAGCTTTTAGACCTTATCTTGTCTATGCTAAAATTAATGCATATGTACCACATGCTGTAGTGAAGGACATTTTGGTTCAAAGTGAAGTCACAAGGAAAAGATGAAAATGGATCAATAGAATTCAAGAATTTGATCTAGAACTCCATATCACAAAGCTTGTAAGAGGTTTGGGACTTGCTAAGCTAATGATAGAAGAGAATATGGATCTTGTAAAAATAAATAATGTTGCCATTGGTGGAGGAAATGCAACTAGTATTGAGATGCAACCATGGTACACAAACATTGTCCATTTTCTCACACATGCTAGTTGTCCATAAGAGTTGAATGATAATAAAAGAAGGAGCTTGAGATTGTAGGCTTAGAGGTATGTGCTAATACAAGGTGATTTATATTGGAAGGACAATGATGGAATATTGCTTCTTTGTTTAGACAAGGGGAAATCTAAAAAGATTTTGAGTGATATGCACTATGGGTTATGTGGAGGGCATCATTCATCTCAGTTTATGGCTCATAAGATCCTAAGGGTTGGATACTCTGTGTGTGAATTTTGTACCTAGCTGTAGACACAACACTTCAGTAAAACATTAGAGGTTAGCAAAAACCAAAATCATGCAATGAAATGGAAACTAAACTAACCAGGTGATTTACTGCCTTCTAGTAGGTGCGAGTATGATACTCTCAGATCAGACTGAGACCAATGACAATGCAACACCTAAACAAAGGATTTGAATGCGAAATATGAAAGACTATGAATGTAGATTAAGCTATATTTTTGGTATTTTCTGTGCAATAATATGACTAAAAATCTGTATGAAGCTAAACTATATGAATGAAATTGAAATGAAGATTTGATCTAAGAATGCTATTAATGAGTATGAAACTATGAATATGAAACTATGTAAAAGATAATGATCAACTATAAAAGATCTCACAAATCACCTGTCGCAAGTGCTCAATCCTTCAATTGCCAATTCACCAGAGTAATTGTGCAAATTCAAGTGTTGATAAAATGAAGAGCTGAGCCTTGATTTTATAGAAATCTAGGGCTTTGAGGATGCAAGAGAAAAGCCATAAATCACTCTTGATAAACTCAGGTTGGTTTTTGAGTTATCAGGAAATTAGAGATAATTAACTCACAAAATCATGCAAAACCATGCAAGAAAAACTTTTTAACTCAAATCAGAAGTTTAGATCAGCTTTGAACTCAAAATAGAATGTTGAGTTTCCAAAAGTTAACAACTTGCATTGATTTCCTGATTTTGAGTTTAACTGCTCTTTGAATGTGCACAATTAATTATGAATTAATTATATAAATAAAGTGATTTATCCTCAACTTAATTGATTTTTGAATTAAAATAATTGATTTATGAGTTAGTCAATTATTAAATCAAACTCTTATTCAAAAACTATATCATTAAATTCGACAATTGACTTTAATTAATTAAATAGGAATTTAATCAATTAGTCATAAGATTTTTTATTTATTGTCATAATTAAATAATACAATTTAGGAGTAATTATAATTAAATCTAATCAAATAATTAAGTGGCAGTATTAAATCTAATTAATTAAATATTCAGAATATTCAATTAATCAAACTTTAGGATAAATAGGATTTATCACCAAATAATAATTAAATTAAAGATAATTATGATAAATAGGAATGTTACTAGGACTATTCCGTGATGCAGAATTTAGGATAATCAATTAAATTAGATAATGTGTAGATGTGCCTTAGGTTAGGACTTTTGTATCAATTTCATTCGATGTGTCAATATAGGAGGTTAATGAACCTATAGCCCATTTTTGGGGTATTACATTTTGCCCCTCTTTGAATCACTGTGCAAAGTGTAGTGGTTCAAAGAATAATTTGTGTATGATAAAGATGTATGAAACTAATTTGAAAGATTAACCGATTCCAAGATAAAAATCAATTGAAAGATTGGAAAAAGAGATACCGACTTAGGTCTAGGATGACTAGGAATCATGATGATGCTAGCTATATCAACAATGAACCGATGATTATGAAGAAGTGTCAAAATGCCTGATTCTGAACCTTATAATTACGAAGAAGTGATTGACTAATTCCAGACCTCAATGTCCTTGTATATATCATATTGCTATCACATCATGAACCCATCAGTTACGAAGAACCAAAGAAATAACACTAATGAACCGATGGTTACAAAAAGCTGATATAGTTTACAAGATAGATTTAGGATACTAGATTGCAATAGATTTGCCCCAAGTGACGAGGACTTTAGATGAATCAGCAACTAGACGTGGTTGTTTTCTTGATTACTAAGATAAATATTTGATTACATATTTAGATTTACAGACTTGAATGATGTGCAATACCATGCCCACTTTGGGATTAAAATTGAAATTTGACAAGAAAAGTCAGCGTTGAATGGTTTAGAAGCATGTTAATTGATTTGAGAAGTGGTTGTACATGTTCTAGAATGTGTTTTGCATCATTTGGAGGTCTAGAAGACCAAGTTTGACTAGGTTTGACCATGGTTGACCAAGTTGAAATTTTGATAGTTTGAAGTAAGATAATCAGTTAAGTTGAATTCTAGATTTCTATGATGTTTAGAAGGTTGATTATGCAAGTAGTTAGACGTCTTAGGTCCAAAAATTTTAAATTGCAATTTTGACATAGTAAATGATCTTGGATTTCAATTTTGATCCCGAAAATGGGTTTAGAATGTCGAAATTAGCTAGGGGTGCGATTTTCATGAAAAACGGAGCACTTTTGAAAATTAGGTCAAAAGCTATATAAAGGCCAAAAGGGTCATTTTCAATTCATTTTCACCGTTGACATTTAGAAACTTTATGGAGCCCTCTGAGTGAGAAAATGGTAGAAATGAAGGTACCTATGTCTTCTCACTATTTTGAGTGCAGTTGGAGGCATCAAAGACCTCAACAGTATGGACATCCGGTAGGTGGACCTCTGTGCCTCTCTAAAAATTCAATTTTTCTTTGTTTATAGCATTTTTAGCATATTTTTCGTACATTTTCAATTTTGAATTTTTGCATGCATGGAAACCCGTACGACTATCCTTCTAGGCTCATATGACTTTTCAATTCTAGTTAGGTTGTCATATCATTATCCCCCAAGACTCGTATGAAAGGGACCCAAGAGTCGTACGACGTTTCGTCGAGTCCCTCCTAACTCATATGAGGAGAGATACAGTGTCATATCATCATTGATTATTGTATGGTAACCAATGAAAACTCGTACGACTTTTACTACCAATCTGCTTTGTCGTTTGGAAAACAATGAGCCCAAAACTCATTTCTAAGTCAAAATTTTGAATTTTTTGATCTTTTAGCCTGATTATTGAGTCCTTGATCTACCTTCTGAAATAGCAAACTATTCAAATGTTGTATTTATAGCCTATTTTCAACCAAAGTACTAATAGGATTCCTTGTTTTTGTGCTGTGTAGGTCACATATCTTGATGTTCATGTATGTATCTCACATCCAGCCACTCAGAGACTCTATGTTTCCTTGCCTGATCCTATGAGAGTTCATCTTGCTTCATGCTGATTTGAGTATCTGATGCATTTACCCAAGATTAGGGTAAATCATGGACTCTTGACTGTGTTGATAGAGAGATTTCATTCTGAGACCCAAAAATTCCACTTTCTGACTGGGGAGATCACTATGACACTAGAGGATGTATACCATATACTACACATTCCCTTCCATTCAAGTGAACGTCCAACTTATGTGATTTTGGGGAACTCTGGGTTACTAGCATTTAGACGTTTGTTCAGAGATGATACACAGCTGACTAGTTCTATTTCTTGGGAGACCTTGGTACAATGCTATGGTCAGACCCATAGATTAGAGTGCATCCTTGCTGGGATGATAGAAGGTATTATCATGTCTGACCGTTAGCAGAACGGTCTTCTGATGGGTTGGGCCCCGATGGTTGCACGTCTGATGGTGACTCCTTCTAAGTTAGCCTGGGGTTAGTGTCTTCTAGCACACATATTCTCCAAGATGCACTAGGTAGTGTATCAGAAGAGAAAATCTTTTGCTGCTGGTGCTTTAGTTTTACAGATCTAGATGTGGGAGCATATCCCAATTTTGAGACCAGTGTGTCAGTCACAGAGGAAGCCTCAAGAGCTTGTGATTTATATTTATGCTGGATATGTCATACAGGGTCACATGGGTCATGTAGAGTACTAGAGACGATGCCTTGATGACATGACATTTGTATGATGAAGGCCCTATGTAGATATTGAGCCTTGGCCTACTGCATGAGAGTAGTTTAGTTTCTTCTTTCAGAGCCGGGTGTTGATAGAAAGATCATCCTCTATACTGGAGAGATTTATTATAACCAGGGTGTGGTGATAGTATGGATGAGTGTCATGCACCTTAGGATCATGCCACATATGCTTAGATAGCCCATGAGCTCGGACTTGGATGGACCCTGAGGCTTTCATATGCCTTGTGTTCATAGGAGTACAGTGGTATTATTGGTAGAGACTGGGAGTATAGACCACAGGTTGTTGATGCCAGAGTGATAAATGGTTTTATCGCATGGCTCATTGATCATCTGGTCTATAGATTCTTTGACCCCATAGAGTTGATACTTTCCATGGAGGAGGTGATGGATGTTACTGGAGATCCGATGAGATAGGGTTTGAGACCCACATAGGTTTCGATTGTGCACCCCACACCTCTGAGACTGAGAGTGATGGCTCCCCCACAGAGACCATTAGGATAGATGAGGCCCCCTTGTCCCACTAGTTCCATAGCAGGTAGGCCTACAAGTGCACAGAGATGGACTAGGAGAGAGGGTGGTACTTTAGGTAGTGTTGGTACTTCTAAGGAGGTACTTGCAGCTGAGTAGGTTGTAGGTGGTGATTCTGATCCATTACAGGAGGACACCAGTTTTGAACTTGGTGTAGAGTTTAGATGCCATAAGGCACAAAGAGCAGAGACCATAGAGCAGCTTGCTATAGATACTAATATGTCAGTGGTAGATGTGGATCCTAGTGTTCCACTGACTACACAAGAGATTGTGAGGAGGCTCAGATTATAGGTATAGGACCTGAAGGTTCACAGTGCTCACTAGGAGGAGAGGTTTCTAGACGTAGATAGATAGCGCACTGAGCTTCGTGGTGAGGCTCAGAGATTACAAGCAGAGGTTATTCATTAGACCTCCAGATCTACCTATTATGTTTCTACATACTATGCTACGGTACCAATTTCTCAGAGAGTTCCTTTGTACTCTCAGTATATGATAGCATCAGAGGGAGCGAGAGCACCTAGAGACAAGGTAGTACTAGATGCACCACCACCACCTCCACCAGATGGAGAGAATCAGGCTGACAGCTGATCTATTATGATATTCTGATATTTTTGTTGCTCTTTTGATATTGATACTATTTTGACTACTGATAGCTCACATGAGCCCATTCTTTTGTACATTGTGCCAGTAGTGCACCCCTAACTATTTTGAGTTTTATGATATATATATGAGATCGAGACTTTTGGTTGTGACTTCATTTATACTTGTCATGTTTTTGATGTATGATGATATCATGTGATGCTTATGCTATGAGTAGAGTAGAATGTATGTATGGATTCCTGCAATGCAATGATTTCTTTCAACTGTATGAATGTGATGCCAGTGCACTTGATTATGGAAAGTGTATGTATGGAAATGTATGTAATGCAATAGATGGAATGAATTATTATGCATATGTAATGAAAATGCAATGATCCACATGATATGTTTTGCAGGTATTGATGAAGACAAGTACTCAATCTTATGTCAAAAAGGATGTTTAACCAAGGATTGTGATGACTTGCATTTTTGTGAGAAGACCCTCGTATGAGATTCAACTCTTTAGTTTTAGTTTAAGTATAGTTTTTAGAAGGATTGTTGAATATTTTCAAGCAATTTGTGAGATCATGCAATCATGCAAAGTGTAAAATGACATGCAACCTAAGACCTAGGACCTAGTCACTGATCACATGTTGATCATTTGTCATCATTGAGTTTTTTAGGTAACCAGATAAATCAATACAATGCCCACTAGTTATGAAACCATAAACATATGAATATTGATTTGTATTCTCAAGAATCAATACAACACCCACTGGTCATACAACCATGGACATATGAATATTGATTTTGTTTTCAGAATGTCGGATTAGATACAATCACCAAGGCACAAATGCCAGGATGACCTGAATATCATGTCCATTTTGATATAGCAATTTGTATAAGCATCAAAACATAAATGTCATGATGACTTGAATACACCTTGCTGAACAAGCACATCAAGCAGTTAAGAGATCATTCTAAATCCAGTGTGAATTACCTGTAGTGACCCTTTATCATTCACATCCTTAGGTAAGATCGCATTTCATAATAGGAGAAAGAGCTCACTCAAAAAGACAATAGTTAGATCAAACTTGAATTTTTTGGGTATCAATGGTCGAGGTACTCATGGCCATCCAATTCAAGATAGAGGCTCTTACAAACGGACACCATTTCAATCTAGAATTTCCAAAGTTATTAGATTTTCACACAAAGAAGAAAACAAAGAAAAGATTATACCCCCATTCATCACTCTCTAAATCCTATAAAGGACATCATCAAAGAGCTCAAAAGGACACAATATGCAAAAATCTCAATGCGAATTAGTAATCATACAAGGAGATAAAAGCATGTAAAAGCATAGATTGTTTTCAGTTTGATGTTTGATTGTGTTGTTGTAGATGCAAAATCCTTTCTAGAGATGAGACTAACTGATTGACTCAGATGAAGCTTCAAAGGACTCTGAATGGATATGACACGTCTAAGATACATTGGATACCATAGGATATGACATTGATTTCCCCCAAGTTTGGAACATTGATAGGATACAGACGCTTGAGCCGATTGGTGTACCAACTGACTTATTGAAAATAGGAATGCGGGAACAAACCAAGAGATATGTACAAACTAAAGCAAGACTGAAAGCTGGGAAAGACCAAGATTGCACTGATAGATGGAGCATTTTGAATAAGTGGCACCCATTTGCTAGGTTTTCACCATCTTGACAGAGATTCTATTTTTGCTACCAAGGCGCCTGTTTCTAGGTTTTCACCAAGGCACTTTTTCTTTTTCTCATTTTTTTGTATTTTTCATTTTTTCAATTTTTTTATTTTTTTGTGAATCATCAAGGTACCTATTGCTAGGTTTTCACCAAGATGTTCATTTTTTAGGACCTTTTCCAATTTTTATAATTTTTTCAGGACATTTTACCATAGACTGAATGCCTTAGGCATAGAATTTCTTCAGATGGAGAACATTGATTGGTTCTCAGAGTTGTTCTCCTTCAGTCATTGAGAGTTGATAGGCACCAGAGCCAAAATTAGCAGTGATTACCAAGGGACCCAGCCAGTTGTGTTCAAACTTCCCCTTGCGCTCTCTATGTGATTGATTTTTAGGATTCTCTCTCAAGACTAGATCGCCAACTTGAAATTCTCTATGTCTGAATTTCTTGTTGTAGCCTCTAGACATTCTCTTCTAATATACTTTGAGATGATCATACACTACTTGTCTATGCTCATCTAGTAGTTCAAGTTCTTGCAACCTAGACACTTTGTAGTCATCATCAATTACTAGACCATGCATTCTGATTCATAGTGATGGGATTTCAACCTCAATATGCAGTACCACTTCAGACCCATAAACTAAAGTGAAAGGAGTAGCTCCAGTAGGTGTTCTGATACTTGTTCTATAGGCCTAGAGAGCTGGATTGATCATGAGATGCCAGTCTCTTTTTATTTTATTAACTATACGGTTCAAGATTTTCAATAGATTCTTGTTTGAAGCCTCTGCTTGTCCATTCCCTTAAGGATAGTAGATAGATGACCAATGTTGTGTAATCTTGAATTTGGCACATAAATCATCCAAGTCTTTGTTTTTGAATTGTCCACCATTATCTATGACTATAGAATGTGGAATACCATACTGATATATGATGTAGTTCAAGATGAACATAGATATTTGTTTTCCAGTTGCTTGTGTCAAAGGGACTGCTTCTACCCATTTTGTGAAATAATCTATAGCTGTGATTATATGGGTATGTCCATTAGAAGAATGAGGATGTATGGCTCCTATAAGATCAAATGCCCATTGGTGAAAAGGCCATTGTGTAGTAAAGGGAATTAGATCTCTCCCTGGGGCATGAATTAAGTTACCATGTACTTGGCACTTTTGACAGTTCTTAGCAAACTTGATTGCATCTTTCTCCATTTCAGGCCAATAGTTCCCAGCCCTAATAAGCTTTCAAGCTAGTGTTAAACCATTCGAGTGTGACCCAAAAATTCCATCATGGACTTCCTCTAACACAAATTGAGACTCTTCCCATTCTAAACATCTAAGTAGCATACAATCTAGACCTCATTTGTATAGATCATTACCAATGATGACATACTGGGATGCATTTTAGATAAGGTATCTCTTTTCATGGTGGTTAAAGGTATTGGGAATGTTTTGGTCTTTGAGATAGGAGAATAGGTTTTTATATCTGGATGAATCATGACCTACAATAGTGCAAATCATGTGGGTTTCAAGGGAATCATATGCAGGATAAGATAGTGCTTCCACCAGGAACTCATAGCGTAGCTCATGTTCAGGTTGCTATAATAAAGTTGATAGTGTTTCCATTGCATCGAAAGCCTTGTTCTTTGTTCTAGGTATTTGTTCAAATGTGATAGATATGAAGTATTTCTTTAGATCATCTACCATTATCTTGTATGGAACAAGCTTTTCATCTTTCATTTGGTACACATCATTGACTTGATGGATAACTAGTTGTGAGTCTCCATGAATGTGTAACTTTGTCACTCTTGACTCAATTGCTATTTTCATACCATTTAAAAGGGCTTCATATTCAACAATATTGTTTGTGCAAGAAAACTTGATGTGAAATGCTTTTTGGATTGAGTATCCTTGAGGAGTTATGAACAATATACCTGCTCTAGATCCATTTTGTGTATAGGAGACGTCAAAGAATAACTGCCATTCTCTAGAAGAAAGATTCATGATAGAGGAATCTGGAAATTCCATTTGCATTAGTGTGTCATCAAACAAAGGTGCATCTGCTAATTGATTAGAAATAAATTGGCCTTTAATAGCTTTTCTTTCAACATATTCAATGTCAAATTCACTTAAGAGCATGACCCATTTAGCTAATCTACCCGTGAGGGAAGCTTTTCTTAGTAGGTACTTTAGTGGATCAATCTTAGCTACTAAATGTGTGGTATGAACCAACATATAATGTCTCAGTTTCTATGATGCAAAGATCATAGCTAGACAAGCCTTTTCAATCATTGAATAGTTCTTCTTGTATGCAACCAATGTTCTACTGATATAGTATATAGCTCTTTCTTTCTTGTTCTCATCATGTTGTTCTAGCAATGCCCCTAATGATGTATCTATGGTGGAGACATATAAGATCAAAGGCTTCCCTTGAATGGGAGGCATCAAGATAGGAGGATTTGATAGATATTTCTTGATATGATTAAAATTCTTTTCACATTCCTCACTCAATGCAAAGGTCACACCTTTATATAATGTCTTTGTAAAAGGTTGTGATATGTCAGCTAGCTGAGATATGAAGCATCTGATAGATTGTACTCTCCCTTGTAATGTTCTCATTTGAATGATATTCTTAGGAGGTTGCATCTCCATTATAGCCTTTAATTTAGCTAGATCTACTTCAATTCCTTTCTTTGAAACAATGTATCCTAAGAGCTTTCCATAAGTGACACCAACAACACACTTCTTAGGATTCAGTCTAAGACTAAATTTTTCCATTCTGTCTAATATTTTTCTCAAGTCATTTAGATGTTTAGACCTAATCATAGATTTTGCTAAAGTATCATCAACATAATCCTCCATAGTTCGATGCATCATGTCATGAAAAATAGATGTCATAGCTCTCTAATATGTAGCACCAACATTCTTAAGCCCAAATGGCATGACATTCCAGTAGAAGGTACCCCATGCACATGTGAAAGCAGTTTTCTCTTGATCCTCTAGAGCAATTTTTATTTGATTATACCAGAAAAACCATCCATCAAAGAATACATCTCAAAACCCATAGTCATGTCCACTATCATATCAATGTTAGGTAGTGGAAAATCATCCTTAGGGCATGCCTTATTTACATCTCTAAAGTCTGTGCATACTCTTATAGATTTATCTGGTTTAGAAATAGGTACAATATTAGAGATCCATTCAGCATAATCAATAACATAGATGAATCTGGCCTTCAATAGCTTCTCTAATTCAGCTTTGACCAAGAGTGCAACATGTGGATGCATTTTTCTCAATTTCTGCTTAACAGATTTAACTTTTGGAGCTATAGATAAATGATGCATTATAAGATCAGGATCCAACCCTGGCATATCTGAATATTTCCATGCAAAGTTGATCTTCTTTTCTGTGAGGAATGTTGTAAATTTTTGCTTCTCTTCTTTTGATAAAGATTGTGCTACATGGATCAACCAGGGTTCTTCTATTGTTCCCAAGTTGATAGATTGAGTGGGCTCAATTAGAACTAGAGATCTTTCCTGTAAATGACTCAGAAGGACATCAAATATCTCATCCTTAGGCACCTTAGAGAGGTTTTAACCTTTGAATACATCTTTTATTTTTACTTTTGTAGGTTCTGAGACTGCCACAAAGTGGTTTTCACCCTTAGAACTCCTTTTCTTTTTATTCTTATTCTTATTTTTTTGACTAAGATACTTGATGTCTGACTCCATCAGGCTAACGCTCGATTCACTGATGTAAGTCCTCATAGGCTCAACTACATTTAGGTAGAAAGCAAGGGCATAGTCATTGGGAAAGGTATAAATACATTGGCTCAAATTCATAGAGGTTTGGTCAAGAAGGTCAGGATGTTGGATAGTCAAAGTGGTGAAAGATTGGGAAATAGTGTTTACAGATATGGATCTATCATCATTGGTCCTAACCTGATGCTCGAGTTCAAAGGTGATATTACAACTTGAAAAATTCAATTCATGAATAGGCTCAATGTCATTGTGAAAGTTCACTTCAGCCATCGGTGGATTAGACTTGATAAGTTCATCATTTCACTCTAGACTTACATTGGGTTTAGGTGCATATTGGTGAATAACATCAACATGCTTTTTTTAAATAAGTTCATCTGGTTATGGAATGAATCCCCATTCATAATCATTTGAGTCATCTTCTATTTCTTCATCTAGATGTCTAGGAAATCAAAGAACATGAGTAAAGTCAAGATGAATACCCCAAGAAGGGTTTCCCTCAGATTCTAATTTGAATTCATACTCATGGGAATCTACCTTAGAATAACTACCACCTTCCTCTTTGTCTATTTGATTGTCTTTGAGATTAGCTGGTTCTTGTGGTGCAACTATCTCTTGCTCTATAGTAGGTTCTTGTGTTTCTACTACATTAATTATTTTTATTAGATCATCTTCAACTTCAAGGAGGTCTTTTATTTCTTTAGGCAAACACTCATAGGGAATGGGATCTTCAGTGATGTCTAAATCATCACTATCAGATTGTTCTATTGTTTCTCCCTTTAGTTTATTTGTTGTGGAAGGCTCAACCTATTCTAAGACATGTGGGGAGTTCTTGCTAAGATAGAAAGGCTTCTTCTTATATCCTAGACCTGTTGTATTCTTGTTTGCTCAGCCATGATGATCAAGAGGTGGTAGAAGACCTTTACCCTATCCTAGAGGTACTTTTCCTTTATATCCCATTTTTGCGATCAATTTGTCTCCTAGGCCATATGACTTAGAAGGGATATTCAGTATTTTAGCATCACATTATTGAACAACTTGAGATTTAGGTTCATCTTTGTATAGCCATGCGAGCATAGCTTCATCCTTTTCAAACTCCTGTTTAGATACTTTTTCTGAAACAAAATTTCCTTTATATGCCTCAAGAGGTTCTTTAGACTCTAGTTTGGACTATTTTAGAGTTTTTCCATAGGACTTAGGTGAGATAGGGAGAGACGTCAAAGATAAGACTAGCTCTATAGTATATTCTCCCATACCATTTTCTTTGATTTTAACCTCTTTAGCAATTTCTTCCATCTTGGATGTTGAAGCAATGTCTAGTTGCTTAGTGGTAGATTCTCTATTATTAGGAACAAGTTTATCAACACTCTCTTTCAAGGTATTGTAAGTTGTATACAGATCAGTAGGAATCGTCACCTCTACTCCTTCATAAGGAAATTTCAAACACTGATGGTATGTAGAGGGAATGGCTTTCATTTCATGTATCCAGGGTCTCCCTAGAAGGATGTTGTAAGCCAAAGGTAGATCAAGAACTTGACATATAGTATCTCTGATGACAAGAACTTCTCTGATAGGTAGGACAATTGTTCCTTTAGAAGATCTTTCTTTCTCATCATATGCTTTGATAGTTATCTTCTTTCTAGGATTAATGGCCATTTCTGAACATCCTGATTGTGTAATTAGGCTGAAAGAACAAATGTTTAGACCAATGCCCCCATCTATCAACACATGTTTGACATGATGGTTTTGGATCAAGACTTCAATATGCAAGGGCTGGTTATGCGGATGACTCAAGGAGTTATCATATTCCTCTAAAAAGGAAATATAGTATGGAGACGTAAGATGACCAACCATAGCCTGGAATCTGTCTAAATCAAGGTTACCAAGGACATTGGATCCAAGCAGAGCTTTGTCTAGAATGGTTCTATGAGCTAGAGATATCCGAAGCAACTCAAACATGGAATTTTTTGCATTTGTGTGTTGGAGTTGTTGGACAATATTGTATGAAGTAGACCTTGTATCTTTAGGAGTTGAAGATTTAGATGTAGCCTTATGTTTAGAAGTAGATGAAAGATTAAAAGGCAACTTAGGGACATTGGATGAATCTAGTATTTGTCCTTGTAGGTGTGCCTAAGCTTATGATTGAGTAACTGCATTAGCTGATTGATTTTCTCTATCTTTTCTTACAATTGTGATAACATTGCAATGCTCAGATAGACATGGTTCAACCATATTGATGACATCATTGTTTCCAAAGTATGCATAATTGACTTTAGCACCCATATTAGGCTGAGAAGAAGAATCTTCTTTACCATGTTTAGGAAATGGTTCTGTGAATGCTGTATGATCATTATTGCTCTTATGATTGTCAATCATGATGTCTCCTTTATCAATTTTGTCTTCTATGATGTGCTTCAAGCGGACGTAGTTATTATCCTTATGACCCTTATTGCGATGGAATTCACAGAAGTCATTCTCCCTCCACCATTTTGGTTTAGGTTCAGGATCAAAGACTTTCACCTTAGGAAAGTAGATGATTTTGTTTGACAATAGAGTTTTCATGGTAGATTCCAAGGACTCTCCAAGAGGAGTGAATTTGCAATTAGGATCTATAGCCCAAGGTCTATAATTAGATGACTTTTTGTTAGACTTAGTTGCTTTAGCTTCAGAAGCTTTGATGGCTTGGGTACCTATAGTGAGATTGAAATCAGGTGCCTTAGATGGGGCACAGATATTATCAACAATGCCATTTGTGACAATGCCTTTATTCTTGTTCCAATTTTTGTTCTTGTCCTTAGAACTAGATCTAGATTCATACTTGTCTTTTTGAAGTGTGATGTCTCCTTTTTTCACAATTACTTTCTCAATTTTGATTACATTACCTACCATATTGTCAAAAGATGTATGATTTTGTATTTGTAAAGGGTAGTTGATTTCTAGAACAAGATTGTTGATGAAGATTTCCAACTTCTCAGTTTTGAGAATGGGTCTAGCATATAGATAAAATTTCTACCTCTACCTCTTGAGAAATGTTAGAAATGGTTCTCTTGGATACTATTTCAGATTGTAGATGTCAATCATGGTGACCAGATGTTGAATATTGTAGGAGTATTGTTGATAGAATAGTTTGATTAACTCCTCAAAAGTTTTGATAGTAGGAGGCATTCTAGAGAACCAATGAATGGCTACTCCTCCCAGAGATCGAGGGAAAAGATGCATTAAGTAGGTTGGTTTGTGCATAAAATCCATAGATTGAGTATAGAATTCTCTGACATGATCTTGAGGGTCAGAGTTTCCATCATACTTATCATATTTAGGCATCTCCACTCTTTTAGGGAATGGTGACATGTACAAGTCTTTATCAAATGGAAAAGGACATAGAGCCTCGATGGAGAACTCCTTAGGTTCCTTTTCTTTTTCATGTTTGTTAAGTTTGACTTGCATGGCATGCATCTGTTTCATCATAGCCATGATAGGAGTTTCTTCCTCATGTGTAATGATATCTTCCACATTAAAGTTTGGAGGATGTTTAGCTCCTTGATGAGCTAACTCTATAAAGTATGCTTCTCTATCTTCTTTCAAGAAATGCTTCATCATCCTTTTGAAGTTATCATCATTTTGATATTAGGAAATTTTAGGTGTAGGTTCTTGATTCATACCATGTTGAGATTGGTGTCCTTGAGACTCATGATGTATCCCTCCATGAGACATGTTAGGATTTTTAGGGCTCCTTGGATTATATTGAGGAGGGGTTTGTTGATTACCTCCATGAGTTGATGGAGGGGGTATCTAACCAGTTTTCAATAAAAAATTGCCAAGATCGTCGTCTTCGTAAAGACCAGAATTGTAGATTTATTCAAGAGTTAGACCCTTTTGAGTAGTCAAAGGTACAGTGTTAAGTGCTTCTCCAGATTTCTTTTGAGAGGAAGCTCTAGTTTCCACCATTAACCTTGGGTGAAGCAAAATAATAAGATCAAGACAATTGAAGAATGAATTGATTCAAGAAGATCGAATGATGCAACCTTGTCAAGATTGAAGTGATTAAAGATTAGATTAGACATAAATGAAGGATACTATGCCATAGTAGTGTGGGTAGATGCCCAAAAGATGGTGGGCATGAGCTCACAATAGTTAGCCATTTAGTAAAAAGATTGAATTTGAAGATAATGTTGACAAGGTTTTGACACAAGATGAAAAAGACTCAAATCGAGAACTCAGAAGGCTAGATCAAACTCAAAGGCCCACTTGAGGAAAATGAATGAATTTGTTCTAGTTTTTGATATGTGCTTGACACAGTGATTTGTCCAACAGATTCTAGAAATAGGCTATAAAAACTAAGTTTTTGACAATTCTGACCACTTTCTAGCAATTTTTCTCAAATGACTTTCTACAGGATCATACGACAATGGGTATGCTATGAAATGACAATTGAAAAAATCATACAACACTTGTAAAACTCACATGACAATTGATAGCAGAATCTTTGACTTTTGTTTTTGATTGGTGGCAAAACTCATACGACACTATACAAGCTATCATACGACAATACAGGGGTTCTGAAATGATAATTGCCAAAACTCGTATGACTTTCTGACCTTGTGGGATGATTGTTGACTCCAGAAAGGAATTTTACTTCAGATTTTGCAAATTTTTGGTTTTCAATTTCAAATTATTCACAAATTTCTCTGTCCAGGTTTGAAGATTATTCTGAGATCGTTCATTGTCGGTAGCCAAATAGATAAACAAGCACACAAAATAGTAAGCAAGTGATTCCAAGCACGTCTGAAAATAATGAACAGGGGGCAAAGCAACCCTATGCATGAACAACCAAGTGACTAAATGTGCTAATCCCTAGGAGTGCTAATTGTGTATGTTCCAAAAAGTTTTTTCAATAACGCACATATTCCTAGAAAATGAAAATTTGGCCTCACTAGGGTTTATAGTAATGGTATGACTCTACAACTTTTGTGATCACAAGAGGGAAAACTCCAATCTAGGCACACTGGGGTTTTGACACAGTTCAAGAAATTAATCAATCAAGAGCTGCTAGGGAGATCTGACAGCCCAACAAGAGACCACACCTATGAAGATTTCCTCCACAAGGACATTTATATAGCGGCTGTTGCTACTATGGCAAAAATGGCTATTACCACTTGAGGTTCTGTCCACGTGGTTGACCCAATTAAGGGAATGTCCACTATGGTTAACCCTCTCTAAAGGTGACTCACAAAAGATACCACATGGAGACTGGTTCCAAATTCAAGGATCTGAGTTTTTGATACTACCCAAAAAGGGAGTAGCGCATAGTCCTCTAGCCTTTTCACTTTTAACCAAAACAAAGCAGATAGATTAATCTGAAACACTAAGACCAAGATTATCTCACAAAGATCTATGACGTCAACCACTTATGATCTATCAACCCCTCCGGAGAGAGAATGTATCAATCAAAAGTTGAAGACACATGAATCTAGTAGAACGTGAGACTCTCTCATGAACCTCCCTACCTACATGGGGATCCATTGTCAAGAAGAGCTTCACATGCATGAACAAGTGGAAGAAGCCCACTCTCTCGAGATCATCCAAAAATAGTGTTCATAGGGCCTATTTGCTATGTGTAACAGATATGCAGAAAGCAAATCTATGTTCGTTTTATAGCCCAAAATGAAGTCTATGATATGAAAGGAAGAAAATCACACAAGCCTGACATGTGAGAGTTCATTTTAATCCAAATCAAAATATTATTAGCTTGAGAAGAATACCTAAATTCCTCACAATGCGCTTAGTAGATTTTTACCTATTTTTAGCAATTTAATTGCACTTTTTCCAATCAGATTCAACAAGTATCAGTAAAAATAGAAGATTTCAATTGTTAGGGTTAGCTGTTAGTCCAAATCTGAAAATCAAATCTGAAAAAATGCCAAAGATGCTGAAACGACAATCAAATTCTGGAGTCAAAACTTGTAGGACAGTGGGTTACCTCCTAGATGATAGTCTAGAAGTTTGTACTACTGTGGGTGTCTTCTCATATGACACTAGAGCTTCCAAATGATAGTGTGTACTCTTTGATACAAGCCTTGAAATATGAACCTATTGTATGATAGTGGGTACCTCCTGGAATGACTTTCTAACAAAATTTGTACAAAAAATGTATGGACAGAAAATAAAAATCATAGTTTTAACTAGAAAATGATAAGAAATTGATAGAATTTGAATGGAAACCCGTTTCAAGGCCCCATGGTGGGCACCAAAAATGTGTGTGTGAATTTTGTACCTAGCTATAGACACAACACTTCAATAAAACATTAGAGGTTAGCAAAAACCAAAATTGTGCAATGAAATGGAAACTAAACTAACTAGGTGATTTATTGCCTTCTAGTAGGTGCGACTATGATACTCTCAGATCAGACTGAGACCAGTGACAATGCAACACCTAAATGAAGGATTTGAATGCAAAATATGAAAGACTATAAATGCAGATTAAGCTATATTTTTGGTATTTTCTGTGCAATAATATGAATGAAAATTTGTATGAAGTTAAGCTATATGAATGAAATTGTAATGAAGATTTGATCTAAGAATGCTATTAATGAGTATGAAACTATGTAAAAGCTAATGATCAACTATGAAAGATCTCACAAATTGCCTATCGCAAGTGCTCAATCCTTCAATTGCCAATTCACCAGAGTAATTGTGCAAATTCTAGTGTTGATAAAATGAAGAGCTGAGCCTTGATTTTATAGAAATCTAGGGCTTTGAGGATGCAAGAGAAAAGCCATAAATCACTCTTGATGAATCAGGTTGATTTTTGAGTTATCAGGAAATTAGAGATAATTAACTCACAAAATCATGCAAAACCATGCAAGAACAACTTTTTAATTCAAATCAGAAGTTTAGATCAGCTTTGAACTCAAAATAGAATGTTGAGTTTCCAAAAGTTAACGACTTGCATTGATTTCCTGATTTTGAGTTTAATAATGTGCACAATTAATTATGAATTAAATAAATAAATAAAGTGATTTATCCTCAACTTAACTGATTTTTGAATTAAAATAATTGATTTATGGGTTAGTCAATTATTAAATCAAACTCTTATTCAAAAACTATATCATTAAATTCGACAATTGACTTTAATTAATTAAATAGGAATTTAATCAATTAGTCATAAGATTTTTGATTTATTGTCATAATTAAATAATACAATTTAGGAATAATTATAATTAAATCTAATCAAATAATTAAGTGGCAGTATTAAATCTGATTAATTAAATATTTAGAATATTCAATTAATAAAACTTTAGGATAAATAGGATTTATCGCCAAATAATAATTAAATTAAAGATAATTATGATAAATAGGAATGTTACTAGGAATATTCCTCGATGCATAATTTAGGATAATCAATTAAATTCAATAATGTGTAGATGTGCCTTAGGTTAGGACTTTTGTATCAATTTCATTCGATGTGTCGATATAGGAGGTTAATGAACCTATAGCCCATTTTTGGGGTATTACAGATACTACTGGCCTGTATTGTTTAAGGACACCCATTCTTTTGTCTAGAAGTGTGAACCATGCCAGAGGTTCTCAAACAAGTTGAAATTCTCAGGAGCATTAATGTTGAATGTTGTGGTAGCAGAAGCTCCTTTTTCTATGTGAGGCATTGATTTCATTGGAGAGTTTACTGAGAAATCCAATGGAGGTCATAGCTGGATAATTGTAGCTACTGATTACTTTGCCAAGTGGATTGAAGCAATCCCAACAAAGAAAGCTACATGCATAGTTGTTATTGATTTCTTGATGGATAACATTGTTACAAAATTTGGTGTTCCTGTCAAAATAGTGATGGATAATACAATGAGTTTCAGGTCACAAGAATTCAAGGATTTCTATTTGGAAATGGGCATAATAATGTCATACTCATCCCCATACCACCCACAAGCTAATGGGAAAGCAGAATCAAGCAATAAAATTATTTTGCAGATCCTGAAGAAGACCTTAGACAAGAACAAGAGAACTTGGCACTCAAAGCTTAAATTAGCTTCATGGGCATATATGATCACAAAAAAAAGAGCCACAGGAAAGTCTCCTTTTGAGATGGTGTATGGTATTAAATCAAGGCTTCCCGTGAACAACTTGTTGCCAATTCACAAATTCATGCAAGAGGAAGATTTGGAAATATCCAATCCTCTGGAAGATAGAGTGCTTCAACTTATTGGAAGAGAAGGTCAAAAGGAGAACATCAAACTACAGCAGAAGATGAAATATTTGTTTGACAAGAGGGAAACTATTAGGAAATTTCAACCTAAAGATTTGGTCCTTCAATGGAATGCAAGAAGTGAGGATAAGGGGAAGCATAAAAAATTTGAATCATTATGGTTGGTCCCTATATTATCCATCAGACTCATGGGAAAGATTCTTATTTCCTAAAAAATATGGATGGTGAAGAACAAGAATTGCCAGTGCATGGACAATTCCTAAAATTTTTCTTCAATTAAAATGACTTTTGTTCCATGCACAGTAGTCTCTTAGTGTATAGGTGTGCTTTATTTTGAGTCGTGTTATTTTACTACAGAAGGTTAAGTTTTGTTTGGTCTGCTATCCAGAGATTCTGGCTTCTTGCTATAAATTGGCATTTAAGCATCCTCAAAGAGAGCCACTGTTGGTAGTATTTTCAAAGTTTTGAAAGTTGCATTTTAATTCTTATTTCTTTGGTAGTTTTCCTAGTTTTTGTGCTAATTTTCTTGTAGTCTTCCTATCCCAGATGCTAAAATTGTTTGTAATACTTAAAAACCCTAGGTGCTAGGTCAAAAATATTTCTAAAAGTCCAAAAACCCTACAGAAACCTAACCAAGATCTATTTTACCTTTACTTTTTAAAATCACTTAAGTAAGTCTAAAGGCATGTGCGCTTTATGTCTACCGCTTAGTCACCCATTCTTTGAAAGCATTCATCATATTCCTTTTAGTCTGGCGATTAAGAAAAGCCTTTGTTGCACAATCTCCTTAAGTCTAGAGAATATTTCTTTTCTTCATGAGACTCAGCGGATGATTTCAGTCACCAAGTCTCTGAGTGATCTTTGTGAGATCTAGTGACTGCTACTGACAAATATTTCAAAGGAAACTATAGTCACTAAATCTCTATGTGCAAAAGGCCTTCAGTCGGGTGATCTCTTAATGAAATGACCAAAGATTCAGTGATTATGAGTCTTCTCCATAGTCTCTAGGTCTCCACATAAAGGATGGCAGTTATGTTTTTTTTAGTCGCCAGGTCTCCCAGTGCTTTGGCAGTTAATGTTTTTATCCAGTGACCCAATGATTGTGGTAGTTGTGTATCCTTAGAATCTCGGCAATTATGTTATAAACATTTAGCGATCTGGCAATATAGTTATCTCCTAGTCTCATAATGTAATGGTTAAGTCATAATACTTTTAGTGACTTGGTGACAACCATAATATGGAGGAAGGATTAATGGTCATTGTTATATCTCACAATCTAAGGTTAAAAGGTCATCTAGTGACTTGGAGAATAAAGGTTTCGTGTAGTCTCTAGATTTAACTAGGGTAAAGAGAAATATTAAGAGACTGTGAGATATCTTCAGTCATGTGATCACCAAAAGATTATGGGCTAAGAAAAACATTTTCAAAGGTTAAATCTGAGCTATTGATATAGTTGTAATCGGGTGGTGGTCACATTATCTCCCAATTAAACCATGAGTTAAGAAAAGTTGCAGCGACCATGAGAAATGCTTTGTCGCCTAGTCTCCGAAGTAAAATCAGGTTAAGAAAATCATTGAGTGACTAGAAAGTAACCTTAGTTGCATGATCACAACATGACTAAGGGTTAAGTGTCAGCTAAGGTCAAAAAATGAAAAAAAATATATGAATCTGTTTGCTAGATTTGATGATGTGTTCTATCCTGATTGGTCAAAGAATGAAATAAAGAAATAATAATTTCTCAGTGATTGAGAAATGAACTATAGTCACCGAGTCTCCAGAAGCAATAAATCAGATATTTTTTGCTTTTAGTCGCCAGATCTCCAGAAAGGTTTAGTCTCTAGGTCTCCAAAGGAAGTCAAAGTTAGAATAAAAATGCAGAGATTAAGAGACTATCGTTGATTTTGTTCTTTATGAGTTAAGATCTAATGGTTGTCTCTTAATCACTAGATAAAAGTGATGTCATCCAAAAGATGTCGAGACTAAGCAACTGTCGTCAGATTGAGATCCTGTGGTTATCATGAAGTGATGAGAAGAAATGAATATTTGAATAAAGTTCTGGCAATTGAGAGACTTCTCTGTAGTCACCAAGTCTCTAGGTGGGTGAAGTCAGGCAATCTCCATAAGAAGTTTGAAAAGTCAACAAGTTCTAGCGATTAGGAGACTCTCTGTGTAGTTGCTAAGTCTCTAAATAAGGAAATAATGAAATGAGACTTAGGAAAGACTATAGTCGCTAGATCTTAGGGTAAATTTGATAAGTAATAAATGTTGCAGCGACTGCGAGGAAACTATATTCGCCGAGTCTCTGAATGCAAAAAATTAAAAGTAAAAGGATTTAAGTTGGACCATTAGATTAAGATCTAACGGTAGTTGTTGAATCTCAAGAAGAAATCATAAAAGGTAAAGTCATCCAGTGACTTAGAGATTTCCTTTTGGTCGCTTAATCTTTGAAGAATATGAAAAAGCACCAAGCCTTTCAATGACTATGATTAGATGTGTAGTTGCTAGGTCACCAGAAAATCAAATTTGATTACCTGTCATTGTCTCATCTCATAGCTAGTGAATTGAAGTTCATGGCATGCCAAGTAATGGAGAAAGTGACATGAATAACTAGATTTCAAAGTCTCAAAAGGGCACTCACATTCAATTTTCCAAAATAAATACAACTAACTGTCACTTATTCTAAAAATCACCAAGCCTTCTAGAGAGCTAGAGCTAGAGAGTCATGAGAATTTGTGAGTCTTTTGGTGATTAAGCAGTTCAATGAATTTTAGAAGTTTCAGAAGAGTTCACAATTATAATCAAAATGAGTCAAGCTTCAACTAGCGGAGCTTCCATGAGCAAGGGATCCAAGGAAAAATAGAAAGAAATCTTCTCAGATGAGTTTCTCACTCTGCTGCCTAGGTCATCGCAGAATAAAAAGGTTAGTGATGAACTCTTTGCTGGTGACCTATCTTATTTTAGAGATGAAAAGACTAGGGAGTTGTGTTGGATGTGCCTCTTTATGTATTTTTACAAGAATGCTAATAGTCCAGTGCATGTGTCAAACCCTTGGACCTCCAGGCTAGCTAGATTGATAGTACCTAATGCTTTTATAGATGTAGACTTACTCGTTGCTTTGGCTAACAAATATGACCCTTTATCAAAGACAATTAGGAGAGAGGATGGCTTGGCTCTAGTCACAATTGACATAAATTCATTTATGAGGGCTTTTGGTATCTATATTCCCATGGCCACATAAATCAATTTATAGGCCTAGGCCAATAGGTATACTCAGGAATCTATCCTTGTGTCAAAGGAGATTCAAAGCTATGTTCCATGAGCCAACAAGAACTACATTGCACCAATGGCTAGGACAACCCCTTACTTTTACAAAGACTTATGCTTCTATGTGAAGTATATTGCTTATGGTTTATGTAGAGTGCTAGGAGTAGATGGTGGATCAGAAAGAATTACATTTGACATCCTGATGATGGTGTTAGACTCACAAAAAATGAACACAAGAAAAGGATATGACTACATTGGGTATGTTATTAACAAAATGCATGAGGGTTTGGAGGCAATAAGAAAGAGGGAAGCCTCTCTTAGGTTTTTGCATTACTCATTATTAATGCATTTCATTTTGTTCTAAAATTACAACATTATGGATTTGGATAACCTACAACCTTAGATGATGTGGAATGGTCAACCCAACCCAATACAATTTTGGATAGGATCCTGGAGCCCTACTTGCCATAATTGTGATTTCTATTCTTTTTAAAATTGGATGGTGCAGCCTATCTTGATCAGCCTAGGGCTAAATTTTTCAAGGCTACCAGTTAAGGCTCTGCAACTACTAAGGCCTCAAAAATTTGTTGATAAGTGGCCTAAAGATCACAACTGGGGAGACTTCTATTATGAGAAGACTTACACAATAATAAGAGTTTAGGGATGCCCCCAATCACCCCATCTTCTACCATTTTTTGTTCCACCAAGAATTTCATTCTTAGAAATTATTGGCAGCTCATGTTGATTGATAAAGAACACTTGGCCCCCCATAGGAAGGGAACATTTACCCCAAGGCATTTTAGCATATACAACTTCACCATTGGGAAGAATGCATTTAGTAAATTGAATGATTTCTTAGGTCAGTATAAAATGAATGCTGGTGTGCCAAGGTATGTCGATATAGAGAACTTCATTGTAATGGCTAGGAAATATTACACTCCTTCCATTCCAATAAGTAATAGACATGAGGAGTTTCTAGAGGAGGACATCATTAGAATTATCATTGAGGAGGATGAGATAGAAAGGATAGCAACACAATTCAATGAATTATTGAGACTTGAAAAACTGATGAAAGCAAAGGGACTGTCCTTTGGGTGTTTCTACTCTACAGTGCCTTATCTACAAAGGCTAGATATGATGATGAACAATTTCCACACATTGGTTAACTCAATTGAGGACCAAATAGATGACAAAGAAAGGGAAAAGGAGAAACACTTAGAATCAGACTAAGAGGATAGTTATGGAGGCTATCCAGTGTACAGTCCTCCTTCTTTGGAACAAGGGTCTCCTATTAGGCAAGAAGGAGAAGAAAATATAATAATGGATCTAATAGAGCTTCCTAGCTCTTAGGATACTAGTGAGCCTCCTCTTAAGAAGCAGAATTTGTAAATAGGAGAGTCTTCATAGGAAAGATTCCCTGAGAAGAAAGGAGATAGATTAAAGGCTCTCTTTCCAAGAGATAGATCCCATGATCATAGATTCAGGCAAAAGATCAGAGAAGATAAGAGAAAATAGAAAATGGTAATAGAAGAAGTTGAGTTGCCCTTGGCCTTAGGTAGAGATGAGAGGATTTTAGAACAAGAAGATTTCTTAAAGGATAATAATTTCATCAAATTAGATGAATTCAAGAACTTCTTAGTATGGCTCAAGAAACCACATGTTGCATCTACTGTGCAAATCACAGAGGAGGGGCAAGTAGTTGATGAGGTAGTCCAAGTTTTGAAAGAGTATGATCCTGAGTCTGAAACCATAACCCCTGAGGAAGCTAGGAAACTAGTAAACTCTAGCAAAATGTTGCTTGTACCAGGTTGGGACCTAGCTTCAACTTTTGTGATTGACTAGATTAGGAAACAAGATAATGTTAACTTGATTTCAGAAACCCAAGTGGGAGATTTGATAAAAGGGTTTGGATATAGCCCTAAGAGTTAGGTATTGGCCATGTGGAGCCTCTATCCAAAGGATAAAAAGCCTTCCCTGTTGAGTATACAAGAGAAGATGGATGGTGACAAAATTGTGTGGTCAATCCACAACACTATAGATCTTGAGATCTCACAGGTGCTAATTCATTTTGCTAGGTTAAATGAAGACAAAACCAAGCAACTATCTGATAGGGATCAAATTTTTTTTGAAGATTATAGTGCTTTGGTAAGGGATAGAGAAGTACGAATAATGAAAGAGAAAGAATTAGAGAAATGTGTAGAGGACTTGAAAATTTAGATCTTCAAAATGTGTATAGTTTCCCATGCACCACTAGAGAATCTGGTACTACCAAAGATTCAAAATGTAACTAAAGAGGAAGCTACTGCTATGGAGGAGAAAGTGAACAAGGAAAAGACTGAGGTTGTTGTGCAATCCTTGTTGAAAATTTTGCAACATAGGATAGAAGGTTTGAATGATAAGGTAGAGGAAATTTATACTGCATATAATAAGTTGCCTAGTTTACAAAGTGAGGTGAATAATTTTGTTTCTATTTTGAGTACTTTTCATTCAACTTGGTCAACAAGGGAATCATTGTTTGAAAGACTAGAAATAGTGCAGTCTCTAAGGAATGACATCCTAGAACTAGTTTTGCAAGTGGGAGTTGAAATTGAAAAGATTGGTGTTGCTTCATCTTTCTTTAAGGGTAAGGTGAATCAAATTGATGCAAAAATGGCAATGTTTTGACTTGGTTTCAATTGGTTCATTCCTCAGGTCAGAATAAAGGAAGGAGAAGTAAAGAATTTGGATACATGGAGGTCAGATTTTGATCTCTTACTGCCTAAGAAGGAGGCTTTCCTTAAAGATAGAAATGAGGTTGACACAGATCACTTCAAAATAGTTCTAGATGAAGCTTTCAAGGCAAAGATGGACTTCAGCAAGTTCATCACATATATAAGGCAGATTGTTGATGCAAGATAGGAAAGACAAAAGAAACAAATGCAGAGCATTCAACAGTTTCCATGGCCCACAGAGGAATAGGTTACTACATGGGACAATATGAAAAAGCCTAGGATAAGTAAGCCTGCAACAGATGACCTTGATGATTTTGAAGATGAATGAGCTCCAGCAATGCACCTGACCTATGAGCATAGGGAGAGAAATTGATCATATAGAGGATTATGTAAGTTAGCTGATTGGCGGTCATTATCCACACAACAAACATCAGAAGTTGCATCTGAATACCTGCAGACAAAGGTGCAACTCAAATGGACGTTCAACATAAGAAGAAACAACTTATGGCGCTACTTTCCCCCTTTTCTATTGAAGGCTTTAACTCTTTTGTATTCTAGTGCAAGTCACTATCAAAGCCACCCATAGCTTGTTGCATCCTTTTCTCAAGGATTCCAAGGTGGTCTCTCTATATATAGAAAATATAAACTCACACCAAAGAATGATGAAATACTTATTGTCATAGGAGCTTATAGATTTAGTTTTTGATTCTCAGGAATCCAGTTTTTCTGATTGTACTGATACAGGAAGTAGATCAATAAAATATACTAAATTTCCATGTATATCTCTTATTGTCTTCATATATGATTTTGATTTCTATGTGTGTTTAAATTTGTAAGGCATTTTAGATACATCTTTCTACAAGGTAGATAGCGGGGTTGAAACTTGAGTTCCTTTCAAGGGAGGGATACATCTTGAGTGAGGTCTCTGAGATTTAAATATTCATATGTGAATTAGATGATATGATTCATGCATAAGAGGGTAATTTGTAAGGCATTTTATCTGGGGTTTGGGTGTGTTTGATTTGAGAGATTTTCTGTAGATGTGCATTTATTGACTTTAATGCCCTAGGATTTGACACTGGTCTATGCTTATTTTGCAATTGTTTTCATCACCAATCAAATTAAAATGATTTACTTTAAATTGTATGACTTATATGATTAGATTTGTATCAAGTATACTAGTCATAATTGTGATATTTGAAGAATTCAATCTTGAGAGGTAATACCCACTTGAAGCTTTAAGCTCAAAGAGAAGAAGGATTGTAAATCCTTAATACCTTAGTGTTGATTATTGTTGATTTTCTATTGGGAATGCTAGAGTTATAAATCAAAGTTTTCTGATTAAATTTTGATCATCTACAATTTTGAGCACTAACAGGGTGGATGCTTGGATCAACTACCCAAGGTTCAAGTTTTTAATTGTTTAAGCCCACACCCCAGATAGCCTTTAAGCCTCAAATGACTTAAAAATTCTCAAGCATCTTCCTAGTGATAAATATGGGTTTCTTTGGTCAATTCAACTTGGATTCAAATGGTTTTAACAAGTTATAGGTTCCCCAACAATGCCCAACACTTCAAAGTCTCAAATTGTCAAACATGCCTAATTGCCCTCCTAGTAGGTCTCCAGCAGTATAAAAGTACAATTTACTCACAAATTTCCCAAAGAACTAAACAAAATATTCATGTTTTTATATACCCTTTTCAAAATTAATTGACATATCGAAAACCTAGAATATGTTGTTTTGGACTAACTTGTAGATGCTCTGACTGTACCCTTGCTTCAAGCATGAAAAGTGGTCAATTTACAAAGAAAGTATAAGATATATTTACTCCCTAACATCAATAATATCAATAGTCTCTAGAAATGACTCAAATGTAAGTAATATCAACTTATTTTGATCCTCAGACCAATACAAACATGAAACCCCCAAATAGGTCTCATACAAGCCCTCAAACCAAGGGTTTTCTAAATCTCTGACTTCCACTTACTTCCAAACCCAAAAAAATGGTTGATTCACCATTCATTTAACATTATAATATTCTCCAAACTCTTAGACAAACCCCTTATTTAGGTAGATTAATTTCTACTGCTCTCTACCAATCAATTTCATGAACCTTAACACATTCCATTTGGTGATCAGCTGCCTTTCCTTCACTCTTTGCATAAAATTATGTTAGAGGAGTAATATACATGTCATGTCTAGGTCATTCCATGAGAATTAATAGGATATAATTCATGTAATGATGCATTACATGAAAAAGAAACCAAACTATTAAGGTAAATAAGTAAATCTCCAAAAACCAATCAACACAAATGGTGTAAAACTTGAAACAAATGCTTTCTCAGGGCATTAAAATTTTATTTAAAATGAATTATACAATATAAATTCATCACAATCATGAAATGATCAACAATAAACTCAAACTATGCCAAGAACAACATAAAGGTTTACAAATTCTGAGTTTTATTAGTCAAATCCTTGTTCAACTATACACCAGTCAATACACTGATTGTATCTTTTTGTACAATGACTCAAAAAATCTTAAAATTTTCCCTAACCATTCCAACCAATTTTTATTGGTTACATTTTTTGGTTAAGCCTAAAATCCACTAAATCTACTTTCCCTCCTATTTACAAGTAACCGTTGGAATTCAAAAATTTGAATTTCCAGCTTACAATTTGCTGCATAAATCATCTAATTGCTTTATGAAACTTTATTATCATATCCAAATAAAATTATTAATCACCATTAAAGATTCTAAATACCTAATCCAATTCATTTCAACATTATGCTCTTATAACATCATTGATGATCCTAAGGTCCTTACCAGGCCCTTTAGGATTCATTACAAACTTATTACATTTATTGCCTTCAAAGGCCACAATTGGCTTCAACACATGCCAATTTTTTATTTAAACTCTCTTACAATCTCCCATGGTTCTTTGTCTTCAAATTTCCTTGCATGCCATGATGCTCCTCCATCATTCTCCCTGCCATAAAAGAAACTCTTGTCCCAAGAGTTAGACATCTTCCTCTTGTCACCTTGCCACTTGCCTCCTTTGTTCTAATTCTTTGGATATGAGATTAACTCTCCCAAGTTTATCTTCCTCCTATGCAAACCTACACTTACATTACACAAAATGTCAGATTGAAAACATTGTTTTGATTATCTCATTCTAGGACCTTGCTGCTTGATTTGTTTTGCTTCTTGTACCCTGTCATTCCTTCCATTTTATTGAATTATTTGATCCTTCAATACCCTAGTAACACCACTACCATTACCATTTTGAATAGGGAAATCAATACACCCAAATTTGATGCTTTCAAAGTTTAAACTATTCTAAATTTTAGGACTGTTTTGCTGCCCATTTATAACCAGACTTTTGTTTCTTAGTTCTTGATGAACCCAACTAGTATCATACTCCTTCTGACCCTAAAAAATCTTATCCCCAAAATAAATGATGATATTATCATTACTCTTGCAAATTAAAGGTTTTAATTTATATCTTTCTTTACCCTTATGCACAATATAAGTGTTAAAATACCCATCATGAAAAGTTCTCCTAGCACACTGCCAAGGTCTACCCAATATCATACACCCACAAGTCATAGGTATTACATCACACATTACCTGATCAATATAAGGACCAATTGAAAAATAAAAAAATAGCTCTCTGAATAACCTCTACATTCATCACTTGATTAACCCAAGTGGCCTTGTAAGGGTTAGGATGATCTACTATTATTAACCCCAATCTAGTCACCATATCAACTGAAACCATATTATTATGTGCCCTTGAATAACCAATAAAAGTACATACCTTGCCTTTAACCAGACATATTGATCTAAAAATTATTATTTTTGGTAATGACTCTCATTTCCTCATAAGAAAACATTCTCCTTCCTCCGGTACTATTATTTTAGGTTCAAGATTCTCTTCTTCTTGAACTAGATGCACTCTTCTATCTCTCTAATCTGAATCATTCCATTTAGGAAATATAAAGGAATGATGAACCACCTCATTGAAATGAAAACACTTTTATGTAAAGACTCCACTTCCTCTTCCTCCTCTAAATATTCCACCTCTATGGCTATATCCTCCTCTTGTTTCTGAAGTATACCCTTTGTCCTTGTCTCTATCACTACTGCTTTGGTAATCAAAATTTTTCCTACCCCATCTTCCTCTCATAGAAGATCCTCCTCTATTGCTATTTTTCCTTTCATTCTTCATCTTTATCATCTCTTCTTCCCTCATTTCAAGCTGAAAACATTCTCCCATTTTTTGTGGAATACTCAACCCAATCTCACCCTGAACATTAAGTCTTAACCCATTGATGTACCTTGCTATCTTTCCATCCTCTTCTTCATATCCTCCTCTGATAATCAGCTTGTGGAATTGATCTATATATGCCATCACATCTATCTCTCTTTATTTCAACCTTTTTATCATCCTCTTGGTTTGGATCAAAAAATAATTAGGCAAGAATTGATTCTTAATCATTCCTTTCATCCTCTCCCAACTAGTGATTCTTTCTAATCCTCTATCCATTCTCTCTAATTGAACATTTTTATACCATGCCAATATTGTACCTCTCATCCTTGACTTATCAAAACCAACCTTCTTACTCTCATCCATGTCTTCTAACTCAAAAAAAATTTCTAGGGCCTCCAACCAACCCAAAACTTCTATACTTTCCATTCCTCCTCGATACAAAGGTAAATCAGTAGTACCCTTATGACTGGTACCTTGCACTTCATTAATCAATCTTATGAATCTTCTCTCCTTGGGATCATTTTCTTCCCCATGATCCCTATTGGCTTGTTCCTCATTGTTTTCTCCTTCTTCTTCATGATTTTCTTCATGAATTTATTCTCTCCTAGGTTCTCTTTTCTCTTTCTCCAATGCTTCTATTCTCTCAATTAGTTATAGTCTCTCCCTCCTTGTTTGTCTTTCCTCTCTCTTTCCCTTGCAACCTCTAATTCTTTCTTTTACCTTCTTTCCTTTCCAACTCTTCCCTCAATATTTCTATCTCTCTTTCCAACTGACTCTTTGGTTCCATGAATTATACCCCTTTACCAAAACCTTTCCCTGATTCTCTAACACCAACTGATGCAGAGGGTTGGGTGGATGTTGGGATCAACTACCCAAGGTTCAAGTTTTTAATTGTTTAATCCCACACCCCAAATAACCTTTAAGCCTAAAATGACTTAAAACCTCTCAAGAACCTTCCTAGTGACAAATATAGTTTTCTTTGGTCAATTCAAGTTTTATTCAAAGGGTTTCAACAAGTTATAGAGTCCTCAACAATACCCAACACTCAAAAGTCTCAAATTGTCAAACATGCCTAATTTCCCTCTTAGTAGGTCTCCAGTGGTATAAAAGCACAATTTACTCACAAATTTCCTAAAGCACTAAATAAAATCTTTAGGTTTTTAGATACCCTTTTCAGCATTCATTGACATATCATAAACTTGGCATATGTTTTTTTTTTACCAACTTGCAGATGCTCTAACTGTACCCCTGCTTCAAGCATGAAAAGTGGACAATTTACAAATAAAGTATAAGATATGTTTACTCACTAACATCAATAATCTCAAAAGTCTCTAGAAATGACTCAAATGCAAGGAATACCAAATTATTTTGATCCTCAAACCAATACAAACATGAAACCCCCAAATAGGTCTCATAGAAACCCTCAAACCAAGGGTTTTCTAAATCTATGACTTCCACTTACTTCCAAACCCAACCAATCATTTATTCACCATCCATTCAACATTATAAGACTCTCCAAAATCTTAGACACACCCCTTATTCAAGTAGATTAACTGATTCTTCTCTCTACCAATCAATTTCACGAACCTTAACACATTCCATTCTATAGTCACCTACCTTTCCTTCACTCTCTACATAAAATTATGTTAGAGGAGAAATATGCATGTTATTTATAGGTCATTCCATGAGAATCGATAGGATATCATTCATGGAATGATCCATTACATGAAAAAGAAACCAAATTGTGAAGGTAAATCAGTAAATCTCCAAAAACCAATAAACACAAATGGTGTAAAACTTGAAATAAATGCTTTCTCAGGGCATTAAAATTTTCTTGAAAATGAAGTATACAACAATTACACAATTCCACAATTACACGTGCATTTTTAAAAAAAAAAATTTCCTCAAATTTGAGTTGCTCTCTACAAAGGGCTCTCTTAACACATGCACTGACACCATCATGTTCTCCTTTCCAATGTACAGCCTAAAAAAACTCCACATATGTTGGATATTAGTTTTATTAAGTGTCCTAATCAACCAATAAGATATTCTAGCATTCTTGAATTGCCATGTGCAATTATCTGACCATATTAGATGTTGTCTCATCTAAATTTATCTCTCCCTTAAATTCTCATAAAAGGTGTTGAAGCAATACTAGACAAACTCTGATGAATGTAGTTTATTATCACTCATATAAAAATGGTACTCTCTCAAATTTTTTTATCCTCTTCTATACTATTAAGTGCATGCTTATATACAATATGAATAAAAACTCTACTTTCACTAAATTATAATATTTCTCTTGGTCCTCATCTTGTGGTGCAAGCATGTAGTTCTCTACAAAGTCAATGAATGAAAGTATACTACCAACTATAAATGTATTCTTGCATAAGAAAAACTATCCATCAATCCATCTATCATTTTGAGAGTGTTTCACATATTTAGGTACCATCTTACTCTTAAAATTATTCATAAATACATGAACACTAACTTTTTTAGTAATTAGATCATACCATCTTCCAACCTTTCCATCCTTAAATGGATATTCAAATTTTTTAAATATTTTTACATCAAGTAATTATTTTCCAAAATTAGTTGAAGGATTTTCATGCAATTATTCATCTAACAATGCAAGATTGCCACATACATCACATACACCATAAACACATGAATTGAAAAGAAAATATTGTTCATTAGGTGGGTTACAAAACAAACGTGATATGAAATCCTTTATAATTTGAGGTGGTATATTTATACCACAATCCTGCAACATTTCATTAGTATGCATGGTAGCATGTATACATAAAAATACACCATAATGGTAATGAAATTGAACATAAGTTTTGTAGCAACTTGTGACTCTTTCCTTGTTAACCCTTACATACAAAGGTTTACACTTTTCAAAAGATCTTTGACTAATGCGAATAGTTAACACCTTATCATCCAATTTTTTTTGTACAATTTAGTTTGAGTCATGTCCAAAAGGTGTGTTGGATGTGGATCATAAATTTTTGAACCAACTCTTAATTTAAGAACACCTTTAGCATTAGGTGATACTCTTGTATTATCTTGCCAAAAAATTTCAATCAAAGTTTTGACATCACTAGTAAGTTTCATATTAGACCTTGAGAGTCTGCCACTATCAAAGTTAACTCTTCTTTTTATAAATATTGCCAAAGTTTTATGATGAATATTAAGATATCCACTTATGTTACTCATCATTCTTTTATTAGATTTTATTTTATTTACTAAAGCTATTATTATTTCTCATAATGCCATATTCCTATCTTTAGAATGACTTTTCTTTCTGATTGTATCAAAGGCACTAGCTAGAAAAAATGGATACAACTTGTTTAAAAGACTCACCCTTCTTGGGTTTGACATAAATGCATAACCTCTTCATCACTTTTTGCATTTTTCATCATTTTAATTAGTTGTAACATTAATTGATATTGAAACCCAAATTTCTTATTATAAATTTTTTGTCTAAACAACCTACTAGCATGTGTCCTAATATGTCTCCCTGAAACCAAGCCACAAAGATTGTCTAGCACATCACTCTTAATTTGAAAATGTTCATGCATTTCATTATCATTAAAAAATGTTTCTTTCTCAATTGTTGTTTCTATGTCTATATCCACATTGTTGATTTTAATTGTTGTTTGATTTTCTATTTCAATTTCATTTGATCTTTGACTTTTATTTGGGGTTTGACCTTCAATTGGGGTTTGATGTGCAAAATTTGTTACTCTATTTTCATGAAGAAAATATAAATCATTTAAAGAGTAACCTGATTCTACCAAATCACCAACTTCATCATGAGAATAAATACAGGGTTGTGAAGACATACTTGTATCCAATACTAGATTAGATGCACATGAATTTTCTTGTATTGTGTTTTCTTCTTCAACCTCTGCATCCATTATGGTGTCCCTAGTGTTCTCCTCTTTTGAAATGATTGTTGAACTTGAAGCTCCAACATTGTTCAATTCTCTAATGCTTTCTCTTCTTTATAATTGATGTTTTTCCTCCTCCCTATTTGTTGCAACCTCCTCAGCTATCAGAACCTTGCTTGGCCTCTTTCTTCATTGATTTGATCCCATGTTTGCACCAAATTTTGAATTCAAATATTTCTCAACATGTCAAATCCATAAAAAGATCTGAAAAGGGAATTTTTATGAGAACATTCAGTCTACAGATTGAGACAGTTGAAAAATAATAGAATAATCATTCAATCACTTAACTCTGTTCTTGTGGGCCTATTTTTTGTCCAAATGGATCTTTAAGAAATGAGCACCCATTATTTGAATGAAACATGCACATATTTGTCAAAAAAGGGTGCCCATTTTGTACACAACGGTCTAAATGGAAAGGGGCACCCTTTTGTAAAAAATGGGCGCCTATTTCATGCACAACGGTCCAAATGGAGATGGATGCCCATTTTTTGAATTTTAAATAGCATGCGCTTGTTTCTTAAGACATGAGTGAGAAACATTCCTCCGCCTTGGGTTTTGGTTCAGGATAGGCTTTGTGTAGGCTTGGTGGAACCATGCCTATGCCTTGACCTCTAAAAATATGGCTAAGGCAATGGAATGCCATATTTCTACCTTGCCATAATTTTTTAAGGGCCTTCCTAATCGTATTTTTTGATGAAATGAAAACCCATTGGAGTTCTCATTGTCCTAATTTCAAAAAATTAAATTTCATAATGATATGATTATTTTTACTATTTTTTATTCTTTATTAATTAAAAGTGATACCTAAATGTAAAATAGTGAGGTTTACTAAAACTTTAATAACTTTTTTGTTTTTAGGTTTTTTGGAAAATAAATTATATGACATCAATCTACATACAACTCTCTTAAAGATAAAAAAATAATTTTGAAAAAGTATAAAAATTTTCATCAATTTATGGTGGTCGTACACTAGAGGTTTTGAAAATGTACTTTATAGTCAATTAAAAATTAATAAAATAATATTCAACAAAAAAATAAGAAAAAATATGTCCATCAATCGTTGGTGTCTTATGTATATTTCCTTAGAAGGATTCTTACAAATTCATTTATTTAGGTCAAAATATGGTGGTTGTACATAGGTTTGCTATGGTCCTGAAACAAGTATTTTGATAAAGTGTTTTTTAGACATGCCTACTAAAAAATATTTCTTCCATGTGGGTATTGAAGTAAATTACATATTTGAAAATTAGACTCTGAGAAATACATTTTCTCTTACTAAAGTTTTTTGATATTCAATATCTAATTGCCTCAAATTTTGACATCAATTGATAGGAAATTTGAAAAATAGAGAAACACTTCCACTTTTTGCCCAAAAGTGGGACTCGACTTCTTACAACCACCCACATTCAAGCATAAACAATTCATTCTAAGTTGAGAATGTAAATAAATGAATTCAATGAGCTACAAGGTATGAGACTTATAAGTTCCCAAGAAGAAATATCTCAGATAAAATATATATTGATAGATGAAAAGAGCATCTTGGGAAAGAGGTTACTCCAAGACATATATTCTTGTGTTTGTAAAAAATTTCTAGAAAATAGCCCTTAAAGTTTTGGAGGTATGTTTAGTATTTAGTTTTCTTATAATAAGAGATATATATTATAATATCCTTGGTTTCTTACTATTAGAAAAACTAATTTCAAAGTACTTTTTTTTTTTTGATCGGTAAAAGGCCGAAGCCTTGAAATTTTTTTTATTAATAATAAAATTAAGTTTTATAGTGTGACCCCACTCTTTGCAGGCACTGGTAGGAAAGAGCGGGGTTGAGAAAACCTCTAGCCTTGCCTGGGACCATTAGTCCTATATATATACAAAATTACATGGGCATACCCACGACTCGACACTAGCCAAGATTTGTTAGATACATAAGTATCGTGTACATACCCATGCCTTGACACTTGTTGATATTTAAAAGATGATGATTGTTACATAATATTCGTGGGTCTTCCACAACATAGAGATTTTCTATGATTTATTACATTTACACTCTTTTAGTGGGCATACCCACCTTTCTGTATAACCTTGCAGATGGTGCTTTTACTGATCCATCTTTACATTTCATACAATAATTTCATAACAATTCATAGTAAGATCTGCAATGACCGGATGAATAAGTTGCTCAATAGGAGTTGATTTCATTACTCTGCTTTTTCAATCTTTGGTTGGCTAAATTTCTTGCCTCCCTGCAATTTTGTTACCTGAAAAATAACACAAACACTACTACCCTCTACGAGGCTTAATCCAAAATTGATAACATGATTAATAATATGATTAATAGACTATGATAATGAGAATTCTCTGTAGGTCAGTCAATTTACAAAACTAATTAAAATTGGGGCATCATTCATTATCTACATATGCAGGCTAATTTTCAATACCGCAGTCAGCTAAAATTACCAATAGAAGCTCAGAAAATTAATAGACAACTATCTTAATTTAATTTATCTATTAATATCCATGTAAGAGGGATGAAAACCTTTCACCTGAACTATAACCCAAACTCAATTAAAATAATAAAAGGATTGGCTGTAAATAAATATATATACATGAGTGTGTATATATCTATCTACATATACATATATATATATATATACATATATATATACACACATATATATATATATATATATATATATATATATATATATATATATATATATATATATATATATATATATATATATACCATAAGTGGATAGTGAATATGTATGTATATATATATATATATATATATATATATATATATATATATATATATATATATATATACCATAAGTGGATAGTGAATATGTATGTATATATATATATATATATATATATATATATATATATATATATATATATATATATATATATATATATATATATATATATATATATATATATATATATATATATATAAGGAGATTTATATATACCTAGAAGAAGGTTTACAAAACTAACCAAGGAGATAGCATGGAAAGAAAAGCCGCAAATGTGAACCAGCTGCCCTTATACTTAAAATGTTCTAACTAATAATACAAGAGTCCTAGCATAATGATGATAATAAGCATTGATCTCAGTCAAGTAATATTATTCTTCAATTGCGTGGCCATGATTCCATCTAATGGACATATAGGGGTGTTTATAAATGATTCATTTTTTCCCCATGCCATCCATAAATGTGCCTTGAGTTCAAAAATCACCTATATGAACTAGTCTAATATATATAAATACAAATCCCAAACCTATCTGTGTTTGTATATATTAATCTGAAGAGAAGAGATTATAAGATTCTCTGAGAATGGCCTTTGACACTCTTTACAATTTCGTTATAAGCATCTATAAATAGGTATTTTTATAAGCATCTCTGAGAAACAAGTGTTACCCAATGTTTTCCCATCTTATCCATTTGGCCTGGTCTGCTCTGACTAACAGTTTAGTCCTATTTTAGCCCTCAAAAGACTTCCTTGTTCATATGCCTTTCGATTCTCTAGTTTAAAAGACTATTAAATTCATATGAGCCCCCTAAAGCACCCGCGGCCTATCCTAAGAAGAAATTTGCCCCCTTCGGGGCACTATACCACATAACATCCTAAGGCAGACCCCCCAGATCTTCTCTCTAAAGGCCTAGTTGCATGATCGCATAGAGCATTTTCACCTTATGTGATCATGTGACTAGGGGTTACATCTTGCACCCCGCTCTTTATAATACCACGGGCCCAGCACACAGTTAAGGGTAAGATGTTACAGTTTGTCACATGATCACATGCGGCCTTTTAACCGCATGCGACCATGCGAAAAACTACCAGCAGTCAAGAAGAAAACATTCCATGCTGGTCACATGATAATCTAATGGTCAACAAAGGACTACAAAAATCTGGTGGTGGGCCCTAAGGAGGTGGCGTGTCCACTTCTCAGTGGCTGGTGAAGTATAGGGCCTATGATGGGTCATCAGGTGGTGATGTGGTCGGCTCCTATTGGGCCACGGGGTACAAGAGGCAGGTCTAGTGAGCCCAGATGTCTGATGTGGTAGTGAAGATAGTTTTAAGTGGCTAGTCGCATGATCACATGCAACCTTTTGGGCTCATGCGATCATACGACCAACGATCAATTCAAGCAGTGCAACTATTTTTTCACGGGCTAATCTTCTATAGAGAGTGTTGCATGTGCGGGTAGCTAGAAATGATGTTTACAGAGGCAGTTGCCTACTGAAATATACAACAGAACTATTATATGATGAAGATTATGAAAAGAGTCTATTTTCTACCACCCAAAAAAGACCTAAGCTCCGAATATAGCTCAAGAACAAACCCTACTATGCCAAACCTAATTCTTATGGATGATAGTATAGCCCCAATTGAATATATATATATTACACATCATAACTTGACTCCAGCATGTGGGGTACTAAAATTCCATCATCTCTGTAAGGATACAAATGAGGCAACATCAAAAATTTGATAAAAATAGCTAAGGAGTAGCTACGACAAAGGGCATCCTCAGAAAGCCCAGGCATAATCCCTCTAAGAGTGAGGGGTGCACATCTTGGGAAAAAGGATAAATGTTATATATCTCTGAGTTAAGGTTAATAAAGAATACAATCAACATCCTCTGCAGCTAAGTCTTGAGTGGTAGGAGTTTGTAAGATTCATAATTGTGGAAGGATTGCCCCCCCCTGGTCATCATGCTATCTCCACCTTAGCAAGATCCGAGAGCCTGATCTTAGAAGTTCACCATACCTCCTAATCATTACAAATTATTAATAATGCTAATGGAATTCAAACATCTCATGATGTGAGGTTACAAGGATTTTAATTATTACCCTGCTCATAATCTCTGAAATTCTAATCTATATCTAACATGATGAGGCTATGTTGATTTGTCAAGAATGTGGTGAAAATTCATAGCAATATTGTTAATAAGCACAGGATAGAGAGGAGCAATGTTGATCCTATGCCTATGCTATCTGGATAACCTACTCTATTCTATGATTTGACCTTCTAATCAAAAGGAAGTGTACCCAATTTGTTGATCCTATTCATACTAGACAGAGTGATTGTGCTATTCCTTACATGCAATGAGTGTCTCTTTTATATACAAATTATTAATTAAAAATTCGCTAACCTTCCATAAGAGATGGCTAATATTTAAGTCTATTTTGTTGAATCATATTAATCTAATGGATTTAAGTTAATTATGATTACTATAATTAATAGTTCCTCTGTAGGGTTCCAATATCCTGATAGGGAAAATAGAATAACAAACTTACATCTATGTTTATCAAAGGGGATGATCTCTGTCCTTACCTTAATTTGGTTAACCAATTTAAACTTTTTTTTTTATAAATATTGTTCCAATATTGTCACTCTGTTTTCCCCTAGATTAGCTAGCTTGTCAGCCTTTGTGTTTCCTTCTCTATAAGTATGTCTGATTTCATACTTTGTGAAGTTTTCCATAAATGAATTAATCTCTTCTATTTTTGAGTTCAAAATCCAATTGGGAGTTCTTTTAGTGCGAATAGCATTGACAATGATTTGGGAGTCTCCTTCAATAATTGCTTGTTTAATGTTAAGATACTTACATAGTTTAAGTCCTTCTAACACTGCTAAACATTCAGCCATATTGTTTGTTGTAGGGTTGATTGGTCTCAAAAATTTAGCAACAACTTTTGACTTCCAGTTATGAATGATCCCTCCAATACCTACTATCCCAGGATTACCTCGAGATGCTCCATCAAAATTGAGTTTATACCATCCTTCTTTCGGGGGTATCCATTTGCATGATGTTCTGTCCGATTTGGTTTTGGTACCCCCTTTACCATAGAGGGGAGGGATTGCTAATTTTGACCATTTGCACCTAATTTTGTTGTCCCATCTTTTAAAAGAATCTTCATAGCTCAGTTTGTCCCTGAGTTTGTTGTTAATAATTTCTACGATAGATGCTTCTATCTTGTTTGTGATCGAGTTCCAAGGTAGTTTTTGATTAGTAAAGATTCTTCTGTTTCTTTCTTTCCCTATTTCCCAAACTACTATTGAAGGTGCAATTGTCCATATATCTTTATATAAGTTGTCTTTATATATAGAAGGCCAAGCTTTGAGGTTGTTGATTAAATCACAATGTGAAGTAGATTTCCATCCTAAACTCTGATGAAGCCAATTCCAGCAGTTTTGAGAAAAAAGACAGTTAAGGAGGATGTGATTAACATCCTTAGAGTGGTTTTCACATAAAGGGCATCTAGATGGCCCTTTGAAACCTAGTTTATTAAGCCTATCTACAGTAAGGATTCTATTTTGCAAAGCTGCCCATAGAAACATACCAGCTTTAGGGAGGTAGGATTTGTTCCAACATAGGTTCAAAGGAATGTCTATATTATCTAAATTTTGGTCCCTAATAATAAAATTGTATCCCACCTTAACTGAGAATTTTCCATTATTAGATCCTACCCATATTAAAATATCTGATCTATTTTTAGGTGTTATCACTCTATCATTTAAGATTGCCAGAAGGATTTTCTTCTCGTGCCATAACTCATCAATTTCATTTAGATCACTCCAAGTAGACTCTTCCTTCTTACATAGGTAGTCCTTAAGGTGTAAGCCTATGACTCTTTTGCATTCTTCCATAAATTCATTGGAGAAGCCCAGTTTGTTGAGGGGGGTAAGGCCTGCCCACGAATCATCCCAAAATAAAGCTTGATCTCCTGCTCCAATATCCCAAGTTAGATACTTGCTAATAATCCCTCTGCAATCCTTAATAACATTCCATATCTGAGATCCTTTGACATGTGAGTGAGACCTGAAAATATTAATGGGGTCTGACTCAGGAATGTATTTGTGTAATAATATGGAAGCCCACTTACTACTTGATTCTTGGTACATTCTCCATATAAGTTTGGCCCCCAGGGCTTGGTTTTGCCATAGTAGATTCTTGATGCCTAGACCCCCTTTTGATATCAGTTTGGATAGAGTATCCCATTTAATAAGGGCCATTTTTTTGTCTTCTAAGGGACCTTGCCAATAGAATTCTTGGAACATTTTATCTAATTACTTTTTGACGCTAATCGGAAGGGGAAGAATAGACAAATGATATGTGGGAATGGCTAAAAGGACTGATTTGATCATTGTTGACCTACCCGCCTTAGTCAGCCACTTACCTTTCCATGAGCTCTTCTTATTTTGTACTTTGGTTCAGACTTGTTGCCAAAGTTTGGAAGATAAGATACCTGTATCTAGGTCAATACCTAAGTATTTGCACGACAATTTGCCAAGTTTGTATCCCATCATACTACAAATTTCCTTTTCAAGTTCTGGGGGAGTATTGATGAAGAAAATTTCTGACTTAGTGGGGTTAACATATTGACCTGAGGCTTTCACATAAATATTTAAAATACTTCTGAAAGCCCTTGCTTCTTGTTTGTTAGCATAGCCTGGTAAAATCATGTCATCCACAAACTGTTGATGAGTAATATTAGGAACATTTTCTGAGGCCTTCAAACTGAAGATATTCCCTTCCATTTGTTGTTTTGTAATCGATCTTCCTAATGCTTATGCCATAATGACATAGAGAAAAGGGGACAGTGGGTCTCCTTGCCTGATGCCCTTGGATATACTAAAGAAACCTTCTGATGTGCCATTGATAAGAATCGATATTTTGGGGCTTGAGATGCAGTTAAAGATAAGATTAATCCACTGTTTAGAAAAGTCAAACGCTTCCATACATTTACAAAGGAATCTCCAATCTACTTTATCGTATGCCTTTTGGATGTCGATTTTCATTAGCATAATTCCATCCACAATTGATCTATTTGCTATAAAACCTGTCTGCTCTTTCGAAATAATAGTTGGAAGGAAAGTTTTGAGTCTATTTGCTAAGCATTTAGAAAGGATCTTATATATGGTATTACATAGGGAGATAGGTCTGAAATCCCCTAGTTCCATACTCTCATTTTTCTTTGGTAATAAAGTAAAAAAGGTGTTGTTAATTTCACTTAAAATAGAACTCGAGTTCCTAGTAGCTTCCACTGCTTGCCATACCTCTTCTCCAATAAAATGCCAACATTTTTGGAAGAAGCCTGCTTGGAAACCTTCTGGACCCAGAGCTTTATCCAGATGGAGTTGAAACACGATAGCTTTGACCTCCTCTATTGATAGCTTATTATTTAGAATTTTGTTGTCTGAATCCAAAATCAGCTTAGGAATGGCTTTAAGCATTTCATTTTGGGCACTGAGATCGGATGCTTCTATGGTGTTGAGAAGGGAATTATAAAACTTTGTAAGGACATTTGATATCTGCTCAGGGTTCTCTGTAATATGTCCCTCAGCTGTCTTGATTTTGGCAATTCTAATAATGCTCCTTTTATAATTGGTTGTGTTGTAAAAGAATTTAGTATTACTATCACCCTCCTTAAGCCAAGACTCCCTGGATTTTTGCCTCCAGAAGATCTCTTCTTTGAGGAGGATATCATTGTATTTAGCCATCAGTTCTTTTTCCTTATGATAACTAAGATTGTCCATACCTTTTTCTATTACTATATTATTAAGCTCAGTTATTTCTTTTCCTACCTAGGTTTTTTCTTCGAAAATGTTATTGAAATTATTCTTATTCCACTCTAACACTTTATTCTTGATAAATTTTAGTTTTTCTGTTAAGCAGAACATTTTTTATCCTTTAATCAAGATTTGGTTCCACCACTCCTCAAGGAGGTTAATGAATTTTGAGTTTTGGAACCACATAAATTCAAACTTAAATGGGTTTCTCGACGGTTTGGAATTTTCTGTTATGGTAAGCCTGACAAGGAAGTGATCTGATCTTGCTTCTGGTAGTATTTCCACACTGACTATTTGATTAAAGTTTTCAAAAAATTTTCTAGTAAAGAATCTATCTAGTTTTTTAGCTATGTAGCTGAAACTAGCTCTTCTGTTATTCCATGTATAAATTCCATTAATTGTATTTATGCTTATAAGATTGTTATCCACAGCCCACTTACTAAAGTCTTTAAGGGCTTGCGATATGTATTGTGAGCCCCCAAATTTTTCCTCTAAATTTAAGATAGCTTCAAAATCCCCTCCAATGATAAAAGGTTGCTCTCATTGTTCAATTAAAAGGGCTTGTATCTCCATCCATACTCTTCTTTTTCCTTTAGTGGAGATTGGCCCATATACATTAATCAGGTTAAATTTTAAATCTGATTTTAGACTTTTAATTGTTAGTGCCATCCACTTATCATTAGCAGATATGGGTAGCGCCATCACTTTACGGGGATCCCATAGAACTGCCAGTCCACCTGAGAGGCCTGCTGAAGAGGCAAATTCAAATCTCCAAATACCTAATCATTTGCTAAACTTAGTACTTTCCTCTCTATTAAGCTTAGTTTCCTGTATCAAAATGATGTTGGAATCAAAGTTTCTTAAGTATCTTTTAGTTAGTCATTGTTTGTTAGGGGCATTTAGACCCCTAACATTCCAAGTAGTGACTTTCATTATTCTTTGGGAAGGACCTTCCCCTTCCTTGTGTTTAAAATATCCGCTATCTTTTTTTGGTTGCCTGCATTGCCATCCAGAGCTCTCAGCTCAACGGCAGACTTCCTACCTCTTTTCTTTTTGAGTTTATTAATATTAGGTGTGCTTAGACTACCTTTGTTCAGGGCTATGCCCAGCTCCCTATTTTCGTTGGTTATCCCGAATAGGCCTTCAATTGCATCCTTAACCAAAGTTGATTCTCTGCCTTCCCCTATTATTGAATTTTCCTGATTATCCGGGCTTTTTTGGTCATTTTCTAAGGGTTCAGCTCTATCTATAATCTCTTTGCCATAAGTTTCTATCAAATCTTCAGCTCTCCTTGATAGGTCCAAATTAAGAGATTCTAACTTTAGGGGGATAGAAACAGCTTGTTCCAACCCATTGTTAGTGATTGGTTCATTTGTGGTTATATATTCTTTATCATTTATATCATCTTTATTTATGCTAGGCCTGTCTATAGCTTCTGTTCTAATATTTATATTTAAGTGTTTTGAATATTTATCTAGGTTATCTTGACAAGCACTTATTGAGGCTTCCTTTCCTAGAGTTGAAGGAAAGGGAGACTGACTCATCCTATCTTCTTGATCCCTATTTTCTTCTAAAATACATTCCTAAATTTTCTTAATTAAGATTTCATTTTGTTGTTTTAGTTCATTGTAATCGCAGATTTTATCCAAAAACATGTCCATTAGATCATTCGTTAATGATTCTCCCAAGTAGTTAATGATTTGATTTACCTCCTCTTCTGTTTTGTTTACCTGATCAACTAGTTCTATTACATTAGCACATTCAAATTTCAGAGTTTGTTTTGTTTGAGGATCTAACCTGTTTCCTTCATCTTGGGAGCAGATTTTGTTATTATTTTTTCCGGACTCTATCTGATCTGATTCATCCCTGCTCATCTTTTCATTTGGTTCTTTCCTATTCATGTTTGAAGAGTTGATATTAATTGGAGATGATGCTACATTAGATTGGGGATTTTCTAGATCTACAGTAGGTCTACTAGCTGGTTTTTTCCTTATTATATTATTTTCTTGAACATTTGCTACCTTGTTAACCAGCAGTGGAGAGGGAGAGAGATTGCCTAAACCTTGGCCCCCTAGAGGTTTGCATACAAAACCTCCCCTATTATTACAAAGACTAACCTCAATATCCTTATTAGTTTGAGTTAAAAGATTTCTATTTTTGTGAGGTCTTAATGTAACTTTGTTTATCTCAATAAAGTTTTCTACAATTATTGGATTAATTAAAACTGAGTTATTATTAAAACTTAATTGTATGGGTGGAATATATTTTTGATGGTAATTCATCTCCACAATGATTATTTTGTCATCTTGTATAAGTGTATATTCAACTTCTCTTATAAATTTGCCTATTTTATTACCTATCAAGCAGAAGATTTCTTTGCTAAATAATTCCAAAGGCAAATTTTTAAGGGAGATAGTTTTTTCAGTTATGAAATCCTTCAAATACATTGGGTTAAATAAAGGCAGCCAATCAAATAAAGAGAAGGAAATGTTCCTAAATTTCATAACCTTATTATTCATAATGCTTTCCTTTAGTATTTTGTTATGACAGTCTATGTAAATGAAATTATCTTTGAGGGGTGATATACTTACCTCCTCTGGAAGTTGTGCCATTATTCCTTTTATCACATCATTAATTGATACTCCAACTCCATTCCAGCAACAAATCAGTCCTATTTTTGCTAAATATTTTTGTCTCTGTACAATATCATCATTATCTAATATGATAGTATCATACTGCAAATCATAGTAAATCTTACCTTTTTCTTGATGATTAAGGGGCCTATGAGAAGGCATATATACTGCATTTTTAGTGTAATTATGAGTATTACCAACTTTGATATCATGATTCTTCACATTCTTGGATGCTTGAACAAAAAGGGGCCTCTCCAACCGTCTCCAATGAGGAAGACTATGTTTACTAGTTGTGTTCAAATCATCAAATTAGCAGAGCTTATATTCTTGCTTTGCTTATTAATTCCCTCATGAGAGGGTAGGTTTTAGTGGGCTCAGGGTAGGAATGTTTACTTGATGGAAGAAAGCCATCATTCCTATTGTACTGGTTCCTATAGCCTTGATCCCCCAAAACCCTAGCCCTTTTATGTGGGGGGGTGTAAGATTGATCATTTTTATCAAACTCCCTAAGAAAATCAAATGAATTTTTTAGAGTGATTTTACTGCTAATGGATTTTTTTGGAAGAGATGTTACCACTTTTTTGCCTTTTACCAGATGCCATTCATCCTTTCGTGCTTTATTCCCCTCAGAAGACACCTTTTCCTCTGGCAATCCTCCTCCCCTTGCAGCAGGTAGAGGCTCGTCGGAGCTTTTAGCCAGGATTACCTTGGATGTCAGGGCCATTGCAGTCCCAGGGAGGTCATTCATTCTTATGCCTATTTGACAAGCTAAGGATCTACCAAAATCATGAGCTAAAGGGGCCTGAGTAGATACCGCTCCATCTTTCCCCAAATTGGAGTGGGTATGAAGAGGGACCTACTTGAAATTATTTTCCCTATCCTGTTGCTTGTTTGGCCTCCTCGACTTTGCATATTTTGTTTTTGCAAAGAAGACTCTTTGTTCATCCAACGATTTAACAAAGAAGATCTTATTCTCCGTTATCTTATTTCTGATCTGACAGTCACTAGTGATTTGGGTTCCAATGTTAGAAACTAAAACCCTAGTTTTAGTTTGCTCAGAGCTCTTCAAGTTTTGATCTTTTATAAAAACATCATGATTAGAAGGGATATTGGTGTTGAGATGAGATTTTCTCATTGTTGAATCAAAGATCTTAGCCATAGACTTCTCATTTTCCTGTAATTCCAAAAGGCTTAGCCTTTTGTTTAGTAATAAACTCATTGAGGTGTTCATAGGTAGGATGAAGATGTCAAACATCCTTTTCTCTGCAATCCTTATACTTGTGCCCATATGACCAATAGTTAAAATAGTAACTAGAGAACTTCTTTACCTAGCTTGCAGATCAAGTGTTCGCATTAAGCACAGGAGAGGATGATAGATTTGTTGCAGCCAAGATAGGGTTTCTCACTTTGGAGTGTTCATGATGTATTAACCCTAGCTTGACTTGCCAATTCTGCAAAGTAATTTTCTGTAGTAATCTTAATTTTTGCATTTTCGCATCGCTCAAATTTTGCATTACCAACAAAGTTTGAATTTAATATAATTTCAAAGTACATATTATTTAATGTGTGTTATAATATTTATTCAGGTATATCTATGATATTGGTTGGAGATTTGGCACAATTGCCTCATGCCAATAATAGACCAATATATGTAAGAATAAGACATGCAAAGGTACTATGGGAAAAATTCCAAACTATCATTACTTTAAGTCATATTTTTAGAAAAGATGGACAAAGAAATGAGAAAGAAATATTTTATGTTCTTCTATCAAACATAAGGGATGAAAACCCTATGATAGATGATTGGATGTTGCTTATGTCAAGATGAAATTCAAACATGAGTAATATAACAAATCACAAGTTCAAAATAGTGTGAACATTTATTTTCAAGAAATGATATTATGCATAATCATAATAAGGAGAGCTATTATCATTATCAAACCCTATTGCATGAAGCATTATTGTTAAAACAAAAATGCATATTTCTATAGATGGAGATGGAAGTGATGAAATCAATATGGAACTATTACTCAAAGAAGATGGAAGGGTAATACTAACTTCAAACATATTGATTGAAGTAGGTCCTATTAATGAAGCACTAGGATATATTCAAAGTATTGTATATAGGCCCAAAAGCACACCACCTCTACCACCATCATAAGTACTTGTAAATTTTGATAGTTACTCTAGAATTCTTTTTGATGATATTCATCCCCAAAGATTTCCAATTCTAGTAATTTACATGAGTAGGAAAAAACAAATTCTATCAAGATTGGATTGGATCTAACCATACAAAAGTCACAAGGATTGACACTAGAGAAATATATTATTGATATAGGTCCCATCGAAAGAAGTGGTTTTAAATTTGTGGCAATATCCTATGTAAAATATTTGGAAGAACTAAGAATTATGTCACCTTTCACATATGAAAAAAATGAAAAAATGAAGAGAGCAAGAAAAGAAGAAGAGAAGAAGAGAATAGACTGAAATCCTTAGTGTAGACTATGATTTTAATCTGTATCTGTTTGGAATAGGTGTAAACAAGGCAAACATTAGATTTAAATCTAGCATTTATATTAGTCCAAAACATAAACATAAAAAACCAAGCCACCTCAGATTGAGCCAAAACAAATGCATCTAAGAACTGTTTGATTTTCTTTGATAGGAGGGATATGTTAATATGATTTAGAACAATAGAGAGGGTGGGTGAATCAGTTGTTCTTAGGTCCAGATGTATAAAACAAACTTCAAAAAATTTTCCTTAAATCAGATCTAACAACCAAAACCAACTCGGTCATCACTGATTCAATAATATAAACATATAACATTGCAGTCCACTACCCAGTTGTATCTAACTTGTAAAACATAGAAATGTCTAAACCAAAACATTCACACAAACATTGACACTAGGATTTATAGTGGAAACCCAATCTGGGAAAAACCACTTTGTAACATGCTACTATTATTTTCACTCTTCTAAAGTGAGCCTGGTTAAAAGCCAACCCTATCAAAGGTTACAATACACATTGTTAGGTGCAACCCGGTTAAAGGATTTCAATCACTTTGTTAGAAGTGAGCCTTGTTATAGGACTTACATACATTCCATTAGAATGCAACCTTGTTCAAAGGATTTTGACTGTTACAATGGTTAGAAAGTAGCAGCAGTATTGATCTAAAAAACATACAACTCACTTTGCAAATATCAAATCCAATTCCATACACAAATGCTGGTTTACTGACTTTGAAACTTTTCCATCTCCATCTTTGATCTGCTCAGAACTTTTCTTCAAGCAATCACCACACTTCTCCTTTAGCCTTTTCTGCTTATATAGTCAATAACATCTACTGATCTTCCAACATCCTCTGTTCACCCATGCACACACATACCTAATGCTCAAGTTCCCTTAATACTTCCTCAATTAGGTTAACTCATCTTTTGCCACTCAATCTCCTTTGTAGATCTTAGGGTTAGGTCAGATTCATTGAATCTACCTGCTTTATGTTCTTTAGCTCCTTTTCTAGAAACATCTCAAATCTCTTAAAGATTTACAATAAAACATTTTTCAGTGCATTAAATTCTTTCAAACAATCAATAAATAAAGTCAACACATTTTACATAATCCAAGAATTCAACAATGTCGGCTCCAAATCTGAATTCTCTTCAAATATAAAAATACTGATGCTCGGTCAACACTATGATCAACTACTCAATCTTCATGTAGAAAGCTCGGTCATTACTAAAAATGTTTCCTCAGCTTAAACTATCTTCCTTGACAATTAACTAATGTTCGGTCAGCACTAGAATTTTTCTCGGCATATACTAACTCGGTCGACACTAACATCACTCAACTTGAACATGATTTCTCTATTTTTGCTCGGTCAAGCCTACCAGTTTAGTCTTCAATCTTACTAAGATAAACAATACATTGTCTCATCATTGTACAACACAGTCAAGTACACTTTGTAGTATCAAGATAACTCAACCTTTCCTTAAGTGCTATAGTTACCAACCTTGATTATCCCCTTAGCAACACTCAAATAGATATAGTACTTTCCTAAGTAGCAACAGTCTTATCAGTTAAGATTTGACATCAATGACCAATGCAAAAAATGCTTCAATTGGAGTTTCCAACAATCTCCCTCTTTGGCATTGATGGCAACACCATATGATATCACCTAAATAACACATGGATTACCGACCAATCCAAAAAACTTATCTATCCATCAGATTTTTTTTTTTAATATCCTTAGCTTCATTTTGATTCAGAATCTATAAGCCTCACTTCTGTGACCATCAAAAATATCCATATCTCCCTCTATCTTGATTCTTCATTTTAGTTCATCATCTCCTTACTTTTCCTTTCAGTTTCATGTGTTATTATATCATCTCAGTTCATCTCCCTCTTTGACAAAAATGCTAAAGTAGCAACTAAAACATACATCCATTAGATGTAGATATTATCTGTGCAACTCAATGTTTCTCCCTCTGTCATCTTACTTATGATTGATTCATTGTCTTTTCTCTTCTTCACAACTCTAGACCAGTCCTAAAGTGTGACAATCTTCTACATCAATCTGTCATATATTCTACTGTAGCATATTTGATGCAGTGCTCCTAGCTTAACTAGGCAGCCTCAGTTAGGGGAAGGACCTCTAATTGACTTCTCAAATACTCATGTGCTTCTTTAGTTAAAGCTTTAGTGAATAAGTCTGCTAATTGTTCCTTTATATTCACATATTCCATTCAGACTTCTTTATCTTGTACCAATTCTCTCAAGTAGTGATACTTGATTGCTATGTGCTTGGTCTTAGTATGCATCATTGGATTCTTAGAAATGTTGATAGCACTTGTGTTGTCACAGAAAATAACAACAGGTTCAGTGATTTCTTCTTTCATGCCTACCAATAATTGTTTTATCCATACCAAATTTGAACAGTTTACTGCAGCAGCAACATACTCAGCTTCAGCAGTAGATTGGGAAATGCAATTTTGTTTCTTAATCATCCAGGAGACTAATCTCTGTCTAAGAAAGAAAGCTGCACCACTAATACTCTTTCTATCATCTACATTTCCTGCCCAATCAGCATCTGTATATACTCTTAGTTCAAATCTTTCATCCTTCTTGTAATATAGCCCATAGTTAGCAGTCCCTTTCAAGTATCTCATAATTCTTTTTACAGCCATCATGTGTGTTTCCTTAGGATTGGCAGAGAATCTTGCCACAATCCCAACAACTAGTGCAATATCTGGTCTACTATGTACAACATACTACAATTTTCCAATCATGGATCTGTATAAAGTCTGGTTCACTTCTACAGCATCATCATTCTTAGATAACTTTTTTCAAGTAGCCAGAGGAGTACTCACTGGTCTAGAATCTTCCATCCCAAAAGTTTTTAGTATTTCATTAACATACTTAGACTGGGTAATGAAAATTCCTTTCTTCATCTGATATACTTGTAAACCACCAAAGAATTTGATCTCACCAAACATGCTCATTTCAAATTCAATTTGCATTTCATTTGAAAATCTTTTACACAAAGCATCTTTTCCACCAAAAATAATATCATCCACATAAATTTTTGCCAAATAGGATACCTTTACCTTCTTCATCTTTCATGTACAGATTGCTTGTGTCATTTGTTCTTGAAAATCCAATCTGTATCAAGTAGTTATGAAATCTCTCATACCATGCTCTGGGAGCTTGTTTTAATCCATATAGTGCTTTGTTCAGTTTGCATACCATGTGTCTTCTATTTAGATCAATAAAACCTTCTGGCTATTCTATTTAAACTTCTTCTTCTAGTATACCATTTAAGAATGCAAACTTGACATCCATTTGATAAACCTTGAAATCTTTATAAGCAACATATGCAAGTAGAGTTCTTACTCCTTCCAATCTAGCTACAGGGGAAAATGTCTCCCCATAATCTATTCCTTCTTCTTGTGGGTAGCCTTTGCATACCAGCCTAGCTTTGTTCCTAGTTATTTCACCCTTTTCATTCAACTTATTCTGGAACACCCACTTTGTTCCTATAACATTTTTATTTTCAGGTCTTGGCACCAGAGTCCAAGTATCATTCTTCTCTATCTGGTCTATTTCTTCATTCATTTCTTGTATCAAGTCTTCATTTTCTAATGCCTCTCTAGTTGACTTAGGTTCAAATTCACATAGTAAACATGTTGGATCCATTGTCTTACTTCTGGTCAAAATTCTAGTATGTTTGTCTCCAATTATATGTTCAGGCTTGTGATGTCTTCTTACATATTTTTCCCAAATAGGTTCAGATCTTCTCTCTTCTATTTCATTAGGTTCCTCAACAATATTTTCAGATTCAACTTGTGAATGCTCGACAACCTCTTCCTGATACTCGGCAGCATTATCTTGTCACTCGACATGTTCTTGTTCTCTTTCGGCACTATTTTCCTAATCCTTGGAAACCTCTTCCTATTGCTCGACATTGCTTACCTGAGACTCAACATCAGGTGCAAGTCTGTTACTTTCCTCTTCTTCTTCTTCAATATACACAAAAGATCTATAATCTTACGGTTCTCTTTTGCTATCAACTTCATTTCTTTCTGCATACTCACCAACTTTGACATTCACACTTTCCACAATTTTGTTAGTGTTAGAGTTCAAACACTTATAAGCTTTACTTTTTGTGGAATACTCTAGGAATATGCCTTCATCAATTTTAGCATCAAAATTTCCATTCCTATTATCTTTTAATATGTAGCACTTTCTTCCAAAGATTCTAAAGTATTTAACACTCGGTGCATGCCCATACCATAATTCATAGGGTTTTAGATTTGTACCTTTCTTGATCTGTACCCGGTTAAGAGTGTAGACATGTGTACTTATAACTTCTTTCCAGTATTTTTGTGCCACATTCTTTTTAATCAACAATGTCCTTGCACAATCCAAGATAGATCTATTTTTTCTCTCTGCTATACCATTCTGTGGAGGTGCTCTAGGTCTAGACATCTGTCTTTTGATTCATCTTTCATTGCAAAAGAGATTGAATTCATTTGATGTAAATTCTCCACCTCCGTCAGATCTAAGACATTTTAGGTTCCTACTTGTCTCCTTCTCAACCTTAGCCAAATACCACTTAAAGAATTGAAAAGCATCAGATTTTTTTTTTAGAAACATTACATGCATCATCCTGGTATGATCATCAAAAAACAAGATAAAATATCTAGCACCATAGTAACTTTGTACACACATAGGTCCACAAAGGTTAGTATGAACCAAATCTAAAATGTTATCAGAAGTAAAGGATTTTCTCTTAAAACTTGACTTTGTCATTTTTCCTAACTGGCATTCCTTGCACATCACATTCTCAAGTTTCTTAAATCTAGGTAGACCTCTTACTTTCTTCTTCTTACTTATTTCTACCAGATTATCAAAGTTAACATGACATAGCCTCTTATGCCATGACCAAATGTCATCAAGTTGTGCAACCATACATGCTTCTCTAGATAGGTCAAGATAGAACAAATTACCTCTAGTCTGTTCCCCACTTCCAATCAGTTCACCAGTAGCATCAAATATTTTAGCTTTCTTGTGATGAAATTCCACTCGATAACCAGTGTTGTTGAGCTGAGCAACACTTAGTAGATTATAATTTAGACCTTCAATCCAATGTGCATTTTCACAAGAGATCTTATCAGTCAGTTTAATCAAACCTTTTCCTCTAACAGGACATAGTGCATCATTACCAAATTTTACACTTTTACATCTATAATGATGTAAAGTCTCAAACTTACTCTTGTCACCAGTCATGTGATGTGAACAAGCACTATCAATAATCCATTTTTCATTCTTGTTCACATAGGAGATTAATGCAATTTTCTCATCCTCATCAGATTCATCTTTCATTGCAACATAGAATACCTCAATTTCAAAATCATCACTATCAGTGTCAGTTTCTTCTTCAGCAATGTAACAAGATTTCTTACCTTTTCCTTTGTAGTCTTTGTACCTTTGGTAGCTTCTGTCATCTCTTCTATCTTTGTGTTTTCTTTTTCTTTTTCTTTCTTCATCTTTATCATTCCTATCAGGACATCTAGCAGCTATATTACCAACTTTATTACATGTAAAACATATAATAGGGAGTTTATCTTTATATTTTCCTTTTCCCCTTCTCAGTCTTCTAGCCATAAGAGCTTCTAGATTTTCAAGTTCTTCATCAGAAGTGTCACTATCACTTTCACTTTCAATAATGCATCTTTCTTTTTCTTCCTTTGTCTTGTTCAGAACTAATTGTGACTTAAAAGTAGATTCAACATTACCAATACTACCAACAGTGAAGTTATCATAGTTGAAGATTTCAAAAGCAGTCAGCTTGCCAACCAAACTTTCCAAAGTAAGCACATTTGTAGAGTTACATCTAGATTCCTGAATAGCTAAGATCTTAATAGCATATATAGGACACAAAGTTCTTAGTACTTTACCAACTATAGTTTCATCCTCAATAGTCCCACTTGCTCCTCTAATAGCATTCACAACTTCTTTTATTCTACCACAATATTGTGCAATGTTCTCACCTTCTTGCATTCTCATTTCATAAAACTTACCTCTGAGATTCTCAGCCTTAGCTTTCGGTACATTTATGTCACCACCATATATCATTTCAAGATTTTCCCACATCTCCTTAGAACTTGTGCAATCCTTAATGTCCTCAAATTCTAGATAGCTTAGGGAAGATGCAATTTCTAGCATTGCCTGATTATGTTCTTGCTTAGCTCTCATTTCTTTGGTAGTCAAAGGTGTGACAAGTGAGACATAGTCATTCTCAATGTAGTACTTTGTAGAATCACCAATACCGGCCAGATTCAACTTCATTAAGCTTTGCCATGCAGGGAATTTTTCCTTATTCAGCTTTGGTACCTCCTTCTTATACATCCTAATCATTTTCTTCAGGCCACTTTAAACTTGATTTTTGTATACACCAATAATAAGAAACACATCTCTGATACCAATTGTTAATATGATTTAGAACAACAGAGAGGGGGGGTGAATCAATTTTTCTCAAGTCCAGATATATAAAAAAAACTTCAAAAAGATCTAACAACCAAAACCAACTCGGTCATCACTGATTCAATAATAGAAACATATAACATTGCAGTCCACTACCCAGCTGCATCTAACTTGTAAAACACATAAATGTCTAAACCAAAAGATTCACACAAGCATTGACACTAGGATTTATAATGGAAACCCAATTTGGGAAAAACCACTTTGTAACATGCTACTATTATTTTCACTCTTCTGAAGTGAGCTCGGTTAAAAGCCAACCCTATCAAAGGTTACTATACACACTGTTAGGTGTGACCTAGTTAAAGGATTTCAATCACTCTGTTAGAAGTGAGCCTTGTTATAGGACTTACATAGATTCCATTAGAATGCAACCTTGTTCAAAGGATTTAAACATATGATTGTTAGGTCAACCTCTGTTAAAAGGATTTTGACTGTTACAATGGTTAGAAAGTAGCAGCAGTATTGATCTAAAAAATGTACAACTCACTTTGAAAATATCAGATCCAATTCTATACACAAATGCTAGTTTGCTAACTTTGAAACTTTGCTGCCTCCATCTCTGATCTGCTCGGAACTTTTCTTCAAGCAATCACCACACTTCTCCTTTAGCCTTTTCTGCTTATATAGTCAATAACATCTACTAATCTTCCAACATAATCTATTCACCCATGCACACACATACCTAATGCTTAGGTTCCCTTAATAATTCCTCAATTAGGTTAACTCATCTTTTGCCTCTCAATCTCCTTCGTAGATCTTAGGGTTAGGTCAGATTCATTGAATCTACCTACTTTATGTTCTTCAGCTCCTTTTCTAGAAACATCTTAAATCTCTTAAAGATTTACAATAAAATGTTTTTCAGTGCATTAAATGCTATCAAAGAATCAATAAATAAAGTCAACACATTTTACATAATCCAAGAATTCAACAATGTCAGCTCCAAATCTAAATTCTCTTGAAATATAAAAATACTGATGCTCGGTCAATACTATGATCAACTACTCAGTCTTCATGTAGAAAGCTCGGTCATTACTAAAAATGTTTCCTCGGCTTAAACTGTCTTCCTCAAAAATTAACTGATGTTCATTCGACACTAGAATTTTGCTCGACATATACTGACTTGGGCAACACTAACATGACTCGGCTTGAACATGATTTCTCTATTTTTTCTCAGTCAAGCCTACCAGTTTAGTCTTCAATCTTACTAAGATAAACAATACATTGTCTCATCATTGTACAACATAGTCAAGTACAATTTTTAGTATCAAGATAACTCAACTTTTCCTTAAGTGCTATTGTTACCAACCTTGCCTATCCCCTTAGCAACACTCAAATAGATATAGTACTTTCCTAAGTAGCAACAATCTTATCAGTTAAGATTTGACATCAATGACCAACACAATGATTGCTTCAATTTTAGTTTCCAATAGGATGTGGGTGTGCACTCTAAGAACTTGGAGCTTACCTCTAAGGCTTCAAAGATCCTAATGATGCTAAGAATGATTAATCTAGATTCATTTTAATCCAAATGAAAGTATAATAATGCTGAAAATGATGTGTAAATACTATGATAGAGGCTAGATTAATCCATGTTAGGTATGAATGCTAAATATATCCTATGGGGGAGTATTTTCAGCCATTCTATAGTAGTTGTTGTTGCATTCATGACTGTGATTGTTATTGATGTCAACACAGTGATCTACTGAAGATTAGTAGAGAAGTAGACAGTGTTTGAGTTAGCACACTTGGGATATTAAAGATGAAGCTATGAGAAGTTGAGGACTTACTCTATGATGTTCTATAAGATCATGGTTAAGAGTGCAGATGGAAATTCATTTATTCATGACAGTTATGAGGAAATCAGTGGAAGCAGTATTTAGGCAGTGATCCTAAGTAGCGGTTTGTGGAAATCAGATGATATCTCCTATTCGGGATGGAATCTGATCATGTGTAGTTATGAGGTAGTTGAAGACATAATTTTAGTGATGTGGACATGAGTGCAAGATCCATAGTTGCATGTGTGAAGAATTATCTTAATCGGAAGGTGACAGTTTTGTGTAATTTTTATGTAATGTGTGGAAACTATTATTTTTTAATTTGTATGCCGACTCATTTGTAATTACTTGAGTGTGGTATAAAGGAATGAATTTTTTCATTTTTGTAACATAAGAAAGTGAATGAATAAATTGTGAAAGTGAATTTGTGGAAAGAGGATATGTGAAGTATAGAGATCTGGTATTGAGATCTGAAGAAGTAGTTGGTGTGGTTTGGCACAGTTAGAGAAGGAGTATTGAATTTTTGAGATTAGTAATCTTTTGGTATTATTCTATTGAGTAATACAAATATTAGTTGGACAGTGAGTTCAATGATCTAACCCTGAAACTGTTTGGGTAGTGGGTCTTTTTGTCTTCCATAACTCCTAACAGAGTTAGAATCTTTTAACAGGGATAAAAAGTCTCCTAACAAGGACTCATATGTACTGAATGTATTTCATAAGAATCCTAAAATAGTCCATCCTCTCACAAGGAAATTTCATATTAGTGCATATTTTGTGGGCATCATTGCCACCAGGGTTTACTCTTTGATCGTGAGGTTCCCTAGTCAACATATCTCATGTCATTATGTTATTGTGCATGTATATCTTTCTATGGTTGTTGATTACATTGCTTACATGGTTAAAATCTATTAAGATTGATAAAAGTTGTATTTATCTGATAACTGATTCACCCCCCTCTTAGTTATCTTGGTGGACTTTACTTTCTAATAGTTGGTATCATAGTAGCAGGGCCTTGAAAGAAAAGTGTAACAGCTTAAGGAGATCCATGGAAAATCATTTCAGGAAAAAAAGCCCTAAGTTTGATGGAGTAAATTTTGACAGCTGGAAAGAAAAGATGAAGACACACCTACTTTGTTTAGGACCAGGTTATTGGATAATTACAAAGAATCAAAGGACTATCATTGATGAGGATAAGATTGAAGATTGTACAAATGAAGAGAGAGATCTATTCAAGTGTAATATACTTACTAGAGAAGAACTCTTGTCAACCCTTCTAGAAAATGTGTATAGTCAGGTAAAATATCTAAAAAACATCTTATGAAATTTGGTTAGCTTTACAGTCTACTTTTGAAGGTGATGAACATGCAAAGAAAGTCAAATTACATAATTGGATATGTGCATTTGAAGATATAAGAATGATGGAAGATGAATCTATTAGAAGCTATATTGGTAGAATGTTAGAGATTGTTGCAGGTATAAAATCTTGTGGAGGAACCAAGACAGAGAATGAAGTGATATGGAAAATTTTGAGGACATTGACACCTGCATTTAAGCAGACAACACAGATGATTGAACAAGTTATACCTTGTAATATGAACTTTACCAGAGAGACTCTTGTTGGAAGATTGGAAGTAGTAGAGATGAACCTAAGGCTATTGGGAGACTTACCTAGAATGGAGATAACATTCAATGCTCTTAGTGTTCACCCTACTTTGTCAAGAAGCATTAGTGTAAGTAGAGATTATGCTAGCAGTAGCAGATCTAGAAATGAAGAAGACAAGAAGATTGAAGAAGGTATTGCCTTTCTTGTGAAAAGAGAACTATATGGTAAGAAAATCTTTAAATGTTGGACTTGTCAAGAATTTGGTCATTTCTCATCTAAATTTCCTAAGAGAGTTAAGAATTATAGAAAGAACTTTAATCATAGGAGATCTAAATAATGTTAATATGCAAATGATGAAGAACTTGAAGCTAGTTTGGAGAAATCTTTGAGTGAAAGTGATACTAAGAATAACGATGATATAGGATTTGTAGCAATTAAAGAAGAAAATCTTGAAACATAAATTAAGGAAGAAAAGGCTTTAGTTTCTCAAGTAGAAAAGAAAGTTGATTGGATTATAGATAGTGGTTGTTCACATCATATGACTAGAGACATGAAAAAGTTCATAAAGTTTAACAATTATGATGGAGGAGTTGTTAGAGTTAGAAACAATGCACCTTGTTTGATTAAAGGTATAGGATCTATTAATCTTGATGGAAAGACTAATACTGATGATGTTTACTTTTTGGATGGTAATTTGAAACATAATGTTTTGAATGTTGGAAAGCTAGTTGATAAGGGATATCAAGTTTGGTTTATTGAGAAAACTTGTTTAATCAAAGATAAGGATGGTAATTTGATTGGTACTGGATCTAGAACTAGAGGTAATGTATTTTAGTTGAATCCTAATGAGATGACATGTTTGATTACTAAGATTGATGACAATTGGTTATGGCATAGGAGATTTTGTCATATAAACTTTGATAACATTGTGAAAGTGAGTACTACACTTGCAGTAAGAGATTTTCCTAAAATTATGAAGCCTACTAACATGATTTGCAAGGAATGTGTGATGGCTAAACAGAAGAGAAGCTCATTTCCCAGCAAGAAGTTTACAACAGTAGATAAGTTGGAGATTGTTCATACAGATTTGAGCAGTCCTACAAGGACTAGAGGATTCTATGGAGAAATGTATTTTATGATTCTTGTTGATGATTTTACAAGCATGATGTAGATTGCATTTCTTAAAGAAAAATCTGAAGCATTTGATAAGTTTAAGATCATTAAGAATAAAGTTGAGAATGAATCTGGAATGAAGATTAAATGTTTGAGATCAGATAGAGGTGGAGAATTTACTGCAAAATAATTTAACATCTTTTGTGAAGTGAATGGTATTAAGAGATGGTTTTTAGCCCCTAGGACACCTAAAAAAAATGGTATTGTAGAAAGGAGGAACATATCAGTAATTGAAGCAACAAGAGCTGTGTTATTTGAGAATGACTTAGCAAAGATATTCTAGAGAGAAGCAATGAACACAGTAGTGTATACAATGAATAGAGTACAAATCAGAGCAGACACAAACAAGACACCCTATGAACTATGATTTGGACATGCACCATCAGCTAAGTATTTTAGAATTTTTGGAAGAAAATGTTATGTTAAGAGAGTGATGACATTGGAAAGTTTGATCCTAGAAGTGATGAAGGTATATTTGTAGGATATTCATTGAAGAGAAAAGCTTATAGATGTTACAATAAGAGAACTAAGACTATTGTTGAGAGCATAAATGTTAAAGTTGATGAAAAGTTCAAAATTCAGGAAAGAATGCTTGATTATGAATCAGATGAAGGAACTCAGCCTAGAACTAATCTAGAGACTATTGAATTATTCTATGAAACTGATAGTGATTTGTTGAATGAAAGCCATAGTGAAGGAACCATTGAAGAACCTACAATAGAAACAAGTACTGAGCTAGTGACACCTAATAGGAATCTATTAAGGAATGATCCTACTGAGAAAATTATTGGAAGCATAGATAGAGGAGTTTTGACACAAAATAAGGTACAAGAATAGTTGTGTTTGATTTCTCAAATTGAACCTAAATCTACTAGTGAAGCTTGTGAAGATGAACATTGGATTAAAGCCATGAAAGAAGAACTAGATCAGATTGAAAAGAAAAAGACATGGGAATTGGTCCCTAGACCTAAAGATAATAATGTTATAGGAACAAAATGGGTATTCAGAAACAAGATGAATGAACAAGGAGAAGTAGTAAGGAAAAAAGAAATATTGGTATGTAAAGGATACTCACACCAAGAAGGAATTGACTATAAAGAAACTTTTGCACTAGTAGCAAGAATTGAAGTAGTAAGAATGTTTTTGGCCTATGCAGCTTACAAGAAATTCAAAGTGTATTAGATGGATGTGAAGTCAACATTTCTAAATGGAGAATTGGAAGAAGTCTACATTGAGTAGCCTGAAGGTTTTCCTTTAACTGAAGAAGGAGATATGATATGTAAACTAAAGAAATCTTTATATGGACTAAAGTAAGAACCTAGAACTTGGTATACAAGATTGGATAAGTATTTGTTAAAATTGGGATTTACAAAAGGCACAATTGATAGCAACCTGTACACAAAGGAAATTGAAAATGGTTTGTTGGTTGTTGTTATTTTTGTTGATGATATTATCTTTGGAGGAGAAGATGAAGCCAATGATAAATTTGCAGATGAAATGAAGACTAAATTTGAAATGGGTATGATTGGTGAAATGAAATAATTTTTAGGATTGCAGATAACATAGAATAGTGATGGTATCTTTGTAAGTTAGACAAAGTACTTGAATGATTTACTAAAGGGATTTGGAATGGAGAACTATAAACTAGTTGGAACACCTATGGTAACTAGACACAACTTATCTAGCACAAATGGGACTCCTGCAGTGGAACAAAAGAAGTACAGATCTATGATTGGAGGATTGCAATATTTGACTCATACAAGACCTGATATAGCACATGCAATTGGAATTGTAGGAAGACTAGAGAATCACATTATGCAATAGTAAAGAGGATACTAAGATACTTAAGAGGCACAATTGAGTATGGATTGTGGTATGAAAAATCTGATGATTTTACCCTATGTGCATATATAGATGTTGATTGGGGAGGCAATGTTGATGAAAAAAAGAGCACCAATGGTGGAGAATTTTTCCTTGGAGGAAGATTTGTTTCTTGGCTAAGTAAGAAGCATAACTGTATTTCACAAAGAATAGCAGAAGCAGAGTATGTGGCAGTAGAAAAAAATTGTAATCAGATAAGTTGGATGAAGCAAATGTTGAAGGATATTGGAATAAAATTTGTTGAGCCTATTGTTATACATTGTGATAACACCAGAATAGTTAGTATGTCTAAGAATTCTTTGTTACATTCTAAGACAAAGCATATAGAGATAAAGTATCATGTAGTGAGATAGAAAGTGACAGAGAAAGAAGTTAGACTTGAGTACATAAGCACAAAGGAGCAGATTGCAGATATATTTACAAAACCTTTTCCTAAGGATACTTTTGAGTATCTGAGAGGTATGCTTGGGGTTATGCCCCAGCCTACTTTTGAGAAGTGATGTAGATTGTTGCATATGTCTAGTGGTATATGAGCCTTATATTTCTTCTAGACTAGATGTTGGTACTTCCTCTATGGGGGAGTATGTGTATCTGAGCTGAGTCATGAGGACTTTAGTGAATGTATTTTATGAATAGTGTCTTTTGACATTTAAGTTGTTGACATAATGATGAAACATTTTCCATTGATGTCAATGGGGGAGAAGTATACATGAAAAAACATTTGTTGGAGAGAAATGAATAGGAAAATGAAGCAAGATTTGATTGATGAAGAAGATTTGAAAGCATTTTTAGAGCAGTAGTGTTGCAGTGTTGGATTCATGGAACATGGATATTTTTTCATCTATGTTGCCATCAATGCTAATGGGGGAGATTGTCAGGAATGAATGCTGAATATATCCTATGGGGGAGTATTTGTAGCCATTCTATAGCAGTTGTTGTTGCATTCATGACTGTGATTGTGATTGATGTCAACACAGTGATCTACTGAAGATTAGCAAAGAAGCAGACAGTGTTTGAGTTAGCGCACTTGAGATATTGAAGATGAAGCTATGTGAAGTTGAGGAATTACTCTATGATGTTCTATAAAATTTTGGTTAAGATCATAGATGTAAATTCATTTATTCATCATGGTTATGAGGAAATTAGTGGAAGCAGTATTCATGCAGTGTTCCTACGTAGTGGTTTATGGAAATTAGATGATATCTCCTAATTGGGATGGAATTTGATCATGCACAATTATGAGGTAGTTGAAGACATAATGTTAGTGATGTGGACATGAGCGCAAGATCTGAGGTCACATGAGTGAAGAATTATCTTAATTAGAAGTTGACAGTTTTGTGTAATTTTTATGTAACGTATGGAAACTTTTATTTTGTAATTTGTATGCTGACTCATTTGTAATTACTTGAGTGTGGTATAAAGGAAGGAATTTTTTCCTTTTTGTAATGTAATAAAGTGAATGAAGAAATTTTCAAAGTGAATTTGTGGAAAGAGGATATGCGAAGTATAGAGATCTGGTATTAAGATCTGAAGAAGTAGATGGTGCGATTTGGCACAGTCAGAGGAGTATTGAATTTTTTAGATCAGTAATCTTTTGGTATTATTCTATTAAGTAATACACAGATCATTTGGATAGTGAGTTCAGTGATCTTACCCTGAAGTTGTTTGGGCAGTGGGTCCTTCTTTCTTCCATAACTCCTAACAGAGTTAGAATCTTTTAACAGAGATTCAAAGTCTCCTAATAGGGACTCATATGTACTGAATGTATTTCATAAGACTCCTAATAGATTCCATCCTCTCACTACAAGAAACTTTCATATTAGTGCATCTTTTTTGGGCATCATTCCCATCGGGGTTTACTCTTTGATTAAGAGGTTCCCTAGTCAACATATCTTGTGTCATTGTGTTATTGTGCATGTATATCTTTCTATGGTTGTTGATTACATTGCTTACATGGTTAAAATATATTAAGGTTGATAAAAGTTGTATTTATCTGATAACTAATTCACCCCCGCCCCCTCCCCCCCCTCTCATTTATCTTGGTGGACTTTACTTTCTAACAATCCATTATCCTATGCTAATGTGAGTTAGAAAAGCATAAAAATGAAGTAAGCTAACAAAGTATGCTAAATGCTTAAGCTCTAGAATGAAACTAACATTATAACACTAATCAATGTAAAAGATGTGAATTGGTTTTTTGCTCTTGGAAGAGAATGGTATTTATAGGATTTGAGGAAGGGCTTGGGTTAGGAAGGAGAGTTAGGGTCATAGGTAAGGTTTGGGGTATGGTAAGTTTTAACCTTGGTCAAGGTTGCCCACACATGTGTGTTAGGGAAGTGTGCAAGGGGACCAAAGGGTAAGAGGAGAAATGGGCTTCATTAATGGCTTGTAAGAGCCTTAATGAGTGATGTAAGAGGCATTTATGAGGGGTTTTGACCCAAAGTCAAAGTTTGAAGTGTTAGTCTAAGAAATGTAGGAATAACCCTTTAATCATGCTTAGGGTGAGATTAGGAAATTCTAGAAGAGGTTAGGGATTTCTATAACATTTCTAAGGTTTTAGGATTTAAATAAATATTTTATTTATTTAAAGGATTTTTGGTCAATTTATTAAATAATTAATAAAGTTTGGGGAGATTATGTTTAAATAAGATTTAAGCATTTTTGGAAGAGATTTATTAATTAAATATTTTAAATTAAAATAGGAGGATTTAATGGCATAATAATAAATAAATTAATTAATAATTAATTAATTAATAAATGATGATGTCATTAGGAGTTTCAAAAAATAAAAATACTTTTTTTTTTCTAAAGGATTTTTAGGTGTCTACATTTTGCCCCTCTTTGATGTGATGCCACAAGTGGTGTGGCATCAAAGACAAGAAAATAAGATGTCCCAGGCTAGAATTTAGAGGATAAGGGGTTGTGCCCCCTCGAGAAAATAACGCAAAGAGGAAATGTTGTGGAATTTTCTCGAAAGGAAATAGAAAGGAAGGGGAAGCAATGAAGGAAGAAGGGCGGATAAATACCCTCCTCTTCCAAGAGAAAAATACCAATTACAAGATGAGATGGAATGCATAATCCATGATGAAGCTATATGCAAAGATGCAAGATGCAAGATTAATCTATTAGAAATAGGGAATACTGAGAGGGGGGGTGAATCAGTATTCTACAATCTTTTACTTTTTCCCAATTATGGATATAACAGATTATCTTAACACATGCATAACATAAGAAGCTAAACAACATGCATAGTAGTAAAACTAAAAAACTCATAACACATTATTTGTTCTCGAGGAAACCCTTGCCAAGAGAAAACCCCAGTGGGGATGGTACCCACAAAGATCCACTAATCAAAAGTATCCTATTAAGGATGTTGACCCTATTAGGAGTCTATTACATGAATATAGTGTCTCAGTCCTGATTAAGGGACTATAGGCCTTGTTAGAAGCCTCAACCCTGTTAGGAGTTGGTAGTACAAAAATTGATTACCAGATGAGCCCACTGCCCAAACAAGTAATGTACAATATTTATTGATTATAGAACTAGGTCAAGGTACATAACCTTATACTTCTTGCATCAATATCTTTTCGCTTCTCTTTCACTATCACTATTACATACATTTGTTCCTTCATCATTTCTTACAATTTACAATTACATTTATACAAGTTATTAAGATTAATAACTTTCCAATCGGCTATCATATTACAAAATAAATTTATCCAAGGGTTAAAATCTAGGATGTCATCCCTTTATATTTTTAAGTCATTATTTTGATAAAAAAAATAATCCCTTAACTCTTTACCAATTCTGTCTTCATATTCTGTCCTGTTAGCTTAACACCGTCTTTAAAAAAACTGTCATAACTTCTTCTGTACATGTCATACTGACTTACGCTCTGAGATGAGTTTTCAATAGTCACCATAGAGTCTATGTTCAAGTGCAAAAGCACTGAACTTACTCCAGTTGACATCACAAACAAAAACTATTTTCAGGTTCATGGCTAAAAACACACTGTCTCATACTTAGACAATTTCGCATTGCGCTCTGACATACTAGCTCTCTGACCTATGCAATCTTCATGTAGATCATATGTTTCCATAATGAAAACATCTATGTAACCAACTCAGCCAAATTGCCAACATAATCTATATGATGTAGGATGGGGGGATTTGGGGAGCTCCAAGTGTAAATGTGGAGAGCACAACCTAGTTTGATATAGCAACAATAGAGACATGCCAAGGATACTGGGATCATAAGGCATTGTCACCAGTGTTGCATATGACTGATGCAAAAAATACACAAAGGGTTTCCCCAACATCACACATGAACCCAAGAGGAAGCATGGTAGAAACGATGTTGGAGAAACCACAAACAAATGACATTTCCCAAGTGAACCATGTAACCCAGAAGACACATGTGAATTGTCCAAGAGTCACATTTGATGGACTCACAAGCAGAAGAAAAAGATCAAAAGACCTTGCCCCAGATTTCCCTCATTTGCAACACACCATGATATAAAGGATCGTGGTCACTTTGAGTAGAGAAAAATGAGAAGCCATAAAGATTAACAAGATCCAAAGGACAAAATCCAAGACCAAAATGAGAACTCCAAAAGACATCCTTTTCCAAGGAGAGAAATTGATTTGATTGATGGTGGGAAGATTTAGTCTGAACGTGAGGAAGGGTACATCATCATAGACCTAGTGTGATTGGTGGAAGATTAGGTTTGACAGGAGGAAGGATACATCTTTGTGGACCTATGATTAGACTTTTCAGACAATACATAAGCATACATCTGTGCAGACCTGTGTTGATGGGAAGAATGTTGTGGTGTTGTTCGCTGGCAAATGATGAATCAAATATAATCATTGTGATCAAGAATAGTCAGCAAAAGATATTGCTAATGTACAAGGCTAGATGGGATAAGATATCTGATCAAAGGATGTTGTAGGATTGATGAGGATATGTACAACAAGATGGTATGATATGTACAATGGATATGTATAGAAGCTTAGGATTTGGGACAAGAGGATCTTGCTATACAAGAATATTTACATGATATGTATAGGAAGGATTACACTATACAAGATATATACAAAAAGCTCATGATTGGGGATAGAAGGATCTTTCTATATAGGCTATTGACAAGATATGTACATGATTGGACTTGATTACTATAGTGGATAGGCTTGAGGATAGAACACCTTGGGAGTGATGGGCTAGTGGTGGGGATGGGGATTGGATAAAGAGGATAGGGTGTTGGGATGGGTGGGGGATGGGAGTTTGATAGATAAGGACTCATTCCACTATGTATGGTGCTTGTTTCCAAGTTTTCACAAACATACTTGTCCAAGGTGCTTGAATTGCCAAGTTTTCACCATTTGGACAATTATTTTTCTTTTCTTTTTTCTTTTCTATTTTTTTTGTATTTTTCTAGATTTTCCAATTTTTATGGATTTTCTAAAATATGGAGGATCTAGTTCAAGCATAGAACCTCTTCAAATGTATGATGTTGATAGGATCATTCAATGACTCACCTTCTAGTGTAGATAGTTGATAGGCTCCGGATCCAAAGCATGTTGTGACAATGTAGGGACCCAACCAAGTAGGCTCAAACTTGCCCTTTTTCTCTCGGTGTGCTTGCACTTATTGATTTTCCTTTAGGACCATGTCTCCCACTTGGAATTGTCTAGGATGGACCTTCTTGTTATAACTCCTTTTGATTTAATTTTGGTATGCAACCAAGTGATCATATGCTTGCTACCTCTTTTCATCTAATAGGTCTAGTTGTGTGAGGTGCACCATGTGATAGTCTTCATCTATAGTGTAGTTTTTCATGGAGACTCACAAGGATGGGAGCTCAACCTCGATCGGTAGAATGGATTGGACACCATATATAAGATAATATGGGGTGGTTCCTATGGGAGTGCAATAATAAGTATGGTAGGCCCAGAGGGTGGGATTTATTTGGAGGTGCCAGTCATGACTAGAATCATTGACAACCTTCTTAAGGGTTTTCAGAATAGTTTTATTGGTTGCCTCAGCTTGGCCATTTCCTTGAGGGAAGTATGGACTAGAGAAATGGTGGTGGATGTGGAGTCTGGCACATAGATCATCTACATGTTATTTTTCAAAAGGTGTGCCATGATCTATGAAGATGGTAGATGGTATGCTGAAGTGGTAGATGATGTGGTAAAGGATGAACTTTGATATCTGGATGCCAGTAGTGAGGGTGAGTGGAGCTTCTTCAAACCACTTTGTGAAGTAATCTATGGTTGTTATGATGTACTTATGTCCATCTGAGGAAAGGGGAGTGATTAACCCAATGAGGTCGAAGCTCCAACATGAAAATGGCCAAGGTGGTGCAATGGACTACAAGTTTTGAGCTGGAGCATGAATCAGATTTGCATGCTTGTGACATGGTAGACATTTCCTAACAAACTCACAAGCATCATGTTCCATTGTAGGCCAATAGTACCCAACTCAAAGAAACTAATTTTCTATAACCATGCCACTCGTGTGGGCACCACAAATTCTAGCGTTGACCTCTTGTAAAGCCAGGATGGCCTCATTTGAATTGAAACACCTAGAGAGGATGTTGTGATATCCTTGATGATAAAGGGTGTTAGCTACAAGAGTGTAGTGGGAAGCTCTTCAAATTAGGTTTTTGCATTGGTTATTGGTGAGATGGGGAGATATGATACCATTTTTTAGATATGCATGGATGTTGTGGTACCATGGGGACTATGGACCAACCAAGACACATACCATTTCTGCATCGACATTCTCATAAGCAGGCATGTGTAGCTTCTTAGCTAAGAAGTCATATTGTGTTGAGTCACATGGGATCTCCAATAAGGATCCAATGGTTGCCATTGCATTAGCCACTTTGTTCTAAAGCCTTGGTATCTGCGTGAGTTGTGGACTCAGGAAATGTTCTTTCAGTTTGTCCACTAGTTCTTTGTAAGGTAGAAGCTTTTCATCCTTTGTCTGAAATTCATCTAGGACTTTCTTGATAATCAGTTGTGAATCTCCAAACACTTGCAATTCTATTATATTCCACTGAATGTCTATCTTGAGGCTTGAGATGAGTGCCTCATATTCTACAATGTTGTTAGTACATGGTAATCCCAATTTGAACAATTTTGAAATATAGTCACCTTGAGGTGTGACGAATAGGATTCCTGCTCCTGATCCATGTGATGTGTAGAAGCCATCAAAGTATAGCTTCCTTATGGGTTGTTATTCGATCTTACATAGGCGCTCATCAAAGAATTCCATGATTAGGGGATATGCATCCACCAAAGGTTCTTCTACTAGTTGATTGACAATTACTTGCCCCTTGATTTGTTTTCCATCTATGTATTGGATTTCAAACTCACTGAGTAGCATGACCCATTTTTCCATACGGCCTATGAGATTTATCCTTGATAATAGATACTTGAGTGGGTCCACCTTTGAGATGAGCTTGATTGTATGGTTGAGTATGTAATGTCTAAGCTTTTGAGTAGCGAAGACAACTACAAGGCATGCTTTCTCCATGGGTGAATAATTGAGCTCATAGCTGACTAGAGTTTGACTGATATAATAAATGGCTCTCTCTTTATTTTCATCATCATAAATTTGCTAAGAGTGCCCCCAGTGTTGTAGTGGTCACTAAGATGTAAAGTATGAGAGGGCATCCTAAAACTTGTGGTACAAGGATGGGAGAGTTGGCTAGATACTTTTTTATCCTTTCAAAGGTTCTTTGATAGATAGGATCCCATTTGAATCTTGTGTCCCTATGGAGCAGATGCATGAATGGTTTGCACTTATCTACCAGTTGTGATATGAAGCATCATACTAATTGGAGCTTTCCCTGTAGGCTCCTGAGCTTCTTGAGTGTTCTAGGAGGAGGCATTTCTGTGATAGCTTTGACCTTTTTGGTGTCAATCTCTATGCCGTGATGTGATACTATAAAACATAGAAGCTTTCTAGATGTTACACCAAAGACACATTTCTTTGGATTTAGATTCAAGCTATAGGAATTTGCAAATATAAAAGATTGAACCAAGGATCTAGAGGTTAAAGAAAAGCACAAGAGATATGATATAATGCAATAATTGATATTGAATTGATCCAATGAATTCACCTTGATGTATGATTACATAATAGGCCTCCTTATATAGGAAAGGTGATAAGAGAGAATGAAAAGGAGTTGATAAGCTATCACCTATGCTAGGTGTAATTACATGTCCACAAAATGTGGATCATCCTCCATTATGCAATGAAGTATGTGCAATGGATTAGGATGATAATTTTATAAGAGTAATAAAGGTGGATCTCACACCAAAAGTGAAATTTCTCCTACACCATGTGCTTAATGAGGTGCAAACTCCTAGGTGTCTCAATCAAAAAATACTATGCAATGCATTAACCTAAGTAAGATTAAGTAAATTCTAATTAGGAACATTTAATTACACCAACATCCCCCCTTAAGTGAAACTTAGGGGAATGCACTTAAAATCACAATAGAATATGGGTCCCAGCAACTAGGCCATGTTAGGTACCCATGTACAAAATGCAATACATGAAATGCAAAAACTCTCATAAAGAGGAGAAAGAGGGAAAACCTCATGGGAAAAACCCTCCCTAAAAAAGAGAGAATAAAACAAGATGAATGGATGGATGGAGTACTCAAGACCCACCAAGAACTACATACATCATGTATATACAAAGAATTATCCTACCATAAGAAGGATAGTTGGAGACATGATATCCCCCCCATAATGTAGAAGCTCCCATGTTGATGAAGATTACCTGCAAATAATAGATAAGCCAATGCTTACAAGAAACATGTCTCCCCTTAGGAAGAAATAGATACATCAAATGATGAAGAAGCCAATCCATGTGCAAGTGGAAGGAGGAAGAAGATGAAGGTCTCCATGTATGAATATCTGAAGACTCATGATTAGGTCTCTCCAAGCTCAAAGAATCTATCACCCCATGTGACAAATCAAGTGAAGAAGGAGAAGAATCATGAATGCCAATCTCCAAAGAAGGTGAAGAAGTATCCCCAACTATGATGTTATTATCAAAGGAAAGAGAAACCCCCTCATGTATGTCTTCCAAATATGCATCATGAGAATCAACAAATGTTGAAGAGTCATCCAAGTAGTCATCACACTTTGCAAGATCTAAAACACTATGAGCATCATGCTAAATAGTAGAGCCCATGTATGAAGAAGAAGGAAGTGGAGGAGTAGGAAGCTCAACACTTGTCTCAACAACAAAATGATTCAAGTGCCCAAAGTTCTCCTCATAATTATCCCTTGGAAAAGGGATGTGTACATCATGAATATCATCATCATTATTAACAAAATGTGAAAAAGAATACAAGCGTGATGTATGATCAACAACTCCCATAGCTATGGCATCTCTAGTCTCCATGTCCCTAATGTAGACAAAATCAGGAGTAAACTCAATAATGTTACTTTGTGCCCCATGTGTAATTTGGTAAATAGAAAGGAGATTAGTGGTCAAGGATGGTACATAAAGAACATCATTAAATGTCCCCTCTCCCATAGGAATAGAACCTTTCCCACAAACTCTCATGAATGTGTTGTTACCCATCAAAATATTAGGAGAATTACAAGGCTCAATAGAAGAAAACATATCCATAGAAGATGCCATATGATGTGATGCACCTGAATCAAGAAGCCATTTACCATGCTTAAGATGTGTGGAAGCCAAAAGTGCTTGTCCTTTACCTTTATCTTTAGATGATGATGGAGATGCAGAAGTTGCCAAATGTGTAGAAGAAGGAGTAGACATTGATGAGGGAAACTTAATTTCATGTTTTTGAATAATGTGAGTTAGCTCATCAATCTTCTTTTGAAAACACTTATGCTTATCATCTCCTATCTTTTTACAATAAGCACATTTATCCCTCTTTATTCTAGATTATTCCTCTCTTGAAGAGGACTTGAATTTAGTAGTATTGTGTGAAGGAGATTCATTACCTTTGTCATGAGGCTTAGGATCCTTATGATGTTTCTTTCCTTTGCCATTAGAAGCCTTTGATGTGGACTCACTTGCAATGAATTCTTGATTTGTGGAAGGCTTCAATTGACCCATGTGCTCCAACTTTGCTTATTCACTTGTGAGTTGCGCTGCAAATTCATCAAGAGAAGGAAATTTGTATCCACTACCAAGAGAATCCATAGTAGCATAGAATGTAGAAACAAAGATAGAATAATTAGGACCTAGCTTGGAAAGAATAGAAAAGATCAATTGTTCATCCCCTTTAACAATGCCACTAGTAGAAAGCTCCAATCTAATAAAATTGAACTTAGAGAAAAAGTCTTGAATATTGTCAAAATCACTAGGATTTAGACCTATGAGCTCATTCTCTAATCTGAATTTCCTCATTCTATCAATTTTACCAAAGAGTCCTTCCAATATGACCCAAGCATCATGAGGATGTGTGCAAGATACAATATGAAAGTGCCAATCGCGAGAGATGGATGATCTAAGAGATCCAAGTGCTTTATCCCTTCGATCAAACCATTTTCTCCTTTCTGCAACACCTGTTTGAGGTTCTTGATCCCGCCCAAGAGTCATTCTAAGCAATCCAATACTCAAAAAATGATCACTTAAAGATACTAATTTCCATTCATGGTAGTTATAAGGAGTGAAGATTTTGACCTTTTAATTATCCATAATACAACCAAATAATGACTGATAACTACTGATAACTCCTTCAAATGACTGATGCAAATCAAAAAAATAAAATCCAAGGATTAACCAAGTGCAAATATAGCCCCAAAATGACCTATTTCTGAAAGTGATACATCCACCCTAAATCACCAATATATGATTGACGATCTGGAAAGTAGATGAAAAATCATGCACTTTCAAAAAAAAAATCACCTCAAAATGTTACCGTATGTGCCCAAACGAAGCCCTAGAAGTTGTAGAAATCAGGAACAGGTAGGAATAGTCAACAAAATCTATAATTTATGATAAATCTAGCAACCAAATTGAAAAAATAATACCACATTGTGACTTTTCTCTTGCCCTTTTTATAGGCAAGTGCACAATCTTAAATCAAAAGGCAAGTGCGGAAGGCAATAGATCTTTGGGTTTGCCTTAGGGCTTAAGCCTAGGGTAGTGCTCACTTGGAATGATGAGTGTGAATGTAGACATCACTGGTGATGTCACAGAATAAGCATGATAATGTCACTAGGGCACATACTAGGCCCGCAAAAATAAATTTTGCAAAAAAAAAAAATTCTTTGATAAAATAGCACAAAAAATAATTATTTTTTTGAAAAATCATACCGCAGAGGTGCAAATCGAGCTGTATGGCTTGATTTGCAAAAAAAAAATTTCTCCAATTTGGACTTTCACCGAATATGGGCGAGTTTATATTCAATTTTAACCAAAATAACATCTCAGACACAATGGTGAGGTTAGATCTACTCCAAGATGCCTCTAGAGTATGCTGGTCTTTAGATATGAGTTTTGGACCTTCAAAGCTTGCAACTTGGTCTCTCCAAATGGGCTAATCAAAATGCTCCAATGGCTTTGATACCATGTAAGAATTTGCAAATAGAAAAGATCAAACCAAGGATCTAGAGGTTAAATAAAATCACAAGAGAGATGATATGAATGCAATAACTGATATTGAATTGATCCAATGAATTCACCTTGATGTATGATTACATAATAGGCCTCCTTATATAGGAAAGGTGGTAAGAGAGAATGAAAAGGAGCTAATAATCTATCACTTATACTTGGTGTAATCACATGTCCACCAAATGTGGATCATCCTCCATTATGCAATGAAGTATGTGCAATGGATTAGGATGATAATGTGATAAGAGCACTAAAGGTGGATCTCACACCAAAAGTGGAATTTCTCCTACACCATGTGTTTACTGAGGTGTAAACTCCTAGGTGTCTCAATCAAAAACTACTATGCAATGCATTAACCTAAATAAGATTAAGTAAAGTGTAATTAGGAATATTTAATTACACTAACACAAGCCATAATGATGCAGATGACTGAACACGCTCTCAAGGATGTCTAGGTGTTCACCTTGTGTCTTTGATTTTGCAAGAATATCATCCACATAGTCTTCCAGGATTTTGTGGATCATATCATGGAAGATGGGTATCATTGCTCACTGATATGTGGCTCCTATGTTCTTCAAATTGGCATCATGTTGTAACAAAAGGTACCCCATGGTGTGGTGAACATTATTTTGTGTTGATCTTCTTCTTCTATTTGGATCCAATTGTACCCTGAGAAGCCATCCATGAGCGACAACATCTCATGGCTTGCTATAAGATCTACTATCATGTCTATGTTGGGAAGTAGGAAATCACCTTTCAGACATGCTTTGTTGAGATCCCTAAAGTCTGTACAGATCCTGATCTCACCTAAAGGTTTGGTGACAGGCACCATGTTGGAGATCCACTCAGATTAGTCTATAGCTCTGATGATCTTGGCTTATAGAAGTTTCTTGAGCTCTAGTTTTACTAATAAGGCCACCTTTGGATGCATTTTTCTTAGCTTTTTCTTAGCTGGCTTGGCATTTAGATCCATAGCTAGATGATGGACAAAAATATTAGGATCAAGCCCTGTCATGTTGTGATATGACCATGCAAAGTTTTGAGTGGCTTCTTGGAGAAGTGTAGTGAAAGCCATTTCTTCACCCTTTGTTAGGGATGCTGCAACATAGGTAATTCTCAAACATTCTTCAGTGCCCAAGTTGACTAGTTTAGTTTGCTCAATGATGATGGGTGACTGTTCTAGTCTTTAATCTTGGATGGGAGGAAGAGGCAAGTCTTCATCTTCTAGCACCTCAAAGAGGTTTTCACTAGAAGATACGCCCTTTATTTTATATTTTTTGGAGTCAGAATGCACTCTAGAAGGGTTTTCACATAAGGACTCATTCTTTTCTATTTCTATTTCAATTTTGTGGCTAAAGCTTGCCTCCCCCCTGAAATATCCTTTGGAGTTGAGCTTGCAAATATGAGTTGCTTTTGGATCTTGATCTTCTTGTTGGCCTGATGCTCCCATGAACCTTAGAGTGCTTGTGTGCTTTGGAACTCATCGATGTGTGTGATGCTTGGTTGGTCCCATTCTATGAGTTCAGGATGGGTGAGGGGAAGTTATATGACATTAATGGCGAGTTGATGGAGGACATAAGCATCTAGGAGAGTATCATCATCAAAGATGTCATCATATGATTTCTTTTCTTCCTCATCATGGATGTCTTCAATCTCTATGAGGTCATTCTAGCTATTAGATAAGGGAAGGTTGGTCATGTTGGTGCCCCCAATTGTGGTATTGGGCTCTCATGTACGCAGGCAAGGGGTATTAAAGCTAAGACCTTGATGCTTTGGATTTTTTGATGTTTTGATGGGGTCTTTTCTTCCACCTTATTGTTTTCCTAGACCATCACCTTGGTATTTCCATTGTTCTATGGCGTACTTGTGTGATTGTCAATATTTTTCTTTGAAGTAGCCGAGAATTTGAGTGTCACATGGTGGGGGATCTCTGTACAGCCACTGATTGATGTCAAGGTCCATTTCTTGATTGTCTATATTTCCATGGGAAAAAAAAAGTCATAGGTCCCAATTTCTTGATTTCATGATTTGCCTCAGTAAGTTTTCTTTGGTGACTTGGGCACCATTGTGTATGTGGATCAAGAGGTAGGGTGATGCAAAGCTGAACAATAGAAGGTTTGAACAATGAATGATGGTTAAGAGATTGAACCCTAGGGCACCCAAATTATGGGATTAAGTGTCCTACACCTATCAAAAGTGTAGAAAAGGACAAGGTTCAAGGTTATCACAACCTTAGAATCACAAGAGGAACCTAATCACTAGGTCCTACCAAGTCCAAGACACCAACAACCAAGATTGGCTCCCAAGCTCTATTGGCTCAATTTAGTAATTATCCCCATGAAGTGACTATCAGGACCAGGGGTGACCCATCCACATGGACTTGGCCTATTTATGTCCAATTCAAGTAGTTCCAATGGTTCTTTCACTTAAAATCAACCCATACAACCTAGTTGCTTCACAATTTCAAGACTAGGCTTGTAGCCCTTCCTAGGAGAAGTTTTGAACATAGATCAAAATAATCCCACACAAAGCATAGAAAAATTTGTAGATTTTGATACCCTTTTGGGATTTAGGGATCATATCCAAGCACCAAGAATTGAAGTTAAACTAAGAATGAGAAACCACCTAATCCAGGCATGGCTAATAGGCCTAATTAGGTCTGCAATTGCACTACAAGTGCTCTTTCCTCAAAACCAATGCCAAATACAATTATGGGATCATGTGAGGGAATATAAAAGGACTCTAAATCCATATTTTTAGGTCTTGGTAAATCCCAAACAAGGAATTATGTTGACTATACTTAGTCACTTGTAGGTGCACAGATAGAGATGTACACCTAGGGCATCATGGCAATTCACTTCCCTGCAAATCTCAACTTCTAACCTGCATTATATGAAATTACATAAAAAAAAATTGTATTCCACCAAGGGGCATCAATTTCCCATGGTGGAATCGGTCCAAAAACCCAAGCCCTATTGAAAACCGTAGTTTTAGGCCTTCAATCTAGGCAGTCACACAAAAATCTTGATAACTTCCAAACTAGGATTGATCACAACATAAAACCAATTGCATATGAAAATAGATTCAAGGAAAAAACTTTTGGTTTTAGAGGATCATGCCCTCCTATTTGTACCAGTCCATACACTCCATTTTTCCTCAGGAATTGCAGAGAAATGGTTATATTTTATTGATTCAAAATTTCCAAATTACATGTTATTACCTTCCACCACATGAAAGGGCTTATGAAGGCCTCCCCCATTGGTTACAACTAAATTTCAAACTATATGACCATTGGGGGCTTAGATTACAACTTTTGGAAAAAGTTGTCAAAGTTCAACTTTTTAGCATTTTTGCATTCTAGGTGACCAAAATTGGTCTATGCCTAAATCAAATGATCCATCATGGATCTCAATTATTAAAGAATGAAATTAGCCAAAATCCTAAGATTCTAGGCCCTTTGACCATCTTTGACCATAGTTGACTAAGGGCTTATACTTGTGCCAATCTTGGAACTAGGACTTACAATTTGGTCTAGATGCCTAGATGAAAGATCTAATCTAATCTAGATGTTCTTAGGAGTTTGATGAGTCATCATTTATTGTGGGTTCTCCTAAACCATTGGGCCCCTACTGAAAATGCATCAGTTAAGTTGTACTCATCACAACCCTAGTTGTTGATCTTGATAGAAGAGAGAGTGGAAGCGAGGATAGTCTCCAGATCACTATGGGATCATGAGGAGTTGGCAATAGAGGTGCAAATGTCAGTTCTAGGACAATGAGTGGAATGAGAGAATGATGCTTCCATTGCACAAAAATATGAGAAGGGTTGGGGGTCTACATGGATGGTGACCTCAATGCCTTGATGCAAAAATTTGACACACTGATGGTAAGTGGATGGTATAGCCTTGATGGAATGGATCCATGGTTGGCTGAGGAGGATGTTGAATGGTATGTCAAGATCAACAACATGGAAAATGGTGTCTTTCATTTCTGGGCCTAGATTGATAGGAAAAATAATGATACCTTTAGAGGTATGCTCCAAGTTATCGTATTCTTTGATGGTGATGACTTCATGTGATATGTCAGCCTCTATGAACCCTATTTGTTGTATGAATTTCAAAGTGCACAAGTTTAGGATTGAGCCATTATCTATCATGACCCTTTTAATAGAAAAAACCCTAATCATAATGGCGACCTGGAGAGGGAGATTATGGTCAGGTGCAATAGATGGTATGTTAGATGGCTTGAAGGATAAAGCACATAATGTAGATAGATGTCCCACGAGGTTTTCGAACTAGATAACATTTATGTCTGTGGAGACATTTCCTTCTTGGAGGGCTCTGTTGAGAATCTCTTGATGGAGGGGTGAAGTGTGGAGAAGGTAAAGGATGGAGAATTGGGTAAGTGTATTCCCAAGATGTTCTATAAGGTTATATTGTGCATTTTGTGCTGGCCTTGGATGTGTACTGGCAACAAATATTTGGCCTCTTTGGGTAGTAATGACACATTGACTATATGCTCCTTTGACGTGGATGAAATTAACTGTGGGTTCAACTTGGGTTATACATCCAAAAAAATTATCGTAGTTGATATGAGTAGTAGTGTAGTATTTATGGTCAGAATGGTCTCCTTGCTTGGCTTTGCCTTGTTCTGGGGTGGAGGATTGGCATTAGCCTAGTTCTTCCCAGGATTGTGTTGAGGGAATATTTTTTGATAGATTTTTAGATTAGTGTTAGGAGAGGCTTGAACATGTGTGTCTACTTGGATTTCCTTTCTGTCTATGAGATCTTGGATGTAATGCTTGAGTTTAATACACCTTAAGGTAGTGCTTCCTTTAACATGATGATAATCATAGTACTTGTGATCTTTGTACCAATTAGGTTTGGGAGTGGCATCATTAAATTGCTAAGTTGGTGGGTATGTGATTAGATTGGCCTTAGCCATTCGATGAAAGATTACATCCAGAGGTTCACCAAGGGGTGTGAAGATTCCCTTCTGGTGAGTCTAGGCTCAAGGCCTATTTTGATTGGGAGTTGTTGATATGGAATTAGTCTGATAGGTTGGATTTGGTTGCTGGTTTTGATGATGCTGCATGGGTTGTTGATTGATAAGAGATTGGTGTTGATAGTTCTCCATAGGCTACTGATTATTTTGAGGCTGATGTTGTTGATATGCAAGAGTTTGTGTAGGACCAACCATAACAATTTGGACATGCTTAGTGTCTATGGATCCATCAGTAACAACATTTTTTTTGAAATTCTAGTAACGAGGTTTATCATTTATAGGATTTATATGGGAATCATCCTTGTAGTCTCAGATTGTGCCTTCATCTAAGAGGCCTCTCTCGATATCTATCCCCTTTCTTTTGATATCTTGGTAAGTTTGGATGTTGTTCATCCTCATGAAGTGGGATAGTTTGGGATGTAGGTTATCGATAAAGATCTTGGTTAGATGCTTCTCAAGTGGTTGGTATGATAACCTAGTAGTGAGGTTCTTCTTTGAGTTGCAAAGGTCTAACAAAGACAACTCATTCTTGACATTATGGGCATACTGGGTAACAAACTTCTCAAAGAGCTCAACAAAGGTTGAGATTGTCCCATAAGGTATTTTGTAGAGCCACTCAATAGTAGTTCCTCCCAAGCTCTTGGGGAATAAGTGCATAAGGTAGTTGTCACTGTATGCCACTTCTTGGCATGCCATATAGAACTCTTTGATGTAGTTTACAGGGTTCCCTTTCCCTTGATATTTATCAAATTTTGGTGTCTCAAAGTGCTTAGGGAAAGGGATGGTTGTGATCGATCGATCAAATGGATAGGGACACACAACTTCAAACTTGAAGGTCTTGTTCTCTATGCTAGCTTTGAGCTTATTAAGAGAATTATTCATTTCTTCCCACTCGGTATTGATTGGCATTTGAGTGGGTACTCCCATTTGGAAAGGATCTAGTGGTGCTGGTGAATAAGGGTGATTTTGTGGTGGATATTATGGAGTGGGATATGGAGATTTCCTAGCAAGATAGGTGGATTGGAATGGATGTTGGGGTGATGATTGTTGGGGATGATACTCTTGCTGAGGTGTGGGAGCATACTGCTATGGGGGATATGCACTAGCTTGCTGTTGGGGTACAAAGAGATTTTGTTGATGTGCTAGATACAAGGATTCTTGTTGCTGCTGGGGGATGATAGGATGTTGTTGTTGTTTGATGAAGGGTGCTCCCCTTAATACTACAAACACATAACATAAATAGAGAAACAACAACAATATGCAAGAATAGAAAATTGGCTTCTTATTATCTCCACAAATGTGGAATTACAAACTTTCAGAATTACAATATGCAAAGCCACATGGGCATTCCCTTACAATATTCTATAGGACAAAGCCTCAAATCAATACCCAGATCTACTACCTAGAACTACCCTAGATAATACAACAGGCCTTCTTTATATAGACATTTTCCACCACCCGAGAAGGTTCCAGAAATTCAGCCCTTAGGGCCGACCAAACTTAGAATTATTTTATTTTTCAATTTATTACATCAAAGTCAGCTCAAAATAACTTTTGAAACCTGAACAAAAATTTTGAAGGAAAATTATTTTTCGCCATTTCAGGTGACCCAACTTTCAGAGACCATAAGTCATCACCAATTGACCTGATTGACTATTATAACCCCATTTCGGAAATGCCACGAAGCACTCTACAAGCTTAACTCATGCAAGCGCCTGTCACCTAAATTTTTGACCTCTTTCGGGGCCTCTAAAGCCTTCAAAACTGAGTTCAAAGTTTTTGTACCCCACTGCCAATACTAAAAATCTTCAATATCTTCAAAACTAAACGTGATCTAGCCATGAAACTTTGTTGGCAGGCTGATATGACTGAGATGAACCTCCACATGTAAAGTCAAAACATATGGAGATTTATGACCAACTTACTAAAAATAGCAAGTTTCCATAAATAGCAGCTCTACACAAGATAGCCCTTATTGAATACAAAAACATAAATATTTTTGGGTGATGCAAGATTGCTCTTACACCTAGGATGCTCCTGCATCATTGTTGCACCAGGAAGTGTTGATGTGGTGGAGGAGGCTGATGGAATGATGAAACTTGCTAATAGGATGGTCCTTGGTGCACTTGGATTTGGGCTTAGTTAATGTAGGATGGATGCATTCCTACATTTCCTAAGGGTGGAATGACTATTGGGAAGCTAGATGCAGGAGGTGGTTGTGCAAGGTAGCTTGTGAGATCAGAAGAAGTCTATTGTTGGGGCGGTGGAACCATTTGAGAAGCGAAGGGTGGAATAGATAGATAGTTCATGTATGATAGAAAGAATGAAGTTGGCGAAGGCTATGTTTGTTTCTTTTTCGCTTCTTGGGGGAAGGTGGCTTGTTGGTTTACAAGCATCGATGCGGAAAAGTGGATTGGTATTCCTAAAGCTTGAATTTCAAGTAAGGCCCCAACAAGAACTAGTTTGTGGTGGGAGTTGCGATGTAGAGGATGCTAGAAATGTAGATGTGGGGATTTGGGATGTAGATGGTGGATTTAGAAATCCCTAAAGCAATTTGTTGGGCTTGTGTAGTGGATATGAAAGGTGGAGGTGGAATGTAAGTTTGAGAAAATCCTGGTTGGGAAGTTGAAGGAGATGCTTGTGTTCCCCACAGGAAGGGTGGTGTTGATGTGGAAGCTTGTTGAGTAGGAAAGGAGAACGATTGTGTTTCCCCTAGAAATGATGATGCTTCTTGGCTCATAGATGGTAGAGGAACTTCTTGTGTGGCAACTTGCATAGGAGGTGGCAGTTGATTTTGTGAAAAGCTTTGGGCCTGGGTAATGGCTTGAGATGCCATAGAAGATGATGGTGTTCCCATGATGGAAAAAAAAGTGGATTGTGTTACTTCTTGTATTTTGGAACTCACAAAACTAATTTTTAAGAAGTGGGGGATGGATGCAGTTTCTTGAGACATTTGGAGGTTAGGATCAGGGAGTTATTGGATGATGGGAGTGTAGGCTTCTGCTGGGATTTGGATGGTGTTTATGGGGATGAGAGGTTGGAGATATGGTGGAATGGTAGTACCCTCCTGTGAAAAGTTGGCCAATATGACTTGGTGATTCTGATCAATAAGTGCACTTACTATTTGTGCATGCCTTGGATGATTCATGAAGGTCTCCATGGAAAATGAAGTAGGGGATCCATTGGGATCATCCCATATATTATCAACATGTGTAATACCCCAAAAATGGGCTATAAGTTCATTAATCTCCTACATCTACAAATTGAATGAAATCAACATCGAAGTCCTAATCTAAGGCACATCTAAACATCATCGAATCATAATTGATTATCTTAAATTCTGCATCGGGGAATATTCCTAGTAATATTCCTAATCATCATAATTATCTTTAATTTTATAATTATTTGGCAATAAATCACATTTATCCTAAAGTTTGATTAATTGAATATTTTCATATTTAATTAATTAGATTTAATATTTGCCACTTAATTGTGTAATTAAATTTAATTCTATCTATTATTAATTGTATTATCTAATTTTGACAATAAATCCAATATTCTTATGAATAATTGATTAAATTCTTATTTAATTAATTAAAGCATGTTGTCATTATTTAATAATATAATTTTTAATAAAAGTTTGGTAAAATAGTTAATTAACCCATAAATTAATTATTTTATTTCAAAAAGCAGTTAAGTTGAGAATAAATCACTTTATTTATTTATTAAATCATAATTATCCATGTGCACATTCAAGGACCAGTTAAACTTAAAATTGGAAAATCAATGCAAGTTGTTAGCTTTTTGAAACTCAACATCTTTTTGAGTTTTAAAGTTGATCTAAACTTCTAATTCGAGTTGAACTGTGCTTTTGCATGATTTTTGTGACTTAATTATCCTTTATTTAAAAATAACTCAAAAATCAACCTGAGTTATTTGAGTGATTTATGGCTTTTATCCATGCACCTCCAAAGCCCTGGATTTCTATAAAAACAAGGCTCAGCTCTTCATAATTCATCTCATATTTTTGCACAATCACGCTGGAGAATTGGAATTGAAGAATCAAAGCTCTTGCGAATCGACATCTTTGTGAGATCAATCTTATTTGCATATCATTGTTAGATTAGCATTGCATATCAATTTTCAATAGCATTCATAGCATATCAATTTCATCTAGCATAGATTCATATCAAGTTTTCATTCCTTATTGCATCATAAAATCAAATTTAAAAAAAATAGATTAATTGCATTCAATTCACATCTAGATCAGTTGTATTCAAATCCTTCGTTTAGGTGTCGTCTAGGTCACTGATCTCGATTACAATCTGAGAACATCAATCTCGCACCAATTAGAAGGTAGTAAATCACTTGGTTAGATTAGATTTCAATTTTGCACGATTTTGATTATCACTAACCTCTAATGTTTTACTGAGTGTTGTGTCTACAGATCAGGTACAATTTTCACACACACAACATGTGGATTCTAAGGATTGTAGGTTACCATTGCACTGGTAGGATTGTTAGGATCTGATGAACTAGTGGCCCAATTGGGATCCATATTCTGTCACTTCTTGGATCTCATCTCAGCAGGCATGGAATGCAGATCTAAGGATGAAAATGCAAATGATGGATGGATGCAAGATGTTTTTAAGAACTCTAAAGATGATGAATTAAAATAGAGAGAAACTCTAGGGATGGTTGATTTCTAAGATGTGATGCAAGGATTTGGATCAACTTGATGATGGTAGGATGATGATAGATTGGTGAGATGCTTTGATTTGGATCGAAGATGATGGAGGATTGGTGGAATACTCTGATTTGGATCAAGGATGATGGAAGATTGGCGAAAGATGGTGAAAGATTACTAAGTGTTTGCTCAAATGAGTTGTTTCTTCTTGATGTGGGATCAATGAGGATTCTATCAACCTAAGATAGACTAATGATCTTAGGCTAACTGGATTCTTATCAATGCATGCCAATCTCTTTCTTGAGATGATGAGGAAAACAAGGACAAGTAAAGATTCCCTAGACAATGCTCTGTCAAAGGGTGGAGATTTTTTATTTTGGATAAGAATTTGAAGCAACTCAAAGGATTTGAACACTAAGTGTTTAGGATTTTCAATCACTAGATTTGGTGCAAGGATGGTGGGTTTTGTTTTAGATGGTGGATGGTGGAACTTGGATTAAGAATTTGGGATTTCGATTGCGGATTGCTAATGGAAGGATGATGAAGGATGATAGAATGATGCTATTTCTAAGAGGATGACCTATATGTAGCTGAAATGGATAACCTATGATGCAACTAAGAAGATGATAAAGAATGCAATATGTAATTAAGAATGACTTAGGATGCATCTAAGGATGGATGATGATGCAATGATGGAACTAAGGATGAGCTAGGATGAAGGGATGTCGAGATAGGATTGTGGGATTCTGAAGGGGGAATGTATATGTGATGGGCCAAGCTAGTCTTCTCTCTCTAGATTGACATAGTTCTGATTAACCTAGAACTGGTTTGCAAACTATTATATTCTGGCGTTATAGCCCACATTGTCCAGTTTCTCTTGATATTTCTCTTCTACTTGGATTTCCTTTAGGATGGGTTGATGATCTGTCAAATCTCTTTCTACAATCTTCTTCTTTTGGTAAACTCGGGAGGTGGGATGCTTTTCTTTCTTATGTTGGATCAAATTGGACATAGCTTGGAAAACTCTTGGCAATCATTTTGAAACAAGGCTTTGGGTGTCTGATTTTGAAGGCTCTATTCTGAAATGCTTGGGTAGAGAAAATCAATTTTGATGTCTCCAATTGGCAAAGGAAAAACTTGACAACAGTCACTTTGAAAACAATCCTAACAAGGGACAAGGCAACCTTATGGGATACAAAAAGTGATTGACCACTAAAAATGATAGTTTTCCCGAAGAGAGTGTATGTTCTAACAAATGTTTGAAATAAATTTGTCACTTCGAAGAACACTTCAAGAAAAAATACCTAAGGGAAGGTGATGAGTATCAGAATCTTTTCCCATAGCTTGATACCCCAAAAGAGGGATACATATGGTGAGTGTCTTAAGGTGATCCATGAAACCACAAGGATTGGTCCTTGCACAAATATTTAGATACCTTTGGGATTAGATTAGGTAGCTTTTGATTTATCAAGTCTGTAGTTGATCCGTGGAGTCCTCCCAGTTGGTTTGTATGTGCATGACTCACTTGAGAGCCTATTTGACCATGCTAAAATAGTAGGGATATTCACCTACCTCGGGCTACCATCAACACACATCGCCCGAGCTTGAGGGGATGATGTGAGAGTTTTCTCAACACTGTATTTCTATACCAGTCAAGGAAGTACCAGTTTGAATTCATTCTCCAAAGAGGAAATGGTTTTCTCTTTGGACAAGCTTCGCTAGAAATAAAATAAGTGAACTTGTTCGAGTTCAAGTGTTTTATGTCACTTATTTAAGAGGATTTTGAAGAAATGGGAAACTTTAAAAGACACATCAAGAAGTTTTCTTGCCTAAATTTGATTAAGTGAGTTTGAAAATGAAAGCTTTTTTCCAAGCACATGTGTTTAAGTTTTTAAATTTTTTTCTTTGGAGACACACAAGCTTTGAAAGAGATTTGTGATTTTGTTAGACTGGCACTCAAGAGTTGTGTTTTTGTTTTGAACTTGATTTGAAAAGAGAAACTGATTTTTGATTTCAACTAAAACATTCGAGAGTGATTTTGAAGAAAATGTCTTTCTTGATTTGATTTTAATTCTTTCTTAAGGGCACTCAAGATTTGATGTTTTAATTCAGTTTTTAAAGCCAAATAAAGATTCCTAACTTGATCTCATGCATGAAAACTTTAGAAACTTTCAAGATTTTTGCAACATAACATTTATTTCTATCAAGATCAATGCTTTTAGGATTGAAAAGATTAGGAGTCTTTAGGAACCAAATATGAAAGTCTTTAGGAAAGATTTGTAGACTTTGTTCCTAATTTGCATGAGATCTTGAAAGATATTTTAAGACAATGCAAATGAACCCCACTTTTAATGATTCAAGATTGATTTTGAGAACGCTTTTTAGAATAGTTTAGGACTGATTTTTAGGAACCAAAATAGAAATGATATGCATTTTTGTGATTATTTTTTAAGCACCAAAAATTTGAAGTGTTCCTATTTTGCATGAAGCTCAAAAACACCTAGATTTTGAAAGCATGATGGTTCGTTTTAGCCAAATGAAGAACATTTAGAAGTGTGTTTGAGTTTTTTTTTTAGGACTACTTAGGAATGACTTGAGTTGATTAGGACTTGATTGATTTAGCTTTTTAGGTATTCAAGAGAAATTTTGAGGTTCATTTTAAATATTTAAACAAACTAAAGTGATTTTTGCCCTATTCAGTTTTATGCCCAAATTGAAGTGATTTTTTTTGTAACCCCAGATGTGATCCTAGATTTAAAAGGATGTGATACTTTACCAGATGAGACCCCAGATGCGATCTTGAATTTGAACGTATGCGACGCTTTATCAGATGTGATCCTGGAAACGCGTGGTGTGATTTTTCTTCCTGTGTGCAATCCAGTTTCCTGGATGTGATCTCTGGCAGAGTGAAACACATCAGAAACAAAGTTTTTACACAAAAATTACAAAGGTTCTTTTGAAAATGATCCTTTTTATGGATTTTTCTGAAAGAATACACCAAGATCCCACAAGAATGAGTAGACAGAATATAAGAATAATAAGAATAAGAAGAGGAAGAAGAATTCAAAATGATCCCTCCATCTACAAGCTTGAAAAGTTAGAAAATATTCCAAAACACATCAGAATGTTAGCAAAGAACCCGTGAAGTGGGTCCCATTGGGCCTGCCACAATGTAGACTACGGTTTTGATCTGTATCTGTTCCGAATAGGCATAAACAAGGCAAACGTTAGATTTAAATCTAGCATTTATATTAGTCCAAAACATAAACATAAAAAACCAAGCCACCTTAGATTGAGCCAAAACAGATCCATCTAAGCACTGTTTGATTTTCTCTAATAAGAGGGATGTGGGTGTGCTCTCTAAGTACTTGGAGCTTTCCCCTAAGGCTTCAAAGATCCTAATGATGCTAATAATAATTAAGCTAGATTCATTTTAATCCAAATGAAAGTATGATATTGCTGAAAATGATGTGCAAATGCTATGAAAGAGGCTAGATTAATCTATTATGCTATGCTAATGTGAGTTAGAAAAGCATAAAAATGAAGTAAGCTAACAAAGTATGCTAAATGCTTAAGCTCTAGAATGAAACTAACATTATAATACTACTCAATGTAAAAGATGTGAATTGGTTTTTTTCTCTTGGAAGAGGAGGGTATTTATAGGATTTGAGGAAAGGCTTGGGTTAGGAAGGAGAGTTAGGGTCAGAGGTAAGGTTTGGGGTAGAGTTTGGGGTATGGTAAGGTTTAACCTTGGTCAAGGTTTCTCACACATGTGTGTGGCTTGTAAGAGCCTTAATGAGTGGTGTAAGAGAAATTTATGAGGGGTTTTGACCCAAAGTCAAAGTTTGAAGGGTTAGGCTAAGAAATGTAGGAATCACCCTTTAATCATGCTTAGGGTGAGATTAGGAAATTCTAGAAGAGGTTAGGGATTTCTAGAACATTTCTAAGGTTTTAGGATTTAAATAAATATTTTATTTATTTAAAGGATTTTTAGTCAATTTATTAAATAATTAATAAATTCTGGGGGGGATGATGTTTAAATAAGATTTAAACATTTTTGGAAGGGATTTATTAATTAAATATTTTTAATTAAAATAGGAGGATTTAATGGCATAATTAATTAATTAATTAATTAATTAATTAATTAATGATGATGTCATCAAAAGTTTCAGAAAATAAAAATACTTTTATTTTCTAAAGGATTTTGAGGTGTCCACACTTAGAAATTATTTGATGTAATAAATATTGTCAACACACTTTTTCTATTTGTATTTCTCTAAATAATTAACAAGGCTTCAATTATACTCTCTTCTCTTGATATCATGATCCTTTCTCTCTTGATCCAAATGTTTGGTACTAAAATAATACATGTTCATTTTTTTAAAAATTGAAAGAGTTTTTTTTTATTCAAACACATTGTTTTATGCAAGTTAATTGGTTGAAAGGTAAAATTTGTATAGTCATGTTTTAATTAGTTCATATATTTTAGGTTTATTTAGAATAAGATATATTTCATATAACAACACGTTTATTAGTTGTAAGTAATTTTACATAAAGTTAATATGATAATATATCTATATATTTTGACTAAAAAATGGGTAGATTCATGAATGACTATTGCTATCTAAATTACATAACTAATCATATTCTCTATAAAATTCATTAGTATTTATTATGTCATTGTATGTATTTCATTTATAGTTTAATAAAATATAAAGTATAGATTTTATTATGTAACATAATTTCATTATAATTTTATATTTCTTTTGGTCTTTCAAATGATTATGGTGACATTTCAACATAGTAAGTCAACTAATATCTTATTCCAAGTGTTTTCACTATTTGTTTCATAGTGTGTATTACTGAACATTATTACTTTTTATTTTTATTTTATCATAAATTATGGGTAGTTTTATTCTTATAATTTCTAAAATGCTAATATTTTTTTAATTTTTTTTGAAAAATAATTCAAAATATGGATGTTTTAGAGAATGAATTAAAAATCATTGTTTCAAGCCTTGTTGGTTTGTGATGACTAATCAAGAAAGTACTAAAATGTATGAGACTGTAAATTTTCTCTTCACTGGATAATAAAAATAAGTGGACGACTATTTTTGGTGGATGTAACCCATATTGGGTGAACCACGTTAAATATCTATGTTATTTACATTTTTATTGTCTTTTCTATTTATATATTATCTTAATATTATTTATTTCGCATATCTACCTAAACCCTAATAATTGGTACCAGAGCAATGTACATTTCATTGATTTGGTAGGAAATCTCATATTTGAGTGGGAATAATGGTAGAAGAAGAAATGTTTAAGGTTGATAAGTTCAATGACCAGAACTATTAGCTATGGAAGATGCAAATAGTATATTATCTATATCAGAAGAATATTTACTTAACATTGGATAGAAAAGCAAAGAAGTCAACGACTATGTTAGATGGAAATTAGGAAGTTCTTGATAGGAAGGCATTGGGAGCATTACAGTTGTGCCTAGCATCATTGGTGGATTTCAATATACAAAATTAAAAAATAATGGAGTATCTGGTAAAGGCATTAAAAAAATTGTATGAGAAAACCTCGACCTCAAATAAGCTATTATTATGAAGCATTTATTTAATATGAATATGCCAAAGGGTGGGTCTATTAGTGATCATTTGAATGATTTTAACACAATTACTAGTCATCTAAGTTCTATAAAAGTAAATTTTTATGATGAGGTTAGGGATCTCTTGATTTTATGCCCATTGCCTAAAACTTGGAATGGCTTGGTCATGGTTGTAAGTAACTATGTCTATAGTTTAAACACTTTAAGGTTTTATGATGTTGTTGGTGTTATCCTTAGTGAGGAAATGTGGCAAAAAAGTACAGGTGAGAAATTAGGCTATGATTTGACTATTGAGAATAGGGAATGATAAAGGGAAAGATGAAAGATCCCAGGTAATCATGGGAAGTATAGAAAGGGAAGATCCAAAACTAGGGTAAATGTGGAGTGTTGGCATTGTGGAAATAAAAGACATATGAAGAAATATTTTTGGTCTTGAAAGGGAAAAAAAGGAGATGGACAACAAGAAAATAGCAAGGAAGAAAATGTAGCAGGTGATGTGTTACAAGATTCTTTGATTATTTATTTGAATAATATTATTGATTATTGGGTGTTAGATTCAGGGGCTTCTTTTCATGCCACACCCCATAGAAAATATTTTCTAGACTAAGTTCAAGGTGATTTTGGATAGGTTTATTTTGTTGACAATGAACCATGAAAAATTATTGGAAAGGAAAACATACAGATAAAATTACCAAATGGTAATCAATGGATTTTGAAAGAGGTGAGAGATGTTCTTGATTTGAGAAGAAATTTAATATCAACAGGACAAATGGGAAGTGAACATTGCATAGTCATATTCACAAAAAAATCAAGGAAGGTTACAAAAGGCTCACTGGTAATAGAAAAAGGAGAAAAGGTAGGTACATTGTATTTATGTACTAGTAATATTGATTATTCTATTTTCCTAGATTCTATAGGAACATGTACACCTCTATGGCATAATCAACTTGGGAACATGAGTGAGAAAGGGATGAAGCTTCTCCATCCAAAGAATTTATTTCTAGGTTTGAAACATGTTGATCTAGATTTTTGTGAACATTTTGTTTATGGAAAATAAAAGAGGTTCAAATTTCTTAGGGTTGGGAAGGAAAATAAAAGTGAAAAGATGGAAATTGTGCATTCTGATGTATAGGGACCAGCCCAGGTACCATCTCTTGGTTTATCTTATTATTATGTTACTTTTATTGATGAAGAAACTAGGAAAACATGGGTTTATTTCATTCCCAGGAAATATGATGTATTTGAAGTCCTTAATACATAGAAATCTTTGGTTGAAAATAAGACAAGAAACAAGCTGTAGTGTCTTAGATCAGATAATGGAGGTGAGTACTGCAACAAAGATCTTAATAGTTATTGTTCATACCATGAGATTTTTAGAAAAAGATAGTTCTTAGAACCCCATAAGAAAATTGTGTGTTTGAAAGGATGAACAAAACTATCATGGAGCATGAGATTTCATGCAAGATTTACTTTGCAATTTTGGGTAGATGCTATAGATACTGATGTTTACTTGATAAATAGAGAGCCTTCAAGTTCCTTGGATGGTGGTATTATAGAATATGCATATATAGGAAAAAAGGTAAACTACTCATTTCTAAAAACTTTTTGTTGTGAAGCATTTGTCCATATTGATATAGAAAAATGATTAATGTTTGAGACAAAATCTAAGTATACTTTTATAGGGTATTGCGTTACTAATTTTGGTTATCATTTATATGATTTTGAGAATCAAAAAATCATTAGGAGTAGAGATGTCATATTCAATTAAAAGGTCATGTACAAGGATCAGATGTAGGGAAAGAAGCAAGAAGAGGAACAAAGAATGCATGGTGCTTGATGAAATCCTAGTAAATGTAGTCCCAACCATGCCAAAAAATATTGAACAATCAGAACCACAAAAAGTTCCTTAAACACCAGTAAGAAGATATTCTAGGATAAGTAGACCTATTGAATTCTATTCTCCTATATTATATTATATATTGTTGATTGATTCTAGTGAACCAAAAAGTTACACAAAAGCAATGCAATTTGAAACTAGGTAAAACTGGGTGCAGGGATTGAAAGAAGAGATAGATTCATTGATACAAAATCAAACTTGGAAGTTAGTTGAATTACCTAAAGGTAAAATATAATTTCCTATGATGTAGGAGAATCTTGGGTTCATGGTAATCTTGCATCAACCAAAAATATTTATTTTCATTATGAGAGAGTGATGCAATGATTATTTATCTTTGAGACATTTTGGTTACAGTCTTAGAATATTGTTTAGGACTCTGTAGTTATTATCTTCCAAATAAAACCTCTTTTGGTTTAGTACTATTTGACTTATTAAAATTTTCCTTTATCTATGGCTCGTGCTCTATTCTTTTAGTTACCTTTTTCATGGTGATCCTATTCGTGGTAACGTGTTCTTGTGTTTCTTTAGTTACAATCATCATTTCATAATGTGTACTTATCTAGGAGACTTTACCTTTGATCACGTCATGTTTGGATCAAGGACTGCCTTGTTTGGATTATTTTGGTTAGTTTAGCTAGTGTATTCTTTTCCTACTTGGGCTGACCTTGGAGATTGTATGTGTGATCATTGCTTGTTGGTTGTTAACATGTGGTCATGGTGCGTGATTGTTGGGTCATGTGTGAACCTAAATCTATATTCGTGTCTTATCTCTTTTCTTATGGTGTTCTTGTAGTGCCTCCCTAATTTTCTTCCTTGAACAAACATCTGGATGGTGTGGTTTCAACTTTCACACTTGTTGGGTATGATCATGTTGGTCCCATGTGAGGGTGAATCTTCCAGGAGGATTTTTTTTGGAGCATATTTTTGATGCCCTATGTGAACTTGGAGACATAGGGTGTGGTCTTGGATTGTATTCCGATGACCCTTAAAGATATGGATGACTCGGTCTTGTCAATGTAGTGATTATTATCCACATTATTGTTTATGATGGAATCGTGAGATGCACCTTGTTCATATTTGTCATGCGTCAATTAGGAGGTTATCATTGGGGTCATGACGGGTGTATTGAGAGACCCTAACCTGAGCTTATCATTGCATTGTTTCTATCTGTATTATAGACTAAATATTTAGATATGCCATGTTGATGCATTATGGATTTATATTTTGATGGACAAAGGTTTGACCACACTGATTTGTGATGTACTCTTTTTCATGTTGCTTATGTACTCATGTCAATGTTTCTAGGATGCACTATGTTTGCTTAAGGGATAAATGAATTCAACTAATTTTCTTACTATAGAGAAATTTAGTACATGTTTTGAGGGATTTGAATGGGAATTAGTAAATTTAAATTATAATGAGATGAGATGTAAATTCTAATGAAGTAAATGTTTTTTCCCTTGTCTATGTTATTTCTAATAGAAAATGTAGTAGGAAAGGTGAGTAGAGTCATGAATTGAGTAGGTAGAATGTACCCTTAAGGAATATTGAAATATTACTATTGGATATGAATTCTTACAAAAATGACCATTTGAAATTATATTAGGTTAAGATGTGAATTAATAGGAAGTTGATTTTAGGTCTTGATGTTAGGAAAGAGATTTATGGGTATTATGCTTTGATTATTGATTCAAGAAATATAATTTAAAGTGATTAAGAAATCAATTAAAATGTTAATATTTTCTTGATTATGAAAGGGATTTTGGGATGCTTGTGAATATTGTATTTATAGAGATTTAGTGGTGAAGGAAATTCTGACTATTACACTTTGATGTTATATTGATGCGAGAAATGTGAATCAATTGAAATGTTGTATGTAAATGATTTAGGTTGTTTGTGATAGATGTGTTTCTTTGAATATCATGATATTAAAATTTAATAGATTTTGAGTAAATGCGTTCTTGTGAAAAGTGAATTTCATATGATGTTGTGAAATGTAGTTAGATTTTATGATGATTTAGGACTTACTTTCATGCTTTGATTATTAGGACTTGATTTATGGTATTTGATGAATCATTAATTTAAAATATTATGCTTTAATTTTATGCTTATGCAAGAAAAGTCTATGTGAAATGATCATGGTCAATATGTTAGGTTAATTGATATATCATTGTGTTCTTGGATTAACTAACTTTGAATTTAGGAAATGTATTATTGAAAATTATGTGATTATCTTGTGATAAAGTGTGGATGCAATTGAAATTTTATGATGTGTTTGAGTTTTATTATTATGATGTATTTTATATGTGTATGTTATTTGATCTTTCATGAGCTACTAAAATTTTATCTAGTGTGTAGGAAATGACCATGGATTAAATAAGGGGAAATTAAAGATGCATGCATGTGAAAATCTTGTTAATCCAAGGTTATCTCCAAAGGGAGAAATAACCTCATTGTGATGTACAATGTTGTAAAGTAATGTTTGATTATATTATTTAATTGTGTTTATTTTTATTTTAAATTAATGTCTACTTGGCATGTCATGTGTGTAGTGATGTGTTGTAATATTTTGTGGTGTCAATTGACACATGTGTTGTGAGTTAGCATGGCCAAGTGCATTGTATATTAGTTGTCTTTCACCTTTGAATCACCTTGTAGAATCTCAATGTTAGGTGTCTTGGGTGTTGAGCCATGAAAGGGTATCTTATTTCAATTTTTTGTGAGTCAACTCTTAGTGGACTTTTGAGAGGAAAAAAGTAACCCAAAAGGTTAGTTAGGGTTAAAATTAGATCACCCCATAGGTGTACTTTGGGTTGGGGGTCAAATTTTGACCAATAGGATGATTTTAGACCATTTTTGCCTCTTCAAAAGATGCCTTCTTCAAAACGTGACGAATTTGGGAAGTGTGCCATGTCTTCCTCTCTTTTCAATTTTGAATTTCCCTCTTGTTGAGAGAGAACCCTAGGTGAGTGTGCCCAATCATCTTTGAGGTTAGTTAGGGATTTCCTTTTTAGTGGGATGGAGAGGAATTTGGTAGGTTGATTTCCTACTCTCCAATTTTGAGAGACTTCTAGTGGACTTAGTAGGTTTTGGTGAACTTGGAAAAAAAAGAAGGATTGTAGGTAAGGAAGCTCTTCTCAACCATCTTTTTCCATATCTTGGAGTTAGGTTGGTGGCCTTTTCATGGAAGACTCTTTCTTTTGCTTGTATGTAAAATATAGATTTCTTTGTTATGATATTGTAATGGTTTTGTGAAGCTTCATGCTTGCTTTCATGGCTTCTTGTTAAGTGTTTATTTGCTAGTTTTATTTTAGTGTTTTTGTTTTATTGGGGTGTGTAAGTCCAAACTCACCCTTGGGAGGGAATAAATCCTTGATGGGTGAAGGGATTAATTTGGGAATGCCCATTTAGTGTAGAGTCCTTCCTTAAGGAGGAAGGGGATGAGGCATGGATGTATGGATGTATTTTGTGAAAGGAAATGGAAGTGTTGGTACTTTTTGTTATGGCCTTGTAAAGGAAACGGTTATGGATTTTGGGCCTTGTTGAAGGCATGGTTTTCATTTTGAATGGCTTCTCCTACTTGGGTGATTTCCACCTTCACCCCTTTTATGGGTCCAAGGTGACCCATTGTGTGAATATCCTTGGGATGAGAATTTTGTGTTTACATGTACTTGCTAGTTTTTATGTGTATGTGTGTTGTGGCATGTATGTAAGCCTCATCCATCTTTGTTTCCCCAAGCTCAGGGGTGGTCATGTAATGGCCTAGGTTGGGAGGTGAGCCTCCATGGTCAAAGCTTGTTTATTTGCAAGTTTTTGTGTTGAAGAGGTTGTTGTTTTGTTGAAGGAAAAGAGAAGAAAATGGTCTTGTCTCCTTATTTAAGTTGCAGATTTTTGTTTTGAATAAATGACTAAATGCCTTGTATAAAAATGTTAGTAAAATAAAGGCTATGTAAATGCCTATAATGCATGTTTCATGCTTGTAAAACTATTTGTAGATACGGATGTTAGTATCTTCTTCTATCTTGCTTGTACTTGGAAAGAGAAAAGAATAAAATAAAATTTCCATTGTTAATTTGTTTTCAAAAGAAAATAATAGTTGTTGTTTTACTTAATTGCAAATGAAAAATTTAATTCATGTATCAACATAAAATATGAAGCTATTTAGACTAAAACAAATAAGACACAAGACCACTCAAGGATCCAAAACATTACAAGTGCCAAAATAGGTCAAAATAGACCAAATGATGAAAGTACTGTATCCACTCAAAATTTATCCAAACTAAAACCAGATCTGGAAAGTAGACAAAACATTATGCACTTTAAAAAAAAATAGCACCTAAAAATGTGTCCATATGAGCCCGAATGAAGCCTCTAAAGTTGTAAAAATTGGGATTTATGATTTTTAGAAAATACCAGAAGCAGAGACCAACAACCACTTGAACCATTGTGTAGATCATGAAATTCTACCCCAAAATAAAAAAAATTGAAAAAAGGAGTCTGGATGACTGAGATATCGCTATTTGAAAATCGTCTCTGAAATTATTTTTTCTGAATCATCGCCGCTGCAATTCAAAAATTCAAAAGGTTTTAGATTTGGTTTCAAATGTCCGATTTGGATGAAACAAAATTTGAATTAGGGGTTTTTGGACCTCCTCAATATGATGCCAACCTCTGATTTGCACCAGCAAGCTCTAATTTTGGCCTGTAATAAAATTCTCTCAAAATAGGCTATACAATGACAAGGGAAGAAAGATTTGATAAACCCTCTTATTGATTTTAATTTATGGATATTCTGATTTTATTTGTTCATCTCATTCAGTGCTTGTGTATATATATACATAAGTATATATGTATGTATATATAAACCCTAAGTGTATATATATACACATGTATACTTGTGTATATTTGAATTTGAATTTTTTTTAATTTCTTCTCCCAGCCAAACTTGCACACACAAAATGAAGAATTAGGGTTAGTTTGGTGTTTTATATTATAGCCCAACCCTAATTTCAAATTAGGGTTAGGCGGGACCTTTGGGCTCTTCAAATTTGAAATTGAGTTTTATTAAATTTTGTTTTAAAAATTGGATCTCTGATTATTATTATTGTTTGTCTGTTTGACTTTTATGAATTGTCTTATTTCAAATTTCAAATTATTTATTACTTTAGTCATTGGAATCTGTAATGGAAATTTTATTTATTTTAGGTGAGATTTATTTATTTTATTGCTAGACATCGTTGAGCTTACTTTATTTTAACAAATAATATTATTAAATTGTTAATTAATCTTTTTAAGGCTATTCTTGGAATTTGATTATATTTGAATTTAAAATTTAATGGTTACTTAAATGGGATATTATTTTATTATTGATTAATGTTTGTGGTAATATTTAGTAATAATTTCCTTATATTATTTTAATAAAAAAAAATTTATGATGAAATAATCTAGGGGAAATTATTTTTATTGTCCTAGGTTGGAACTTAGGTATTTCTTCATTCCCTTAGCCTTTAAATTTAATATTTTATTATTACTACTTTATAATGGTTAAATTAATCTTGTAATTTAAATTTAAATCAATTAAATAAACTAAGGTAAACATTATGTTTTGAATTAAAGTATAATATTTTCTCAATTAAAATATTGGGACATTATTAACATTAAGTGAGTTTTTAAATTGTTATCCTAGGTTTTGCATAGGGATATTTTTATGGTCTTATTTTATTAATTTATTATTTCCTTGTGAATCCTAGCCTAAGCTAGTAACCTGGTTCACATTTGGGAACCTTTGGGGTTATTATCATCTATTGCTTAAATCAATCATTTAATTAAATCATTTTGAGTAAAATAATCTAACTGGAACTTATGTTAATCAACAAGTTTAATTTACTCCTTTTATTATTCATTTTATTTAGAAGCTTTGTTTTAAACCATAGGTTTTCTTAGATGCCTAGTTAGGGGTTCGAAGTTATCTAACACATTTTTTCAATCAAGGGACATTGGCAAGCCAATGCTTGACATGATACCTCTTGAGTGTTAACTTGTGTTGTGTTTAGCATTACGTGCATGTTAGTGTTCCTTAGAATATTATCCTAAGTTGACTTTTGTGCTTTTAAAAAAAATTATTGGTGTGTTTTTGCCCTAATTTTGGGCATGATAGTTCTTGTGATCTATTTTGGGGCCAACTCATATTTCTTTGTACACGTTTCATTTTGAAATGTAATTCTTGGTTGACCCCAATAGTGTAGTTAGGTATATATACTCAAATTAATGTAATTTTGTAGGTAGAACTCTTAGAGTAGTAGTTTAGATGATCATGAAGTGCTGAGCTCTAAGATAATTTGAATTCATTTGTATACGGCCTAAACCAAGAAGGAATTACAGCCTGACATGTATGATTTACCTATTTGAATAAATGATTGATCCTTCATTCTCTCTCTCTCTTTCTCAATTCTATGTTATTTCTTCTGTGTGTGTTTAGCTATGAGGTTGGACATCCCATCTTGGGGTTCTCCACCTTGGTACTAAATCAAGTGGTACCAAATCAGTCTTTTGTAAGTCCTAGTTGAATTGGTTGTAGGGTGGTAGGTTGTGATCTAGCCTACAATTGCAAAGGATTGAAAAGATGGTTTGTGGAAGGAGAGATGTAGATCATATCATGATGAATATGTTAAGGAAAATTTATGCAAGGCTTGAAGCCATTGAGACAACCCAAAGAAGAGGAAGACCTATTGAGGATTATAGTGAAGATGATTCTAAATAATTTCAAGAATAAGAAGAAACACCAACACCTATTCTAGAATAAGCAGAAGAAATATTCTGGAGAGCTTTGTTAGACATTAATTCCAAACCTCATTTTAACCCTCCTAAGTATAGTGTAAAATTGGATTCAAATGAGTTTATGGACTGGATCTTTGAGATGGACAAATATTTTGGTTATGAAAACATATCAGCATACAAGAATGTGAAGATTGCATGCACCAAATTGAAGAGGCATGTATCCTTGTGGTGGGAGCATTTGTAGATTGATTGGAAAAGGAGAGGTAAAGATAAAATAAAGGTACAAGAAAAGATGATTAATAAGCTGAAAGGAAAATTTCTACCTGGTGATTATTAGATTATCCTATTAAGGAGAATGCAAAATTTTAAACAAAAGGATAGTTCTATGAAGGAATATATTGAGGAATTTTATAGGTTAGATATCAGATCTGAACATGTGGATGATCAAGTTGAAAGGATTGCTAGGTACCTGCATGGTTTAAGGACTTCTATCCAAGATGAAATCAGTTTTGTCAAGATGAAAACCATTGAAGAAGCCTATCAATTTGCATTGAAGGTAGAGGACAAATTGAACAAGAGGCATGAACAAAGGAAGAGAGGTAGATGTGGACAATTTCCTAGAGGCAAAGGAAGATCCTATGGAGAAAATAGCAGATCAGATCAAGATAAGGAAAATTAGGATAAGGGAAAATTAGAATTGAAAGGAGAAAATTCATACAAAGGTAGAGGAAGTTATTCAATAAATGGTTACCCTAGAGGTAATGATCAGAGGAGAGAAGAAAAGAATTTGTTCAAGGGAACTTGTTTCAAGTTTGGTGAAGAAGGACATAGGGAATTTTAATGTACAAATATAAATTCAAACAAGAAGACTGATAGTAGTAGAAGATATGCACTTGTGAAGGAAGATTCACTTGATTCAATGAACAAACTCGAGGATTGGGAGAATGTGATGATCAGAAGAGAATTATGGAATGAAGGTACTAATAAAGATCTTTTAAGGAAAGTTTTGTTCAAAAATAGATGTAAGGTTGAAGGAAAATATTGCTCAGTGCTTATTGATAGTGGAAGTTCAGAGAATTTAGCATCAAAGGAGTTGGTTACAAAGTTGTAATTACAAAGGATGAAGCACCCTAAACCCTACCAAATCTCATGGATCAAGGATGAGCATTAAATTTTTCCAAGTGATAACTATCTTCTGAAACATAAAATTGGGAACTACCATGATGAAGTTCTTTGTGATATTATGCCTATGGATTGTTGTCACATCTTGTTGGGTCGATCATGATAATATGATAGACAAGCTTTACATGATGGAAGGTTGAATAGATATACTATTGTGGCTAATGGAATGAAGAAATTTTTTTTACCTTTAATTGAAGCATCTAAGGGTGAAAATTATACTTTTGTTAGAGTTTTTTTTATTGAAGGAAGACAATTCATAAGATTTTTGAAGAAGAATGATGTTTTTTATGCTTTATTTCCTAATAATAATGTTCATAAATTAGAGGATGAAACACCTATTGAAGTTAAGAAGTTGTTGACAGAGTATCAAGTGATTATTTTTTATAATGTACCAGATGGTTTACCACCGGTTATAAGTATTATTAATTGTTTGGATCTGATTCTAAGATCTATTTTTGTTAACAAAACACCTCGCCATTTAACACCGGTAGAGAATGAGGAATTGAAAAGGGAAGTTAAAGAGTTTTTGCAGAAAGGTTTGATTAGAGAAAACTTGAGTCCATGTGGAGTTACAGTTGTGTTAGCAGCTAAGAAAAGTGGTGAATGGATAATGTGTACTGATTCTAGAGCTATAAAATAGATCACATTGAAGTACTATTTTCCATTGCCTAGGATGGATGACATCATGGATTGTTTGAGTGGAGAAAAATACTTTACCAAGATTTATTTGAGGAGTGGTTATCACTAGATTATAATCAGAGAAGGAGATGAATGAAAGACTTCTTCTAAGACAAAAGAAGGTTTGTATGAATGGTTGGTCATGCCTTTTGGTTTAACTAATGTACCTAGTACTTTTTATGAGGCCGATGAATGAATTTTTGAAGAAATTCTTAAGAAAAATTGTAATTGTATATTTGGATGAAATTATGATATTAAGTAAGAATAGGGAAGACCATTTGTTACATATGATACATGTATTGCAAAGTTTGAAAGAGGAGACGTTTTTGATAAGAGGAGATAGTGTAATTGGGATTTGTGATCTCGGCTGATGGTTTGAGATGGATCCTAAAAAGGTTAAAGCAAGATTAGAGTGGCCTACATCTAAGAGTGTTGGAGAGGTAAGATATTTTCATGGTTTGGATAGTTTATATTGAAATTTCATCAGGAATTCCAGTTCTATTTGTAATGCTATGATTGAGAAAATGAGAGGAGACAAAAATGATTTCAAGTGGACACATGGATCTAACAAAAGTTTTGAGACATTGAAGGAAAATGTAGTAGAGTTACCTTTTCTTTATTTTCCTAATTTCTCTAAGGTATTCCAAGTTGATTGTGATGCAAGTGGTAGTACAATAGGAGAAGTGATGAGTCAAGAAGGTAGACCAGTTGCTTTCTTTATTGAAAAGTTGAATGATGCTAAGAGGAAATATTTTGTTATGATTAAGAGTTCTATGCTATTGTTTAAGCTTTGAAGAAGTGGGGGCATTATTTGATGCCCAAGGAATTTGTGTTGTATACTAATCATAAAGCATTGCAATATTTGGGAAGCCAAAGTAAGTTGAATCAGAGACATATGAAGGGGGTTGAGTAACTACAAAACTTTACATTTGTGTTAAAATATAGAAGTGGATTGTCTAATAAAGTTTCATATGCATTGAGAAGAAGAAGAGCTTTGTTGACTGAGATGAGAGTTGAGGTTCTTGGTTTTGATGATTTGAAGAATTTGTGTGAAGCTGATCTTATCTTTGTAGAGGCTTGGAGAGCATGTAAGACACCTATCACTAATCAACAGAGAAAGTGGGAGGATTATTTCATTCAGGAAGGTATGTTGTTCAAGGGAGTTCAATTGTGTATACCTTCAGGCTCAATGATAGATAAATTGATAAAGGAGAACATAGCAATGGATTAGCAAAACACTTTGGTATTTATAAGACATTGAGTTTGCTTAAGGAGAAATACTTTTGGACTTAGTTGCATAAGGATGTTCTAAATTTGTAAGGAGTTGTAGAATTTGTCAAGTTGCAAAGGGAGTGAATCAGAATACTAGATTGTATACACCATTTCTTGTTCCTAATAGACCTTAAGAAGACATCAACATGGATTTTGTTCTTGGCTTACCTAAGACTAAAAGAGGTAATGATTCTATATTTGTTATGGTGGAAAGATTTTCAAAAATGTCACATTTTATTCCCTATAAGAAGACATCAAATGTGGTTCATGTAGCAAAGTTTTTCTGTAAGGAAATTATGAGATTGCATGGGTTACCTAAGAGTATTATCTCTGAATGGGATAACAAATTTGTTGGATACTTTTGTAGAACACTTTGCAAGAAGTTGGGTACATATTTTAAGTTTAGTTCTACCTTTCACCCATAGACAGATGGAAAAACAAAGGTTGTGAATAGAAGCTTGGGAAATTTGTTGAGATTCCTAGTTGGAGACAAACCTATAAATTGGGACTTGGTATTGGTACAAGAAAAGTTTGAATATAATAATTTAGTAAATAGGAGCATAGGTAAAACACCATTTTAGATTATCATAGACATGCATCCTAAAGTTATATTAGATTTGAGGACACTTGGTTTAGCAAATAAAAGAAAAGAAGTGTTGAAGGAGAAGAATATGCAGATTTCATGAAGACTTTGCATGATGAAGTCAAACATAATTTGGAGAAGAACAATTAGAAATATAAGGATACAATAGACAGGTCTAGAATACACAAAACCTTCAAAGTTGGCGATGAAGTGATCTTTCATTTTAAAAAAGGAATATTTCCTGTTGGAACATATAGTAAATTGAGGATGAATAAGTTTGGACTTTGCAAGATATTGAAGAGGTTTGAAAATGGCAATTCATTTGAAGTTGAGTTATCAGTTGATCTGGATATATGTCCTATCTTCAACATTTCAAATTTATATGAGTACCATGAGTCAAATGAAGAGGTAGATGTGCAACAAGAATATCCTAAGAAGAAGACAAAAAAAACTGACCAGGTTATAGACAAAAGAGTTGGTAGAAGTACAAGAGGTAAATACTCCATGGAATATTTGGTGAAGTGGAAGAACATACCAGTTGAGGATTCTACATGGATTTCTCAATCTAAGCTGGATCATCTTGATTTAGATTGGGTTGCACAAAATTCCTGATTTAGGAGAATCATTTTATTAACCCTAGGTGTCTGATGTAGGAGCATCTTAGGTTCTTGACAATCTTGCATCAACCAAAAATATTTAATTTCATTATGAGAGAATGATGTAGCGATCATTCATCTTTGAGACATTTTGGTCATGGTCTTGGAATATTGTTTAGGGCTCTCTTTAGTTCTTATATTCTTGATCACACCTCTTTTGGTTCAATACTATTTGATTTATTCAAGGTTTCTTTTCTTTTTGAATCATGCTCTATTATTTTGGTTATCTTTTTTGTGGTTATCATATTCATGGTCATGTGTTCCTGTGTTTCTTTAGTTGAAGTTATCATTTCCTAAAGTGGACCTATCTGGGATCCTTTTCCTTTGATTGCATCATTTTTGGATTGAGGACCATCATGTTTGGATTCTTTTTGTTGCTCCAGGTAGTGTATTCCTTTCCTACCTAGGTTGACCTTGGAAATTATGTGTGCTATCATTACTTGTTGATTGTTAACATGTGTGGTCATGGTGCATGATTTTTGGGTCACGTGTGGACCTAAATATATATTCACACCTTATCTCTTTTATTCTTGTGGTCTTGTGATCTATTTTGGGGTTGAATCATATTTATTTGTACACATTTCATTTTGAAATGTAATTCTTGGCTGATCCTAGTAGTGCGATTAGGTATATCTACTCAAATTTATGTAATTTTGTAGGAAGAATTGTTAGAGTAGTAGTTTAGCTAATCACGAAGCATTGAGATCTCAGATTTGAATTCATTTGTATACAACCTAAGCTGGAAATTCATTATAGACTGACATCTATGATGTACCTATTTGAATAAATGATTGATCCTACATTCTCTCTCTCAGTTATGTGTTATTTCTTTCGTGTGTGTTTATCTGTGAGGTTGGTCATCCCATCTTGGGGTTCTCCACCTTGCTATTGCATCATCCTAACAAATTTATAGGTTAAAGGAAGAAAGTAGAGGCAAGAAAAGGTACAAGGATAGTCTTGTGGTAAAAGGTTTTACACCGATAAAAGGTATTGATTTTGATGAGATATTTTCACTTGTTGTTAAAATGACTTCAATTAGAACTATTCTAAGTCTTGTGGCCACAAAGGATTTGTATCTAGAATAATTAGATGTTAAGACAAATTTTCTCCATGGAGATTTGGAGGAGGAGATTTATATGCAACAACCACAAGGATATGAGGTTAAAGGTAAGGAGAATTTAGTGTGTAGGTTGAAGAAGATTTTGTATGGGCTGAAACAAGCACCTAGATAATGGTATTTTAAATTTTATAGTATTATGGCTGAACAAGGTTACAATAGATGTCATTTTGATCATTGTGTTTATTTCAAGAGATTTAATAATGGTACCTATATGATATTGTTATTATATGATGATGATATTCTTGTTGCTAGGTCTAATATCTAGCATATAAATCACCTTAAATAGAAATTACCACAATCATTTTCTATGAAGGATTTGGGTGCAACAAAAAACCCATGGTATGAGAATATCTAGGGATAGGAAAAATCACACATTGACATTGTCTTAGAGTGATTACATAGAAAAGGTGTTGAAATGATTTCAAATGCAAGATGAAAAACTAGTTAGTACACCTTTACCTAGTCATTTTAAATTATCCAAAGAAATGAGCCCCAAGACATATGAGGAGATGGACTACATGTATAAGGTTCTACACTCTTTAGCAGTTGAAATCTTGATGTATGCCATGACATGTACAAGGCCTAATATTGCACATGTAGTGGGAGTTGTGAGAAGGTATATGAACAATACTATAAAATAGAATTGGAATGTGGTAAAGTGGATTCTTAGGTATTTGAGAGGTACCAAAACTTATTATTTATGTTTTGGAGGCTCCAATTCTACTTTATAGGGCTATGCTTATTTAGATTGATTAGGAGATCTTGATGGAAGGAGGAGCACTCCAGGACATGTTTTTACTATAGGAGGCACAAAATTCAGTGAGATTTCCAGATTGAAAAAGTTTGTAGAACCTTCAACCATAAAAGTAAAATATGTTGCTTCTACAGAGGCTAGTAGGGAGATGATTTGGTTACAAATATTTATGGAGGAATTGGGAAAGACAAAAGAGAATATTAGGTTGTACTATGTGAAATTTAGAGTGCAATTCACCTTTCAAATAAATTATCCCTTCACTCTAAGACCAAACACATTCAGATTCAACATCATTTCATATTCTCAGTTTTAGAGGATAGACAGTTGAAGTTGGAGAAGATACATATTAGAAAAATCCTATAGATATGTTGACAAAGGAAATAACAAGAGAGAAACTAAATTCCTTCTTAGTTTATATTTGTCTTAAAGCTTGATCATAGTGGAAATAAGAAATAGTCAAGTTCAAGTGCGTCAATCCAGTGAGAGCTTCAGGGGTAGTGGTGTCTCTACAAGACCAATATCCAAGTGGGAGATTTCTTAGTTTAGAGCTTGATGAGTCCCCAAGTGGGAGATTGTTGGTTTTTGGTGATTGATTAGGCAATTAATGTACATGAACCATTTATCATGGGGTTAACTCATCAAGAATTTTTTTTGGGTTGACTCATTAAGCATTTCCCTAGATTGACTCGTCAAGTATTTTTAGGATAAACTTGTTAACTAATATCATAAACTACCTAAAGGGCCTATATATAAGTGTCGATGTAATGTAGAGTGTATGAGATTGTAAATTTTCTCTTCACTAGATAATAAAAATAAGTGGACAACTATTTTTCATGGATGTAGCCCATATTGGGCGAACCACGTTAAATCTCTATGTGTTTTTCTTGTCTTCTCCATTTCTGTATTATCTTAGTATTGTTTATTTCTCATATCTTCCTAAACCCTAACAACCCTAGATGCCTCTATAAATTTGAATGATTATTTTGAAATTCATGTGGACAAATGTGCAATATTATTATAGAGTCCTACAAAAAAATTTTCAAAGATATTAAACACATAGCCTTAATGATTGACAATGTTGAAGAACTAGAAATATTGAAAATGGAAAATGTTGCAAAAGTAGTTCACAAGACATCTATAAAAGTACTTGTATTTTCATCTATGATGAAAGAAGTATATCATGATCATTATGAAAATAAAGGTCCCAATACCAATCTCATCATTGAAGAATATGTGATGTACTGACATCATTACAGTAATATTTTTTTTCATATAGTTACTTCTTATTTGACCTCTGATACTTCTTAATTTTTTATTACGTAAAATAGGTTTTGAAGGGTACTTGAAACCCTGAACAAAGCTTAATATATTACATTAAATATCCAAGAAAAAAAGAGTGAACACACAAAAAAACAAGGTCAACAACATGGCTAGTGAACAAAAGACAACCCAAAAAGGATAGGAAGAGGGCCAACACCAGAAGCAACAAAAACAAAAACATGAGAGAAACAACTCAAGTCATTTTCTCGAGCAAGTTAGTAGCCTATGCCTCCAATTGATCTATTTTATTAGCAACTTCATTGTGTAGACACCTAAAACTCATTGCTAAATAAAAATATTTTATTTTGCAAAAACCCCTAATGACATCATCATTTGTTAATTAATTAATTAATTAATTATTATGCCATTAATCCATCCTATCTTATTTAAAAACATTTAATTAAGAAATGCCTTCCAAAAATGTTTAAATCCAATTTAAACATCATTCCCTCCAAAATTTATTAATTATTTAATAAATTGTCCCAAAACCCTTTAAATAAATTTAATATTTATTTAAAACCCTAAAAACCCTAGAAACTTCTAGAGAACTCTAAACCCTTCTAAACTTTCCTAAACTCTTCCTAAAGTTGATTAGAAGGTGATTCCTAACCTTCTTAGTCTAAACCACTCTCCTTTGACTTTTGGTCAAACCCCCTCATTAATGAGCCTTGCAGACTCATTAATGACCTCTTACACCCTCATTAAGGCTCTTACAACCTCTTAATGAAGCCCATGTCTTCTCTTTCACATTGGTTCCCTAGGCACACTTCCCTAGTGTTTCTCACACATGTGTGAGTAATCCTTAACCCTCATCCCTCCGACCATACCCCAAACTCAACCCCAAACCCCGACTCTGACCCTAACTCCACTTCCTAATCCAAGACCTTCCCAAAATCCTATAAATACCCTCACTTCCAAGAGAAAAACACAAAAAATTCACTCTTTCATATTAAGCATACTTATAATGTTAAATTATAGCTAGGATCTTCATAGCATTAGCATAATTGTTAGATTTACTTCTATTTTTTACTTTCATAACTCATCCTAGAATAGCTTAACGGATAAATCTAGTTCATTTTCAAGCTTTTCTAATCATTCTCATATCACCTCATATCTATAATTTGGTTAAAATGAATCATGCATTCTTCATCATAGCTTAGAACTTGCATCTAATCCCTTGCATTGTTGGGGCCTTAGGGGAAAATCAAGTTTCCCATACCTAATTTTGTGCCATTTTGAGGTTTCTTTGACTTGCAAATGAGCTCAATATACCCCCATCTATGTTGGGGATGATTTCATTATGCTTGGAGAGCATACCCACATCTTTATAAATGAGCAAATCAAATGAAGCTTGGGTGCTCCCATTTTGGCTCAATTTGAGGTGACGTTGTGAAGTTAATCTATTTTTTAATTGATAGACATGCTAGAGTAGGCTAACATTTGACTGTCTACACATGTTCCTAATAGATCAAATTTCTCCTCATTCACACATTGATCTGGATCAGATCTTCTGGGGAGGTAGTAGAAGCCCTTTTCCTCATGCTCGACCTAGTTCTCATCCTTGGCCCCAACTCCAAGGTAGCCTCTGACTCATCAGTTCTTTGCACCTCAGCTTTATCATAGGGGCTAGCCTCCATCTTGGAAATAAGAATAATTATGTGATCATTGGAGGCTTTGAGGATATGAAAAATTTGATCAACAATGCCCTTGAGGGTTCTTTCAATGCTAGACACCCTATTCTCCATTTCAAGCATCCTAGCCTCCAACTTGTAAAAGTCAGCCATATTGAAGAGGGGATTAGGGGTAGACCTATCCTTCTCAACATTCTCACCTTTTTTCTTTTCCCGCTCTCCCATCCTAGTTTTAAAATCTGATACTTCTTAGTTATTCAAGTTGGTTGTAGTGAAACATATATTTTATTCTTGATTTACATATGATATAATTTTTGACAAATTGTTACAAACAATTTACTCATTTAAGAAGAAAATTCCAATTTGGTTTAACTCATATTATAATATAAGATAAATATTTATAAAAAAAAAAAATAGAAGTGATGTGTATTAGTAGATAACACTTCCATAAATTTAAATTTTAACTTTTTGTAACATATTTTGTTCTACTATTTATTCTAACCCTAACCACAAACCTAACTCTAACCATAAATCTAACCCTAACCATAAGCCTAAGCCCTAACCCTAACCACAATCATAAACCTAAACCAAATCATAACCCTAATGATAATATTAACCTTAATCCTTATCTTGACACTAACCTTAACCCAAACGATAACCCCAACCAAATCTAAATCCTCACTCTACCCCAATTTATAATTCTAATCTCAACCCTAATGATAATTCCAACCCTACCTTTAACACTAACCAAAACCCTTTTCCTAACCAAGTAAATCTCTTTTAATTCTAATTCAAACCATAATTCTTTCCCTAACCATAACATAATTCTCATCTTGACATTAATTCCTAACCATGACCATAAACCTAACCCTAACACTAAACCCTTACCGTAATCATAATACAAAGTCTAAACCAAATCCTAAACCTAATGCTAATAGTAACCATGATATAACCCTTACCCTAATGCTTTCCCTAGTTGTGATATAACCCCTAACCCTATCATATTAACTTACTCAACATATAACACTAAACCTTAACACTAAATCCTAACCCTAATTCTACCCCAACCCTAACATAATTCTCACACTAACATTAAGCCCTAACCGTGACCATAAACCAAACCTTAACACTAAATCATAATAATAAATCTAAGCCAAACCCTAACCCTAATGCTAACCCTAACCATAATATAAACTGTAACCATGATATAAGTCATAACCATGATATAAACATTAAACTTGAACACTAACCCTAATCAAATTAATTTATTCAATGTGTTATGTGTGTCATGACTGCTACTAGTACACATATAACCTATATATAAAATACAGTGAGATGTTTTGAGGTGCTTAATTTTTTAATCATTCAACTTTAATAAAAATTAAAGTTAAGAAAATTCAATGCCTCAATACATCTCGACGAATTTTATATATAGACTATATATTTACTAGTAGTATTGTTCAAAATGATCCATAATGAAATAAAAATTTAAGATCATTTAATTTTGTCTTTATTATTAATTAATTTTTTTAATAACTTTTACAAAACTTTAATTATAATAAATTAATTAAAAAGAAATTATCCACCTATATAACTCTTTAAAATAAAGGAATATACCAAATATTACAAGAGTGAAAACAATATAAAATCCTATTGTGGGGAAAGATAAGATCAACCTTTTTAATTTTTATTTTGTTTTATTTGATTTCCTCCAAAGTAAGATTTTAAATATTTATAATAACTTTATACTATTGATACCTATATCCATTTTAAAAATCTCAATCCAAGTCTTTAAGAAGCTTCTTTTACTTGTATATACTTATGCTTTTTTAGTATGTGAGACGAAAGTGGGTACCATTTTGAAATACACCCATTTCAAATATATGTTACGATAGAAAAGTTTGGTAAGTTCCTTCAATAAATTATAAACTAAAATATGTCATAAAATCTAGCTAATAAAGATAAAAACTATTTAAGATGGCAACCATTCATGAAAAGTATGTGACAATAATTTAGGAATGTTTTTGTTTGCTCTAATGTTGTTGGGAAGAGAGCCAAATTTCTATGATATAGAAAGAAATGGCTTGCTATTTTTTGTATTAATTCATGTCCTCTATGTGAGATATATATATTTTTACATGTACTTTCTTTTCCAACTAACTTTATGAATTTATTAATCCTTCCCTTTCACATATCACTTTCAAGAAGTTAGAGGTAGAGAATGAAACTACCGTTAAATTCCCTCAGCTTTATATATTCAATTCTTAATAATCTTCTATAATGATTATTATAAATTTTCTTTGATTTGTTTTAAGTGTCTTAAAATATTGTTGTTCTAATTATAAGAAGAATTTTTCTTTGATATGATTCAACTATGTTTTAAAATATTGTTGAGGTGGTTTTTAATGTTTGAATATTGAAAAATCAATATGGAGGGTATAAAGAAAGAACAAAGGTTTAATTGCTATAAGATCAAGACATAAAAGATTAAGAGTTGAGTCCAAAGAAGTTGATAAATAGATGTTATGGGAGAACACTAGATCAATGAGAATTTATAGCTCAAGTGTGTAAGGTTTCATTTCCACTTAACAACATGACATAGGCAATATACATTCAAAGTGTCATAGCATGTCATTAAAGGTATAGTAGGATATTATTCATACAAGAAAAGTGTCTAGTTCCTAACATCAAACTTTAAACAACCAATTCTATCATTCAATATTTTTTTTATAACTTAAATTGTCATTGTTATTGATTCTTATATTTGCAAGACACATAAAAATTGTTTTGATTTCTCAATAGTAAATTTCGTTGGACACATGTTCAAAGTTGACAAGAGTACTCCATGGCTAATAGAGAATGGTGTTTATCTTCTAGTTGGGATTTGATCAATTCTTAAAGGTTTAATAATTATCAATGAGATGCTTTCAAGTTAGGTATTTGTGGCACCATTGAGTGTTGCCAAATAAATAGAAATAATGGCTATATTGACCTTAGACCTATTTTATGTTCCCTCATGTATTATTTTAAAGGTCACCATGATGAGACTCCAAATATGATCATATACTATCATATTCTATATTTGTCACTATTTTCTCAAGAGGAACCATCAAAACTATATTTTTAAATCCTAGGAGTGGATAGCTCCAAATAATAGAAGATTTAAGGTTGGAGTGAGGTTTGATCCTAAGAGACCCTTGAATGAGAGGAACACTTAGAAAATGTTATTTCTTCATAACAATTAAGTCCTACTGACTTGGATTATTATTCTTGTGATGCTTATGGTCGGTTCTCATTTTAACCATTTTGAAATAACAATACCTAATTTGGAAATAAAGTTTCCTCATGATATGATATTGTAATGAAATAAAAATAGAGAATGGGTGTGTGAGGGGTGATTACTAGGATGAATGGATGATATTTTTTCTTTACATTGGAAGGAAAGTTGATCCACTAGGCTTAAGGAAACTTAAGCACTGAATGAATGAAAGGATTCCTTCACTATGGAGTTGAAAGATAACTATGCAAAAAGGAAATGCAAGAGTTAGTGCAAGAGTGAAAGTGTACCATCCTAAATTGTAGGCACTCAATTAATGTACAATTTCTAGATTTATTTAGCACCCACCTTAGTATACTTTCATAGGAGGACTTCATATGACACTTCATGGATGCCTAAATTCAAATATGTGTCCTCTATCATTTAGATATTTCTTAAAATAAAGGTAGGCCCTATTTATAAGTGTGCTCCTCTATTTTTCCTTTAATCACATAATTTATTTCTTCACTTAGGCCCTATGTTATCATTTGTGGCCTTTGTGTTATGTCCCGATCTTAGAACTGACTATACTATGTAATATAGTGTCCCCTAATTGTCTAGGACTTGTGGTCCCAATCTATGCTCTGATTGGCTGGAACATAATTCCTAGGGCATTGTGTTCCTGTGGACATAACACCTAGGGTATTTTTTTCCTTGAATATCAGGCTCAAATTTGGTTTGGGGTCTTGTCTCGATGGTTTATTGAGATCTATTCAGATCTATAGTCGACCTTATTTTATTTTAAACCCTAGGATATTGTGAGAGGTGTACTAACACCCTATCCCTCCTCATTTTGGAATCTATCCATGTATCCATTATCAATAAATCCATCCATTATTGGCAAATGCTCATTATCATCAAGAACAAGCATTTGTGTTCAAGAAATCAAGGCAAACATCCAAGATCTAGACTTCTTCTCAAGTCTTCAACATGTTCTTCTCTATGGATCAAGCTTATTTCCCTCATTTAAGACCAAGTAAAGGATTTTTTTTTATCAAGGGAGGAGATACACCCACATATACATATATTTATTCTTCTTCTTAACCAAGCATTGTAGAAAACTACAACATACATTACATGAGGAATTGTCTTTCATGATTTCCTTTTTGTCTTTTTGTGTTAAGGAAAACTATTGTTACCCATTTTTATTTCCCATCTCAATCAAGTGGAAGTAGTTGATTTTTATAGTTTGAATGGTGCATCTCGGTTATTAATTATGTTTTTCCAAGAGAAAAATGCCATACAAGAATCACTAATAGGTGCAATAGTTTAAAACAAATAAGAACCATACAACATTGCATGTTTTAAAAGGAATTTTCATTATTCATGAATATCAAATGATGAGAAGTGCATATAAAGAAGAAGCATAAACAAAGGCTAGGTATCTTTCATTTCCTTGTGATGATGAACCCCCACAATTGAGAAACTTCATCTTCATCTCCTTCATTGAGGTCATCCTTATACTCCAAATACCTACAATAAAATAGAGAAAATTATGTTAAATCTTGGGATACCAAATATTTGCATGTACATCATTATTGCATGCACAATTTACTCATATAATTCATTATATCATTCTATAATCATCATATGTATTGAAGGAAAGAGAAGAAAAACTTTGAAATTTATGGTTTTGTTTAAAGAGTTTGTTCAATGTGCAGATATAGGTAAAGGGTTCATTGGATATTTCAACGTGTGAAGTGAAATGGGCTCCCATGAGGGTAGAGCCACACATGCTATGAAATGATGAAGAAATGCTAAATGATGATAACTTACAACTATATGAGACAAATGATATGATTATATAGAAAGGAAATGAAAATATACTATCATTTTTATAATAACAAGTTCGTGTGAGCATGCATTCATGTAGCCTATTTGAAGTGACACATCACAAAACTATCAAAGATTAACATAGTACAAGGCATAGAAAATAAGATAGTGACTATGAGAAGATTCAAAGTAGTGATCTAACAATAGTAGTATGTTGTCCAAAAGATTGCATCAAAAAAATAAGTAGGGCCACCATAAAAGCCTTCTGATCTTTGTTAAGTTCATTTTCAAAAGGGTTTTAATAAATCATAAATAATGTCATCATAAAGAGAGAATCAATGGATAACACCTCTATTCTTAATAAAATAGAAGCTTCCATAGTAGAAGTAATGAATGCTTGTATCCAAGTACAATCTGCCCAACATAAGTTTTTTACCAGTTGGGATGATAAGATGTTGAAGAGTTGGTTCAGTCTTAAGATTCCTCCTATGTTAGGAAGAGGTATGAAAGAAAATGCACTTCTCAGAGAAAATTGTATTTGGTCGAATCCTTCTCAGGGATGGTTCAAATTAAATTTTTATGGGGCCTCTAAAGGTAACTCAGGCCCATCTGGGGCATGATGCATTATTCACTCCAGTGATAGCAACGTATTAGCGAAATTGGTGAAACCTTTGGAGATAGATACTAACAACATGGTGGAATTCAAAGCTTTTCTTTTTGGTTTGTCTATTGCATATGAATTGGGTTTGGAAAAAATGGAGATTGAAGGGGATTCAATGATAACACTAAATGTTGTAAGAACATGCTCTACACCCAACTGGAGACTGCAAGCTACTTTGGAAGTTATTTTAAATTTTTTTAACAAATTTAAATCTACAACGGTTAACTACATATTCTGTGAAGGAAACCACTTGGCTAATGAGTTGGCCAATAAAGCTTCTCTGGGAGAATATGTGAAATTCATCTGAGATAAGGAGGTGGTTCAAGAACCTAACCCATCAGCTTTACAATTTGAGAGGTTCTTTCAACATTTAACTGACTACAGTGGGGGGTTCTAGATAATCAGGTCAAATCATGACACTTTGACATTCAAGGGGTAGTTGTCTTCATCATCACAAATTTGTTTCTTCTTAAAGCCATTCTTAATTTGCAACTGCTTGTGAAGAATAAAATCCTTTCTTTTTGTATGAAGTGAGTTGATCTCGTCTCCCAGTTGTCTTTTTGATCAAGTGCCAGTACTCTTGGGGATCCATTATTTTTTGATCTATTTGAAATTTTGCCAGTTCTCCCTCCTTTTTGGGTCTTAATGAGAAATATTTTAAAGGTTTCTACATTTGGACCATTTCATGCTTGGAGCCATAGGGAAATTTATTGCAATGGTTGATGTGATGATGGGATGACTTTCTTGAATCTGAAGCTAAAGTTGTATGTCCTGTCATATCTTTTAGGATTTATCTCTATCTTGGTGATTCCTTCATTTCAAATTTTGGAACTTATCTTCACAGTCATTTTTGACAGTTTCTAACTTAAAAGGACTCAAATTAGAATATTTTTATAACTGCCACTTTTTGGAATAGAATGGTGATTAGATAGGATAAAGGCGTGACAATGGTATGATGTTTAGCTTAGCTAAAGGTATAGTGTTGCTATAAGCTACATGCAAGATGGGTGGCTAGATAATTTATGGGGTATCAAAGCTAATTTTTTTATTTTCTCTAAGTTAAATTGCACTTCTCTATGTTGTGAGCTCTTCTCAACAAAGTGATATGATGGATACTCTGATTAATCTTAGTGCAGTCATAGATCAAGTTGCATTTGATAATCCTATTGATACTTCAAAACTGAAGGAGGTCTGCAAATTTCATCATCACCTTGTTCTACATGCAGTTAGGAAAGTATTATGCTTCAATTTTCTGAGCACAAATCACAGATATAGAGTTAATTCATACATTGGTGCTGGTTGTTTAGCTAGCGTTTTGGTGGCAGGTATAAGCAAGAGTTTAGCTGAGGAGCTTTGTAGGCATATTTTTGTTGATAGTTACCTTTTGGGTCTTCATAAAGCAATAGTAAATGTTGATTTTGATCTTACTACTTCTCTTCCTTGGGACCTTGCTATGGTTATGTCTACTAGGTCCTCATTTTTGGGCTTTGGCTCCAGCCCATGGTGAAATATTTATGGTGGCCCTTCATGAAGGCTTTTCATCTTATGGGGCTAGGAATGGGAGAATCATCTTATCAGGAGATCCATGATGAAGAAAGGAATCAAATTTCTTACACTATTACTAGGCATTGAGGAAGGGTTGGATTCTCCCTATAGGGATGATTTAGATGAGGACTTAGACTAGGTTTATCGGTATAGGTATGATGAAAAACTAGATGGGTTAGGTAGCAAGGACTCTTTAGATGCAGAGGAAGATGAAGCAGAGGAGTACGAGGATGATGAAGTGAAAATGGTTGAGGATGAGGATGATGTCGATGATGAGGAAGAGGCTGGTGAGGATGCTCAATATGAGGCAGATGAGGAGAAAAATGACCAAGAGAAGCCCAGTGATCAACAATCTGAAGATCATGTAGAGGCTGACAGTTCCAAATTGGGGAGCATCTCAAAGAATGATTCCACCTCAATATTAGATTAGTACATGATACCAAGCTTTTGTTGAGCTTTTTTTTTTTTTTTTTTTTCAGTTTCTTTAAGTTTTTTCTACTTCTTTTCTAAGATATGTTTGGTAAGTGTGTGGGTTTGAGAAGTGGTTGCTCATTTTTTGGACAAGAACATTATCATCTGCAGTAGGAATTTTTACTACTTATATTTCCTATTTTATGTTACTATATTTCTATATTAATACAAACGTTTGGCTTTGGCCCCTTATAGATAAAAAAAAGAGAGAGAAGCTCATAAAAAGAGAGCTACAAAATGCACATGGACAATGATTAAAAGATAAAAGAACAAAAAAATGATTAAAGAGGATGTAACTACCAAAGTTTTCTAAAAATGACTAGGAACAGTATAACATGGCCAGGATGCTACAACAAAAGAATCAAATCAGACAATGATGCCCAACGGTGGAGGGCTATGATAGATATTGGGAGAAATGACATTTCCATAATAACCTACAAGTAAGGGTGGTCCCTTAAAGAATCTTGTTTCCAATACAACAATATGTAGAAGGTATAGTATTCTCAAAGTATTGTACCATTTTCTAGAATTTCTCAGAGAATAGAGAAGAGTTATGGTAATAAAAACACATTAAGAATAATGACCATAATCAAGGGAAATATTTCTATTAGATAGTAAAGGGTATTGTACATGGAATATAATTGCTATATTAGAAGTAGATGCCATGATGGAGTTTGAGATGCTGATGTAATACAAAAACAATGAATTCACTATTGCTTAAAAAAATAGTGAGGTGTCTCTAAGAGTAGTAAATGCAGTTAGAGGCATAGGAACAAAGAGAAGGTGCACCAAGAATGGAGCATCAAAATAATGTAAAAGATAGTGTAAAGAGAAGTAACTCTTAGTGATAAAGAATATGGTCATAATAGTTGATTAAGAAATCAAGAATGATTTGAAAGATCAATGTTATAAGTTGATCAATGAATAGTGAATGCATAGATAATCATGAAGGGTATTTGTTGTTGCAGTACATAACAGTGATAGATGTAATACCCCAAAAATGGGCTATAAGTTCATTAATCTCCTACATCTTCAATTCAAATGAAATCGACATCAAAGTCCTAATCTAAGACACATCTAAACATCATCGAATCATAATTGATTATCTGCATCAGAGAATATTCCTAGTAATATTCCTAATCATCATAATTATCTTTAATTTTATTATTATTTGGCAATAAATCACATTTATCCTAAAAATTTGATTAATTAAATATTTTATATATTTAATTAATTAGATTTAATATTTGCCACTTAATTGTTTAATTAAATTTAATTCTATCTATTATTAATTGCATTATTTAATTTTGACAATAGATCAAAATTCCTATCTTTAATTGATTAAATTCTTATTTAATTAATTAAAGCATGTTGTCATTATTTAATAATATAATTTTTAATAAAAATTTGGTAAAATATTTAATTAACCCATAAATTAATTATTTTATTTCAAAAATCAGTTGAGTTGAGGATAAATCACTTTATTTATTTATTTAATTCTTAATTATTATGCATATTCAAAAGAAATAGTTAAACTCCAAATCAGAAAATCAATGCAAGTTATTGACTTTTTGGAACTCAACATCCTTTTGGAGTTCAAAAAGCTGATCTAAACTCTAATTTGAGTTAAAAAGCTATTTTTGCATGATTTTGAGAATTAACTATCTTTCATGATCAGATAACTCAAAAATCAAGATGAGTTAATTTGAGTGATTTATGGCTTTTCCCATGCACCTCCAAAGCCCTGGATTTCTATAAATTAAGGCTTTAGCTCTTCACAAATCATCTCATATTTTTGCACAATCACGCTGGAGAATTAGAATTGAAGAAATCAATGCTCTTGCGAATCGACGTCTTTGTGAGATCAATCTTTTTTTTTTTTTTGCATTCATATTTCATATCATTGTTAGATTAGCATTGCATATCAATTTTCAATAGCATTCATAGCATATCAATTTCCATACTAGCATAGATTTTTATCAAGTTTTTCATTATTATTGCATAGAAAATATCAAAAATATAGCTTAATTGCATTCAATCTCATATCTAGATCAATTTCATTCAAATCCTTTATTTAGGTGTCGTCTAGGTCACTGATCTTGATTACAATATGAGAACATCAATCTCGCACCTACTAGAAGGCAGTAAATCGCTTGGTTAGATAGTTTTCAATTTTGCACGATTTTGATTTTAGCTAACCTCTAATGTTTTACTGAGTTTTGTGTCTACAGATCAGGTACAATTTTCACACACACATTTCTGGCGCCCACCGTGGGGCAACCCACCTTTGCATGCTGGTTTTGATTTTTTTTGGGAGCTAAAACCCCAAAGTTTCAAAGATTTAATTTTATCTCCCAAACGGCTTGGAATTTTGGTCTAAATTTTTTTTTTCAAGTTGGTGACATGTCAGGGAAGCTATAGTAAAAACTTTAAAATTTTCTAAGATGTTTTGAATTTTTAATAATTTTTTCTTGAAATTTTGGAAAAAATTAATATCTGACGCAAATCAGCATATTTTTCAGAAATTTTTATATTTTCGGAAATATCTTTAAATTCTACAGGGGGTTCATTCTTTTTATTTTAAATTTGGATATGATATATTAGCTCAAATAGTCAATTTACAAAAACTGGTCTATTTTGATAAAATGGGTCTCTAGGGCACAAATGAAGAGATTTTTGTAAAATTTTTGCATTTTTGGAAAGCTATCTATTTTTTAGTAGGGGTCTCTATTCTGAATTTCTTTTTTTGTGACCAAAATCATATCAAAAAAATTAGATCTTGTTGACTAGGTCAAATGCAGCAAAAAAAATAAAGTTTTATGATGGGTATACACTTGTTTTTTTACATGGTTCAATGAATGATATGAGTTGTCATTTGGGTTAATTTCTGGTTATTATTATTGATAATAATTGATTTTTAGAGCTAACCCTATGGTTTTCATAAGTTGAATATATTTTGCATATCTTGTTTGCTTGTTTGCTTGTTGGAGAGTTCGTCACTTGCTTGCATGGAAAAGCTCAACAAAAATTGCTAAAAATCAAGTAAAATCTACTAAGCGCGTTGTGAGGATCCCAGGTATTCTCCTTCATCTAATAATATTTTGATTTGGGACTTAAAATAAATCTCTTATGTGTCAAGCTTGTGTGCATCTTTTCATACTTTTGATCTATTTCTACACACTTGCATAATTGATACTAGGTTGTGAACCCTTAAGGATTCATTAAGTAGTCTTAGAATACTTGTGATTGATCTTGATTGCTATCTTGGGTTATTGGACTCGCTAATCCACCGGCCCCTCATTTCGGCCCCGTGGTTGCAATCTCAGCGCCATAAAGGGGAGGGGTCAACAGGACAGAAGCGTTAAGTGTTCCACTTGGAAACCCTTTTGTGCTTTTAGGAACTCACTTATTTTCTAAGTTGGGGACTCATTTTCAGCTTGTGTGAGGTGTTAAGTGTTCCACCTTGTGGACTCATCTCATATTCACTTTAAGCGTTAAGTGTTCCTCTTTCTACTTTTTGGGTACTTTTGGTAGATTTACTTTCGGGAATATATCTGTGCTCACATAGTAATTAGGCCCTATGAACACTATTCATGATTCTTGAAAGATTGGATTCCCAGTGAAATCCTTCTTGACGATAGAATCCTTGTAGGTAGGGAGGATACTTAGTGCGTTTCACATTCAACTTGGTTAGTGCATCTTCTCTTATTGATCGACACATTCTCTCTCCGGAGAGGTTGATAGATCACATGGGGTTGATATCACAAGCTTTGGTGAATCAAAATTGGTTAGTGCGTCTTCTCTTATTGATTGATACATTCTCTCCCTGGAGAGGTTGATAGATCACGTGGAGTTGATATCACAGACCTTGGTGGAACAAAACTTTGTCTTAGCGTGTCGGATTAATCTGCTTGCTTTGTTTGGGTTAAAAGTGAAGAGGTGTCAAAACCTTGAATCTAGAGCCAAGTCCCCTTGTGGTATACTATTGTGAGTCATCTTTAGAGAGGGTTAACCGTAGCGGACAATCCCTTCACAGGGCAAACTACGTTGACGGAACCTCAAGCAGTCATAGCCATTTTCGCCGTGGTAGTGACAGCCGCTATATAAATATCCTTGTGGAAGAAATCTCCATGGGTATGGTTCATTGTTGGGTTGTCAGATCTCCCTAGCAGCTCTTGAAGATTAAGTTCTCAGACTGTGTCAAAACCCTAGTGCGCCGGGATTGGAGTTCACTCCTTTGAATCATAAAATTTGCAGAGTCAAACCATTACTAAAAACCCTAGAGAGGCCAATTTTTCATTCTCAGGTATATGTGTGTTATTGCAAAACTTTTTAGAACATACACAATTAGTACTCTCAGGGATTAGCACAATTTGGTCACTTGATTGTTCATGCGCAAGGTTGCTTTTGCCCTTGTTCATTGTTTTCAGACGTGCTTGTAATCACTTGCTTTCTGTTCTACATGCTTATTTATCTACTTGGCTATTAAAAATGATCAAATCTGGTATAACCTTTAAAATCTAGACAATATAATTTGCAAACAATCCAAAACTGAAGACCTTACATTTTGCAAAAATTGACGTAAAATTTTTTCTGGAGTCAAAAGTCATTTCAGGAAGTCAAAAGTCGTACAAGTTTTGTCAAGTGTCATTTCATTGCTACCCAACTGTCGTATGAGTTTAGCAACTGTCATTTCATAAACTACCTAGTGTCGTATGAGTCTGCAGAGTGTCGTTTGGAAAAATTTGAGAGAGTTGTCAGAAATTGTCAAATTGCAAGATATCCAATGTTTCCAGCCTAGTTCCAGAATCTGTCAAAAATATCATTGTGTCAAGAACAAATCAGTAGCTATTGAAAATTAGTACACATGTCTCAAAGAATCAGCACACATGAGGAAGAAATTCTGATCGCCGCTATGATGAAGCAGCTGCAAGCTATGCAAGTCCAGCTTGACAAACTTGAGAAAGAAAAGGAACCTCTATACTCTTTTCCATTTGATAAAGACTTGTACATGTCACCATGCCCCCGAAAAAAATTTGAGCAATATGATACCTCTTCCACAGAGAGTGACACATCCAGCTTTGGAGACTATGATGACTATGATGACAGACAATGTAATGATACCTATGACACCTCTGTTCCTAAGAGTCCTCCTCGTCGTTCATTCCTACTTACTACAAATGGGCCATCACATTGGATAGATCGTGAGGGTGATCCATATGATTCTGATTATGAAAGAGACTTTGATGATTTCTATGCACAATACCTAGATGATCCATCTATTTCACTTGAGGAAGAGAAAGTTTACCACGCTGATTATAAACATGCATACTATAAGGATCTCTCCTCTAAGAACTCTCAGGCTGAAAATAAAGATTACACTCTCAAGCAAGATCATGTTAATGTTAGACCTTTGTCTTGTGATGGTTCCCTTCCATCCCCTACTTCCTCCAATACCCATACATTTCCTAAAGCTTCCGAGTCTTTCAAATCTTTCACAGAACCTTCATCCAACACAAGCCTTGATACTTTTCATGCAGTTCCCTATAGTTATCCTCCAGGGCTGCCTCTTAAAGAAACTCAAACTAACCTTCACTTGGCTGCAAAGACTTCCAATAATGATAAACCTAAAGAGCCTAAGCCTTCATATGCTATAATCCCTACTTCAGCTAGTCCTCCACCATCTCTTCCAAAGTCATCCATACAATCCCAACATGCTTCCTTGTCCTTAGAAGTGGCTCCATGTCAAGAGGACTCTAAAAATGATAAAGAAAAGAACATAAAGAAAGATCAAGATCAAGAACCCTCCATGTCATCCACTCCTTTTCCCGATGTCTCTTATTCGCTTCATGGTTCTTTTGATCCTATACACCCTTTTTCATGCATTCCACCATGTCTTAAGTCTTCTCTTAAGCAAGATCAGGCTACTACTTACACTAATGAGCTTATTGACAATCAAAATGACCTTACTACACTTGCACTTTCCAAAGATGATACTTCCATTAAGGTTGGTAAAAATGGTGTTCCTTCCAATGTTAAGCCTATTGAAAAATAAGAGAAAAATTATGCGCTTATGCTATCCGAAGATCCTTGTCAAGATCAAAGTCTTTCATCTTCTTGTTCTACCACTCCATGTTCACTTCCACTTTCTACTCTTCCTAAGTCTTCGCAAGCTTTGAATGATCCTATCAAAGAAAATGCTCTTATTCAAGATGTCCACGATTCTATTGAAAATTCTAATGCTCCCTCTAAAGATGTTGATATCCTTGGTTGTCATATAGATGCTGATGAACTTATTGATTATCCTTTTGCGTCTTCCACTTCCATCCTTGGACCTCTTCCACCACTACAAATATCTTCCCGCCTTCCTTCGATCTTGGGTCCTTATGTCCCTTCACTTTCCCCTCCTAACTCTCCTAATTCACCATCCATCTTGGGTCCTTACATACCTCCATCTCCTATCTTTCCTCAAGATCAACATAGATTCATACCCTTGAATCCATTTCATCCACCCACACATCTAAACCAGTCATATCCTCCTTCTTCCACAAGTCCCAAGTCTTTCAGAAGTAACTTGAATGTTCAATACAAGAAAAAGAAGCAATACAAGAATCCATAAAAAAAAGAAGATCACCATGTCTCCTCTAATAGACATGGAAACATAAAGTCAAAAGAGATATCTAAGAAAAAAATTACAAGACAAGTATGGGTTCCAAAATCCATCATTGAAGATATTATCTCTAAATCATCAAAAGGAAATAAAAAGCCTACGACTATATGGATTCCAAAGTCTCTCTTGAAAGAGTCTGGTGTTGAACAAAAAGTGAAATTGACATTCAAGCTTCCAAAGGCTTCCACTACATCTCCTTCCAAAAATATTCTTCCATTTCATGCGCCCAAACCTCAACCTCTGCTATCCATTCACCATATTCCTTCACGTATTCCTTCATTCATGTTTCCTCCACCCTCTCGCCACCCTTCAAGGTATGTGTTGATGTTGAGCTTGCCTTCCTTTCCATCTACCCTTTCACAATCTTTCCATGCATTATCCTTCTACCTTCTATCATTTTTCCTCATTTGCCTATTCCTCCTATCTTCCATCCTCACTCGCTTTACATAAAACCCTATCCTCCATTTTCCTCCTCCATATTCCTTTCCCTATCAACATCTTTGAGCATATCATTTTGAATCTTTGGCATATCATGGTTTATCCTTTCAAGGAGCACTATCTAAAAAGCTGCCTTCTTCCAAAAATTCAAAAATAAAATAAAATTGAAAATGTGCCTTGGTGAAAACCTGGAAATAGGCGCCTTGGTAGCAAAAGTAAAGAGAAAAAATTTTTCATCCTAAGGTGAAAACCACTCCCTTGTGGCACCTTGGATAAGTACCATGATGAAAACCTGGCAATCAGGCATCATGCGTAATTCTTCTACATATTTCATCCATTTCATCTTCTCTCTTTGATCTTGACAATGTTGATCTATACACAAACATTTGGCTATTTTGTGAGTTGTCTGATGATGATCTTGCTTTCAATCCCTTCCTATTTAGCCTTCATATTTATTTTCCTTCATTCATTTTCACCTGTCGCTATCCTTTTCCCCTTTGGTCTTGATCTAAGAAAGAAAGAGTAAAACACGGTGCTATGAAGCCTCTTGACATGTCTACTCCTTTGGATTACATCCTTTCCTGCTCTTGCATTATGATTTTGTGCTTATCCTATGCTAGCCTTTCATTTCTTGTCCAAATGCGCTTTACATGACAATTTTTCCCTAGCTTGGGTATTCTTGAGGAGTTTCCCCTTGAGGATTTCTTCCCTTCATTTTCCTTCATTCTCTTATCTTCCATCTCTTCCACCAGCTTGCTAATCCCTCTTGTTCTCCACCTTGCTAGACATTGGGACTGCATGATATGATCTTGCTTGGGAGTTTGCAAATGGAAAAAGATGCTATCAAGTATACCAAGTATCAGAACAATTATCAAAACAAGTATCAGAACCAATATCAGAACAATTATCAGAACAAGTATCAAAACTAGTATCAAAACAAGCATCAAAACCAGTATCAGAACAATTATCAGAATCTGTATCAGAATCAGTATCAAAACCAGTTTCAGAATAATTATCCAAATCAGTATCAGAATCAGTATCAGAACCAGTATTAGAACAATTATCAGAATCAGTATCAGAACTAGTATCAGAACAAGTATCAAAATGATTGTCAGAACAAGTATCAGAACACCTACTAGGGCTACACCTTTTGCTTTCGTTTATGGGTCTAAAGCGGTATTGCCTATTGAGGTTGAAATCCCATCACTCAGAATCAGAATGCATGGACTTGTCACCGACGATGACTACAGAGTGTCTAGGTTACAAGAACTTGAATTACTAGATGAGCGCAGACAAGCAGTGTATGATCATCTCAGAGTGTATCAAAAAAGAATGTCTAGAGGCTACAACAAGAAAGTCAGACACTGAGAATTTCAGGTTGGTGATCTAGTTTTGAGAGAAAATCCTAAAAATCAATCACATCGAGAACGCAAGGGGAAGTTCAAACCCAATTGGCTGGGTCCCTTTGTTATCACTGCTACTTTTGGCTCTGGTGCCTATCAACTCTCAATGACTGAAGGAGAACAGTTCCAAGAACCAATCAACGTTCTCCATCTGAAGAAATTCTACGCCTAAGGCATTCAGTGCTTGGTAAATGTCCTGAAAAAATCTTAAAAATCAGAAAAAGTCCTGAAAAAATGAACATCTTGGTGAAAACCTAGCAATAGGCACCTTGATGATTCACAAAAAAAATCAGAAAATATCAAAAATTCAAAAAAAATTGAAAAATATCAAAAGTACAAAAAAAAAATGAAAAAAAAGAAAAAGTGCCTTGGTGAAAACCTGGAAACAGGTGCCTTGGTAGCAAAAATAGAATCTCTACCAAGATGGTGAAAACCCGGCAAACGAGCGCCACTTGTTCAAAATGCTCCATCTATCAGTGCAATCTTGGTCTTTCCCAGCTTTCAGTCTTGCTTTAGTTTGTACATATCTCTCGGTTTGTTTCAACATTTCTAGTTTTCAATAAGTCGGTCTGTACACCAATCAGCTCAAGCGTCTGTATCCTATCAATGTTCGAATTTGGGGGCAATCAATGTCATATCCTATGGTCTCCCATGTATCTTAGACATTTCCTATCCAGTCAGAGTCCTTTGAAGCTTCATGTGAGTCAGTTAGTTAGTCTTGTCTCCAGAAAGGATTTTGCATCTATAACAACGCAATCAAACTCAACTGAAAACAATTTGTGCTTTTCATGCTTTTATCTCCTTGTAGGCTTACTGATTTGCATTGAGATTTTTGCATATTGTGTCCCTTCGAGCTCTTCGATGATGTCCTTTATAGGATTTAGAGAGTGATGACTGGGGGCATAATCTTTTCTTTGTCTTCTGCTTGTATGTGAAAATCTAACATCTTTGGAACTTCTGGATTGAAATGGTGTCCGACTGTAAGAGCCTCTATCTCGAATTAGATGGGCATGCGTACCTCGACCATTGATACCCAGACAATTCAAGGAAGTTTGATCTAACTATTATCTTTTTGAGTAAGTTCTTTCTCCTACTGTGGAACACAATCTTGCCTAAGGATGTGAATGATAAAGGGTCACTACGGGTAATTCACATGGGATTTAGAATGATCTCTTGACTGTTTGATGTGTTTGTAATGTAAGGCGTACTCAGGTCATCACGACGTTTATGTTTTGATGCTTATACAAATTGCTATATCAAAATGGACATGATATTCAGGTCATCCTAGCGTTTATGCTTTGATGCTTATATCTAATCCGACATTCCGAAAACAAAATCAATATTCATATGTCCATGGTTGCCTAGCCAGGGGATGTTGTATTGGTTCTTGAGCGTTACAAATCAATATTCATATGTCTATGGTTTCGTATCTAGTGGGCATTGTATTGATTTATCCGGTTACCTAAAAGTTCAATGATGATAACAAATCGACATATGATCAGTGACTAGGTCCTCGGTCTTAGGTTGCATTTCATTTTGCATGTTGCATGATCTCACAATGATTAAATGAACTTCAATGCTTAAACGATTCTTCAAATCACCTCTTCCACTCTAACAAGAGCTGAATCTCACATGAAGGTTCCTCCAACGAAACAACAAGTAGAATCCTTTTTCGGGATCAAAATTCAAATCTGAGATCATTTATCTTATTCACTGCTTGCATAATCGACCTTCAATCATCACAAAAATCCAGTATTCAACTTAACTGATTATCTTTCATCAAACTATCAAAATTTCAACTTGGTCAACCATGGTCAACTCATGGTCAAACCTAGTCAACCTTGGTCTTCGGGACCTCCAAACGATGCAGAATGCATTCTCGAACATTTTTAACCACTTCTCAAATCAATTTACATGCTTCTAACCCATTTAACGCTGACTTCTCTTGTCAGATTTCAATTTTAATCCCGAAGGGGGCATGGTATTGCATATCATTCAAAGTCTGTAATCAAATTTGAAATCATATCTTTATGGAAATCATATCTTCCTCAGTAAACAAGATAACAATCACGTCTAGTTACTGATTCATCAAAAGTCCTCATCGCTCGGGGCAAATCTATCATCACTTGGGGCATATTAGATTCATCAAGATCCATATCAATCTGGTATTCTCCTAATCTTGTAAACTGTATCAATTTTTGCAACCATCAGATCATAGTGTTCTTTCCTTGGTTCTTCGGCAACTGAAGGGTTTGGATGTGATACCTGCTAGTTCTGCTAAGACAATCGAGTCTAGAACTGGTCACTCACTTCTTATCAATCCTAAGGTTTAGAATCAGGCATTTTGACACTTTTTCACAATCATCGGTTCATTGCTGCTATAGTAAACATTATCTTTGGTCATTCAGGACCTATTATCTTCATATCAAATTCAATATCAATCAACTCCTATCTCAATATCTTTCAATCGGTTTCTATCTTGAGATCGGTTTATCTTTTGAATCAGTTTCATATCTCTATCAAACACAGACTATCTTTGAACCACTACGCCTCGCACAGTAATTCAAAGAGGGGCAAAATGTAATACCCCAAAAATGGGCTATAAGTTCATTAATCTCCTACATCTTCAATTCGAACGAAATCGACATCAAAGTCCTAATCTAAGGCACATCTAAACATCATCGAATCATAATTGATTATCTGCATCGGAGAATATTCCTAGTAATATTCCTAATCATCATAATTATCTTTAATTTTATTATTATTTGGCAATAAATCACATTTATCCTAAAAATTTGATTAATTAAATATTTTGTATATTTAATTAATTAGATTTAATATTTGCCACTTAATTGTTTAATTAAATTTAATTCTATCTATTATTAATTGTATTATTTAATTTTGACAATAGATCAAAATTCCTATCTTTAATTGATTAAATTCTTATTTAATTAATTAAAGCATGTTGTCATTATTTAATAATATAATTTTTAATAAAAATTTGGTAAAATATTTAATTAACCCATAAATTAATTATTTTATTTCAAAAATCAGTTGAGTTGAGGATAAATCACTTTATTTATTTATTTAATTCTTAATTATTATGCATATTCAAAAGAAACAGTTAAACTCCAAATCAGAAAATCAATGCAAGTTATTGACTTTTTGGAACTCAACATCCTTTTGGAGTTCAAAAAGCTGATCTAAACTCTAATTTGAGTTAAAAAGCTATTTTTGCATGATTTTGAGAATTAACTATCTTTCATGATCAGATAACTCAAAAATCAAGATGAGTTAATTTGAGTGATTTATGGCTTTTCCCATGCACCTCCAAAGCCCTGGATTTCTATAAATTAAGGCTTTAGCTCTTCACAAATCATCTCATATTTTTGCACAATCACGCTGGAGAATTGGAATTGAAAAAATCAAAGCTCTTGCGAATCGATGTCTTTGTGAGATCAATCTTATTTTTTTTTTGCATTCATATTTTATATCATTGTTAGATTAGCATTGCATATCAATTTTCAATAGCATTCATAGCATATCAATTTCCATACTAGCATAGATTTTTATCAAGTTTTTAATTATTATTGCATAGAAAATATCAAAAATATAGCTTAATTGCATTCAATCTCATATCTAGATCAATTGCATTCAAATCCTTCATTTAGGTGTCGTCTAGGTCACTGATCTCGATTACAATCTGAGAACATCAATCTCGCACCTACTAAAAGTCAGTAAATCACTTGGTTAGATAGTTTTCAATTTTGTACGATTTTGATTTTAGCTAACCTCTAATGTTTTACTGAGTGTTGTGTCTACAGATCAGGTACAATTTTCACACACACAATAGAATGTATAAGGTTGGGCACACAATAGTGATATTTCCATGTAAGAATGTAGATATGAATGGATAATGCATGGTGACAATGGAAACGGCTTCCATATACCATAGACATAAAAAAAATCTTTCAACCACAACTTGTATACATGTGAAACCAATGTTGAACATGGAGTAGAGACACATAAATATGCAAGAAAGACCAATGATAAGCATAGAGAGAAACAATGACACATTTCTATAAGATTAATATTGTTAGGAATCAAAGCATTGATGTGAAATAAGGATACATATATGACTCCAAGGTTTCATTGGTAGAGTTGTCTTAAGTAATGATGTATTTAGATTTTAAGTTTTCAACAAATAAAAAGACGTTGAGTTTAAATGAAAGTGTCAAAGATTGTATAAAAATAATGACATCAAATAAAATATAGAAGTCTAAAGGTATTGAAATTATTACCAAAGAGACATCATATTAGTCTACAATAAGAACAAGCAGCATAACATTATCATGTCATAAACAAGGAGAAATAATGTCTTTCTTAGGTTAGATAGAATACAATGATCAATCACAAGAAACTATTAATAGAAAACGAGATCCACTAGATGCAAAGTGCAGTCACAGATTAATTGTTTACATTCATGTCATTGTGCCATGAAAAAATAGTGACATTATCAAAATTGAAGAGATATAGATGATCGTGAAAATAAAAATACAAGGGTGATGTAGTTTGAAGAAACTCATAGTTTTGAAAATCTTCAAGTTCATGTACTAAGAAGAAATAAAGAGCATTCAAGGCCAAAAATAAAGTAGATAGTCTAAGGATCAGTGATATGTCATTGCATTGCTATTAAATGACGAAGGCATTTTTCATCATAAAGTCACATTTGTAACAACAAAGAAGCTAGGATAGATAGATAAATAATGTCATTGAGTTTCTCTGTACATGACATCTCTACTGTGACTGAAAATATAGATGAGTCATCTGTATAAGAAAATAACATCAGAGAAATTCACTCTTTGTGAAAATAGATGAAAGAATAGCATATGGTCATGATAAGTATCAAGCGTATCAAAGAAATGCAATGATTGTAATAATACAGATAGCATTGAACTCTAAATTTTCAATGTACCAGATACCCATAAACAGTTTTTCCTTCTGCATACTTAGCTTTATAAAGGTTATCTATTAGAAAGGGACTTTCTGAGTTCAAGTCAAGAACCAAATGCATAGATGGGGGTTCAGAAGTCATAGCATGAAATAAAGCACGAAGCCCTTTATTTCCTGTACATGCTACAAAGGATATCTGATACATAGAAAAAGATGCCAAATCCCTCATATTTGCAAAATTTAGAGACCACAACCTTCAAAAGACAAAACCATTATTATAGTATCAAATGGCATATATGTATAAAAAGGGTCTAAGTAATTTCTCAACAATAAAATAAAACAAAGAGAAACATAGAGCTAGACACGAGTTTTCCTTTGATTTACATAGAGAAATGAAACAACTTTCCTTTGAGCTAGGCATCGACTTCCAAGAAAGCCATTGTCAAATCCATGAAAGCCTCAAACTTTAAAGGACCAGGTCGGCCATAGGTAGAGCATTGTCATAAGAAAAACAAAAATGAAAAGAGCGGCTTTGAATGGTTCTAGAAATCCTTCAAAATCAATGAATCTCCACAAAATCCTCCATAACAATACATGACAACATGCACAGAGGAAAAAAGAAAAGGAAAATGATAAGGAAAAGTGAAATGAGTGTGTAAGATTTGGAGTTAGGGTTTTCCTTATAATTCATCTACCACTTAGTGTTTTTTTTTGGCCTTCGTTTTAGATCTTTGGCATCACAAAATACCCCATGGGTAAGTTGTAAATTTTTTTTTTTTTTTCGTTTTCTTTGCATAGGTGTATAATATTTATTAAATGTTTTATCTTGGATCATTTTAATAAATATTATTTCAATGAAGAATAATAATTTAATTTTATTTATAATATTATTTATGCATCGACATAAGTTATAAAATATTAATTAAGTGATATTTTCTTAAACACTTAATTGATATTGTATATTATGTGTTCTTGTGTTAATATAGTATCTTGTGATGATCTTTGTCTTTGGGATGGTATTACATGTTGGTGGATTGCAGAAATATACATTTACAAGTTGTGAGTTGTGCTATTCATAAGAATCAATCTTAAATTGTGAGAAAGAGTCTTTCTCCTCTTAAGGGTTGTGATTATCTATCTTTATTATGAATTGTTGATGCAAAGATTATGTATGATTGGCTTGTGTAGGAAAGCCTTTTTTATCATTGGTTTTACTGTGTGTTACTTGTTTGTTTATGCCTCAAGACATCACCCAGTGCATCACCTTTTTAGGATTTAGATTTCATTTTTATGTATCCTCTTCCTCTTTCCTTTGCAAGAAGTTTTATTTTAGGTGAAGTACTTAGGAAGAACTAGCTTACTTTGGAATTCTACTTCTTTTTTAGGTCACCCACAACCTTAGAAGTGTTCCCATGTATCAGTAGGCTATTGTATTTCATTCTTAGCAAGGGTGAAAATCTTATTGATAAAAAAATGTTGCATCAACACATTTGATTACATTCAAACAAGCATTTGCATTATCAAGGTATGATACATTCTATTTTACATATTTAGCCTCTGCTACATGACAACATACTTTCATTTCTTTAATTTTATTTCAAGCTTGATTCTAGAAAGGGGTTTGATTGAGATAAATCCTTGGATCAAACCTTATTCCTTATTTTTCTATGTATAGGTACATATAGTGTGACTATCAAGGTTTGATCTAGAAAGTACATGTTTTATCAGGAAGTTTGCAACTAAAACTGGGCAAAAAGCCTAGGAAAAAATACCAAAAGATTATTGTTCCTAGGAATAAAATTCCCAAGGTATTTTGTTATAGACAAATCACCTTCAATAATTTGTAGGTTAGCACAGTTTCCAGCTTTCTATTTCTGGTAATTGTAGGTTCCTGTCTATTTCTACCAGTCTATATGTTCCTAAAACTACTTAATTTAGTAATTTATTATTGATAATATGGAAGAGAACAAATAAGAGGGGGTGGGGATGAATTAGTTGTTCCTAAAACATCAATCTCCAAACCCTTAGTCCTTAAAACTGTTAAACTTGAATATCCTAATTCTGATCTGATTAAATGAAATATGAAACATGCATGCATCCATAAATCAGAACCACATCCACAAAATTTTACACAATATTTTTATCATGGAAACCCTATTAGGGGAAAAACAACGGTGGGTATGATTACCCATAATAAGTAAATACCTTGTTAGAAGTATAAACCTATTATAATACATTGGGAATGCATGTGGATTTAGGCTCACTGCCTAGAGCTCATTTCTCATATGAAAAGCCTCATGCTACAACCCTAAGGAAGGCTCACTACCTTTCAATTCGATCAATACAATGATCTAGAGTATTTTTGAATTGGATAACAACATCTACCTTAATCTGAAGTTAGTTTTATTGAAGAACATGAGAAAATTAGCCTTCAAGAGATCTCACCCACTAATCTTCAAGAAATTTCTGAAGTGTGTAATAAATCTTCAACTTCTTTTCCTATTAATTTTCCCTAATTCATCATCTTATATCAAGAAATAGGCCAGATAAACCTAACTCACCATCTCTTCAAATCATTGCACTAAATCTCATGTTTCAACAATTCTAGTCAATGGAAATGAAGTAAAGTTGTATAGAGAGCCACATGCACCAGTTACTATTGAAAAAGTAGAGAGAAATATGCTCAACTGTTGTGTAGATGTTGATATGGAAAATTTTAGAATTGAGAAGATACTTCCATAATGTAGGAATACTAATCCATTGGTGGAAGAAATGAAATCACAACAGAATGGCTTATGGAAAATGTATTTTAATAGAGCCTATTCAAAATAAGGATCAGGGGCTGGTGTCTTGTTTATTTCTCCATCAGGTAACACTTTTAAGTATTCCTTCTTGTTAGCATTCCAATGCACTAACAATAATGCTAAGTATGAAGCCCTACTTGTGGGATTAGATATTGCAACTAGGCATGGTATTAAGTCTTTAAAAGTTTTTGGGGATTCAAAATTGGTTGTAGCACAAGTTAGATCTTAGTATGTTGTGAAAAATGATAGATTAAAATTGTATAAGCACACAGTGTGGGATCAGATTGAATTATTTTATGCTTTCAATATTAAGTGGATAGAAAGGTCTAAGAATATTATGGCTGATTTTCTGGAAAATGTGGCTTTGAAAAATGATTATTTGACTTTGAGTGGGGTGTCAATTCTAGAAGTTAAAAGTAGGTCAATAATACCTAATAATGTTTACAAATGGAATTTTTTTGAAGATGATAAGGACATCCTCAAGTTTATTCAGTGTCTAGATCATTATGAAGGCCAACATGTTGATTATAATGCTTTGGTTGAGGTTGTAGATGGGAAAGACACTATTTTTGGAAATGAGATTATGCAGATGAATTCTAATAAGATCCCTAAGATGTTGGTATAATTGGAAGAATTTTTTAGTGGCTAGGATGATTATTTGTCTCAAAGGTCCAATGCTAAAATAGAGGATTTAGAAGAGGTTAACTTGGGATCGGAGACATCATCTCAACTGGTATATATTGGAAAGAAAATAGACCCCCATGTTAGGACAAACTAGATAAAATTGTTGAGAAAACACAAGCATGTTTTTCTCTGGTCATATGAGCATTTAAAAGCTTATAGGGAAGATCTTTTCCAACATTAGATTCCATTAAGGCCATACACTAAACCATTCAGGAGAAAACAAAGGCCAATTAATCCAATGCTGGCTCCCAAAATGTACCAAGAATTGATGAATCTTAGATATGCAGAGATAATTCAACCTATTAGGCATTCAACCTGGGTTTCAAATTTTGTCCCAGTAAGGAAGAGGAATGGTGATATAAGGTTGTGTGTTAATTTTAGAAATTTATATGTTGCATCTTTAAAGGATAATTATTCCCTGCCTAATATGGAGGAAATGTTCCGATTATGAGAAAAAATAGGTTTTAAAGGGACCTCGAAACCCTTTACAAAGCTAGCAGCAAAAGATTGAAAGAAGAGAGCACAACAAAAAGAGACTACAACTTGGAACAACCCAAAGAAGGGCACCAACAAAAAAAAAAAACCAGCACTAAAACACCAGCCCTAAAACCAAAAAAACCAACACGGGATCCAGTCTAGACGACCGAGTACATAATCCCAACTTTTTCCTCAAGAGTCTTCTCCATTTTGGCTTGGATATTGTCCATCCGACCAATGAAAAATTTCAGCTCATCCACATTTTTCTTCAGAATAGGAGACTTCTTCTTGGTGCTCCCACAGGTTCTGGAGCTCAAACTGCATGTAGCCACTAGAAAATTATTTTGATCGCTATCCTCCTCAGGACCATTATCCAATAGGTTAACCAGAGCCTGGACATTGATACTGGATGATTTCATGTCATCCTTTCTATGCTGGATAATGTCAATGACAATGCTCTCCATTTTCTCCATTCTTTTTTGGATCTCAATAGAAGAAGTAGTAGGGTTAGTATTACCCTCCTTAAGATAAGTGTCCACTTTCTCTTGAAGGTTGGCGTTCTTCTCTTCAAGCTTCATGCACTTCAAATTAATCATTTTTATTTCATGGAAGCACCACTTATTAAATTTGAAGGAGTATAAGGCTTCAACTTTAGCAGTCTGCAGAGCCCCGATAGTAACTTCCTCTTTATCATCAAAGTCCTTGAAGATCAGCTTAATAGAGGATTCTTTGATTCTCCTATCGCTGGAATTCTCACTACCATCATGGATGTTCTCTTGAGATTCATGGGAAACTAGCACATCATGCCTCATACCAGCCACATAATCATCTAGCATGGGGACCTCTTCTTTGTAAAATTCTCTGTCATCCTTCTGCTTCTTAGCATAATGAAGAGAAGTTTCCACCAAATCTTCCACGCTATGATAATTGTGAGCCATGGCTTCTTCAGAATTTAAACCTTCAATATCTTTTCCTTCCAGATTGGTCTTAACGCTTGTATCCTTATCATCCAGATCCTCCTTTTCCATATTTTTTGAAACTGAGTCAACCTCCCTATTTTGTGAATATTCAGTATTCCTCTGGTCCTCAGATTGATTTTTAGTCTCTGCCTCCATCTCAATGTTCTTATCTAAACCCTTACTGTTACTCTTCTTATTTTCATCATCATTCTAGGGAATGGAATTATCATCAGAGTCTTCAGTATCCTTTGTGTCCTTATTAGGGTTCTGCATATTTTGGTTCACACAATCCTCCTCCTCCTTAGACTCCTTAGTATCATCACCCTTGTTAGTGCTCAAATCTATAGATTATCAAATACTCATATAATCCCAATGGTCATAATCTAGCAAAATGCAAACACTAAGGTATTAAGGTTAGAAAATCTTCTTCACTTTGAGTATGAATACTCAGGCGGGTGTACCTATATCAATTCATTTTTTGATTGAGCTCTGAATTGCGTACTAGCTCCTTCACTGCTCTATCCTCACTTCCAAACTCAACTTAATAAGATGAGAGAACTCTAAGTATGGCCCAAATTATCCTGATACACAATATTATGATAGAAATCATGAAAGCAGCAACATGAAACAATGGTTTAAGGATATTCATCCTTCTTCTTTTTAGAGTTGAACTCAAGGAAGGCTAACCTCATTCAGTGCTTCTACAAAGCATTACAAAACACATCTATGAACTTGCCATAGAATGATTCAGATTATGATTGTACAAGTAAAGTAAAATGAAACAGTTATTTATATGTTGGGTGGAAAATCAGTGTAAATAGATCCAAAACCAGTGCCTTATCCACTTGGGCGATAGAGTCAAACCCTACCTCTTCATATAACTATCAAACAAGTACATTGAAACTGAAATGATGTGCCTAACATACCATCCTTTTAATTCCTACTACTGTCATCAAATTCATACATGGATTATTTGTTCCCAGAGATCTCCCCTAAGATTTTACTCTTTCCTTGAAAGAAACTTAAGCTCAACCCCTATATTCACCTTGTGAATAATGCATTTAAGAAGCCTTGCAATTTAAATACATAAGAAAACTAAAACAATCCATACATAAAGACAACAAAATAGTAGTAACAGAGCTCCAATATTTTGTATTAATGGTCAAAATGCATTGATACAGTATCCTCTCACTTTTAGAAAAATAAGGTTTTGTATTCAGAACCTTTCTTACAGAGTATTTTCAACTACCTCTTCAAATGAGCAAAACTTGCTATATATACTAATCAGCCATCTTGGAATCCTCAGAAGGATGCAACAAGCTTCAGATGGCTGTTAAAAGATCTTGCACTAAAAACAAGATTATAAATTGACAAAATTTGATTGCTACAACAGATTACAAATATCTATTTCCAACAATCCTGCAGGTGGCACCTTTGTCTAAGGATATTTCAGAGCAGTTGCTAAATTTATTGCATGAATGATGACCTCCATCCGGCTAACTTACATCACCCTCTGTTTGAAACCGCTCTCCCTCAAATTCTGGATTAGGTGCCATGTACGTGCCTATGATAACTGCAAGACATCTTCGTCCTTGTTTACTTTGATCTTCAATAGTTTGGAGGACTAACATCTTCTGCTTCTTCATTTGATGCCTTTTCTTCTAAACCTTCTGAAAGATATGTTGATTCCCAAGTCATATAGGTTTCTTCACTTGGCCAATGAAAGGCAAGGACCTCATCTTTCATTGGTGATAATTTGTCCCACTCAACAACCAACTGGTGAACCTCTATTCTTACATTGGCAAAGTGTAGCCTAGCATCCTAAAGGAGTTCAATAAATTGTATGAATGGGGTATTATCATCTGTACATAAATGGAATCTACTTTAGACAATACTTGTCTATCTATTTTCTCCATCCATTGATCTTTATCTTTGATTACCCCATCTACCTTAATAAGACCAGGAAATATTTGGAAATCATCTTGGAAATATCTTACTCTTAAGATTTCTGACCTTCTTCTTATACTCCCCCTATTTACCTCAAAGTCAAAAAGATCCTTAACAAACCTGTAAGTGTTTGTTAGCTCTATATTCACAATACATTTATCCTTATTTTGATCAAAAAATGACCTTAGACTATCCTTTCTTGCAGACCATCTTTCCAAAATTTTGTCCACAGTAGCCACCTCTTTTTGAAAAATTGCTAAGACATCTGCCAATTGTTTTGTAGATTTGTATATTTCTTTAGGCCTCACCTTTGCAACAAAATGTGAAACAACATCTTTTATCTTCTTATCTAACCTATCCTTTACTTTTTTATCAATGTCCTCCTCATCTATGGAAGGAGGAAAAGGGGAAGGTGGAAGCTCAATAATAGGGCTTGACGAGGAAGGCCCAGCAGGGGAGGAAGCTATTTGCATTTGCTTTGATAATTGTATTGGGCCATGCTCTCCCAATCTCTTTTTTAAGTCTATAATCAGAATATCTCTCTCAAGAATCCCCTGTTTCATCTCACCATAAACCTTCAAAATTGTTTCAAATTTTGCAGTGAGCTCTTCCTTCTCTTTAGCTTCCTTTTCTACCACTTTTGCCATTAATTGTGCTGTGGCCATTACCATACCTGATGCTTCCACCAAAGAAGTATCAGTAACCCTGCTTACAATTAGACTCCCTAAAAGGTCATCTTTGACAATTTGTTTTCCCTTGTGACTCTCATTTTTTCTTAAAGACCACATTACCAAGGCTTGGTGATTGTCACTGAAAGTGACTCCTTTAACAACCTGTTCTGCTTCCTCTGGAGTTCTGTGGAAAGGAGTGGTCTATTTTCTAACTACATCAAACACTACTACATCAACTATATCCCATTCTGGGAGGATTAGCACTCCTGATACCTTTACCATATCTCTTCTCTGTTCTGGAGTGATTTGTTTAAATTTTACAGTCATCTCTATTTTCACTTCTTCCTCTATGACTTGTAAATCCTTCTCTGGATTCTCTTCATGTCTCTTCTCATAGATTTCTTGAAATTGTTTGATGTTTAATTTCCAAAGAAATTGCATAAAGGCCTGAGTTTTTACAAAAGTATCATCACCCAAAAAATCTTCACAAGCTTGCTTGATTATAGGGTCCAATTCTGTACCTGCCAATTCCCCTGCTATTAGATCCAACTTGGGTTCTTCTATTGGCTCTGGCACTCCCTCATTTACTTCTTCATAGGTCATAAAGATTTGACCTAGAGCATCTACTTGCTGTACTTGTTCGATAATCTCTTGGTCATAAAAAATTCTTAAAGGAGACTGTGATGGAGAGTACTCCTTTTCAACATGAGCAAGTCTCTCTTCTACTCTTTGTTTCTTTGATGGGGGTGGAGAATCAATTACATCCTCAGAAGTTTGAGGATGAGGAGAATCAGGGACCTCTACAATCTCCTTTTGTTTTCCAACCTGTTGTAAGGTTGATGGGATATCTCTTTTATCTATTTGCTTTTGCTGGCTTGGCTTTGGTATCAAAACATTATAACCAATCTTCTTTTGCACCATCTACCTCCCTGGGGGTAACCCTTTTGCAAATACAGGCTTGCTCAATAATTGTTTAGCCTTTTCTAGATCATCCTTCATAACCTTTTCCTTCTTTTCAGTTAGGGTCTAAAAGATATCCTGAAAACAATTCATAAGAGTATCTATTTTCTTCCCCATTGGAGTTATGCTTTTCAAGGGATCCCATCCAGAATCAAATTGCCGGATAAAATCTAATGTCTTCCTGTATACCAGCCATTTCTCTTTCCTAACCTCTTGTTCCTACAACTTTGCTACATTCCTGATAATATCTTCAGGGAAATTAAAAATATGGTTAATCATGGCACACTTGGCTCTCTTCTTAAACATTTCATTATAGAAACCTTCTGGATCTGCTGTTCTGGCAATTGCAGTAGCCATATGATAAGGAGCCAAGATTTTGTCCATGTAAACCCATCCACCCTTGGTAATTATGAATTGATGGGCAATGGTAACATTTGGGAATAAAGTTCCCTTGCCTTTTCCAGTGAGGGCACACTCTTCAATATCTCCCAATTGCCTAAAGAACTCTGCCATTCCAATCCTAAGGGGTACTTGATAGGGTAATATAAAAGGGGTCCCCCTGAAACCATACAACCTGATGATAGTTGATACATTGTAGAAAATAACATCTCCCCAATTGTGTACAATATTCAGATTCTTAGCAAACTGATTTGGCCTAACAAGCTGTGCCAATACTGTTGGGATTCTTAGGTTGTCTAAGACAAACAACAACTTCCTGAGTCTGGCTGCAAAATGTTTATCAAAATTAATGAAACTATGATCCTTCTTATCCCAGGTCATTGTGAGGCTCCATAATTGGACTGGCATATCTTCACCATCCTTCTTTCTCACTAATTCCATTTCTTGTTCAAAATAACTTGCTCCTTTAAACAAAAACATGTACATTATGAAAGAGTACTAGCAAAAGGGCCTGTCATCTTCATTATTTTGAATCTTCACTAATCCATTATGGATTAATTCAGCAATAAAAGGAGCAAAATCAAAAGTAATAGATACATGTGCATGTAAAATTTGGATCACCATGCACATCAAGTGTATTGGCATCCTTTCACTAACATCCTCTCCAAAAACCTGACATAATGACCAATATGCACCCTTAGCTCTAAGATCAAAATATTAAATTTTAAAAGGCTCCTGAGTGTTTTGTCCCATAATAACCATTTTTCCAATTTTGGTGCAGAAATCTTTCAATAATTTGCCTCTTAAATAGTTCCTTTGTGCATCATACACTTGCCTTAGCTCCTCAAAGTCAATATTCTCCAAACTGTCTGAGGGTTCACTTAACCTGAACACCTTCCTAATCTCTTTAGTAGAAATTCTAATCAATAGTACTCCCTTTGCATCCCTAACCTCTCTAGTGATTAGATCATAAATCTTTGCAACCTGGATCATCAAATCCACATCTAAAAAGACATCGAGTACCACAAGTTTTCCTAGGTCAGACTGCCATATATTGCTTGCAAGGTGAGGTACATTTCTCTGACTAAAACCTACTTTGAATAACTCCAATCCAGTGATATCAGAGTCACCACTTGCGTTGACTGTACCAATTTTGGCCTCTCTAATAAAATTTGCTGTGTCATATAAACCCTCCGTTACTTTTACCCTATGATCTTTGGGAATCAAACTCTTGGTTTTCACTAGGTTAGTAGTAGAGCCAGGAAGTAGTTGCAACAAATCCTCATGCAAACTTCTTTCACTATACTCAATTTTACCAGACAATTCTTTCCTTGGTGCCATTTTTAGGGTTTATCTTTAAAAGAAATCTTTGCAAGATAGACAAATTACAGAACTATGATTCTTTTAGTAGGGAAGCAATTCGTGCAAGTATTTCACCAACCTTTTCCTCAGAAACCACCGGGAGATAGTAGCCAGTCCTCCTAATTCTTCACGCCTGAGTCTCTGCAAATTTTTTGATCTCTTTGTGCTTTTGAGAGTGTGCGGAATTCTGATATATGAGCAATTAAAGCAATCATGTCAAAAATTTATTTAGCATGATTCAACAATTACTCCTCTGAAAGAATGAACTGTCACCTCTCAACGGGAAACTTCAAATTTGCATCACTTTATCTCCAGTTTGAATTAGAACTGTCGATCCTCATTAGCTTATGATCTAATGGCCTGTCGCATGATCACATAGCATGAAAATTACTCATGCGAACATATGACTAACCGTCACTTTATCTATCTTCTTATGGCAGTCTCTTATAACTTCCACCGTTAAGACAAAATGTTGTTCACATGATCGCATAGCTTAAAAGAAGCTTATGCGAACATGCGAAAAACTGTTAGCATCAATCATCGTCATTATCTTTCTTCAAATTGCTGGTCCCACTTCACCTTTGTCAATAAAGAAAATCCACACTTGCAACACTTGGCAAATTGTCATGTACTTTCTTTCTTTTTGAGCACTGGTGTCTGCTGACATCTTCCACATCAGCAAGTATTAACGACCCATCAGGGAGAACCCACATGCAAAAACTGACACCGGTCTTACTGATATTAGCCAATGAGAAAATGCTATTCAAGTACATATGTCAAAATTCCTACCTAAGAATCACGCTTGGCTTTATGCAAGATCGACGGCTTGTCGCATGATCGCATGGCTTCTAAGATCCCATGCGATTATACAACAGCCATCCGATCTTCCCCTTATTTCTTTTCACACTTTGGAGATTCCTTTGCCATTGGCCCCACTGTCCTTTACAAATAAAAGGCTGCCACTTGTGAAATACTTGTTAGTGGTCCCACCTTGTTTCCGCATCAAGCTTCATTATAAAATCAATAGCTATTTCGCATGTTCGCATGGCTTGGAAAGATTCCATGCAAACACGCGACCGCCGTTAGATCTTCCTTAAAGATTCACAGTTGAATGAAAATTGAAACATTAGAATATAAGGTAATTAGGACATAGGATAAATTATTTATATCACTGGGTTTCTAGACTTAGGAAAAATATATAACCCCCACATGAAAAATAAACGCATGTGCTCTTTAATGAACTTAAGTGACTTAAAAAGTAACATTCAAATAGAAATGAAGAGAATGACTTAAGGTTTATTTGAAAATGGTAGACATTTTTAGGGTTTTGACATGAATTCAAAATTCTTCAAAGACAAGACCTAGGGTAAGGATTTTTGAACTTGGTTATGACAATTTTGAAGAAATTCCGACACCTGGACCCAGGAAAACTTCACAAACCAAAGGACTAAACCAACATTTGGACAAAAACCTCAGAAAATTATAACCAACAACCCTCACCACAATCCTTAGAAATTTCAATCTTCCTAGTCTGACTTTTCTTAGAGCTGCTGCCAATATTTCTTTTAGCCTCCTACTTATCAGAGCCATCAATGGGAGAAGTAAAGCTTTGTTTCCCCTTCCTCAGGATGGGGGTGGAGGTAGGGTTAGGAATAGTTTCATAATATACTCATAAATCAATAAAATTAAACCCTCATGCTGAATGGCCTTCTTAGGTGTTTTCTTGTGCTCATTTAGGCTTTTAATGAGAGAGAAATGAAGGTAATAAGGGAATATGGAGGAAATGTTGCATAAGGTTACTAATTGTGATTTTCTATCAATGATGGATTGATTTTCAGGTTACAATCAAGTATTGGCAAAAGAATCAAAGTAGTTTAAAACTTCCTTTACCACTCCATGGGGGACATGTCTATGTCAGAATGCCATCCGGTCTTATAAATGTAGGAGAAACATTCCAAAGAGCTATGGATGTTTCCTTTAAGGAATTTATTATTGTTATCATGGTGATATATCAATATGATTTAACTTCCTACTCCAAAAGGGAAGAAGACCATTGTGGACATTTGGAGAAGATTTTTGATAAGGCCTTGGAGTATGTGGTATCCATGAATCCTAATAAATTATAGTTTGTAGCAACAAAGGGAAAATGACTGGGGGATATAGTCTCAAAAGAGGGAGTTAGGATTGACCTTGAAAGTGTGGAAGCTAGTCAAAAAGTCATTGCTCCAAAAAATGTCAAAGGAGTGCAATCTTTCTTAGGGACGATAAATTTTATAAGAAGATTTATTGTAAACTTTGTAGAGATTGTAAAGCCAATGGTAAAGTTCCTGAAGAAGAATGTAAAGTTTGAATGGGATGAAGAAGCACAAGGAGCTTTTGAGAAAATAAAGAAATAAATTCAGGAAGCACCTATGGTCTTTTGATTATGATAAACACTTTTCACTGTCCTCATTTGCATCATTTTATACAATTGTAGTTGTATTATTACAAAAGGATGAAGAGGGATATGAGCATCTTATTGCATTTTTCAGAAAATCTCTACAAGCAATAGAGCTGAATTATACAATGATGGATAAGAAAGCATATGCACTAGTCAAGGTAGTTAAGTCATTCAGGCCTTACTTGGTATATGCTAAATTAATTGCATATGTTCCTCATGCAATAGTAAAATATATTCTTACCCAGTCAAAGATTACTGGTAAAAGGTGCAAATGGATAAATAGGATTCAAGAGTTTAATCTGGAAATCCATATCACTAAGTTGATATAAGGACTAGGCTTAGAAAATATCATGACAAAGGAAAATATCGATTTGGTTCAAGTTAATAATATTAGAATACAAGACCAAACAGTGACTAGCATTGAAATGCAGCCTGGGTATTCAAACATTGTTTATTTCATTAAGAATGCCAATTTCCCTAATAGTATGAATGATAATCAAAAGATAAATCTTAGGCTACAAGCTCAAAGTTATGTACTAATACAAGGTGATTTGAACTGTAAAGATAGAGATGGTGTGTTATTTTTGTGTTTGGATGAGTGGTAGGTTGATAAAGTTTTGAAAGAAATGCATGCTGGTGTTTGTCAAGGACACTACTCATCCAGAACAAAAACTCATAAAATCTTGAGGGTTGATTATTACTGACCTTGTTTATTCAAGGATACATATAAGTTTGTTCAAAAATGTGAATCGTGTCAAAAATTTTCTACTAAGTTGAAACATTTGGGTGCCCTATTGTTGAATCCAATAGTAGTTGAAACACCTTTCTCTATGTGGGGAATTGAATTTATTGGATAATTTATAGAGAAGTCTAGTGGTAGAAATAGTTAGATTTTAGTTTCCACGAACCATTTCACAAAGTGGATAGAAGAAATTCCTACCAAGAGGGCAACTAGCATGGTTTTGATTGATTTTCTAATGGATAACATAGTCACTAGATTTGGTGTCCCTATTAAGTTGGTGATGGATAATGCAATGTTCTTTAGGTTAAAAGAGTTCAAAGAATTCTGTAATAAAAATGGAATTGTTATGTCATACTATTCTCCATACCACCCATAAGGTAATGGACAATCAAAATCTAGTAAAAAAAGTATTTTGAAAATCTTGAAGAAAATTTGGGAGAATAACAAAATAGATTGGCATTCAAGGTTGATACTGGCTTTGTGGGTTGACAGAGTTACTGTTAAAAGAGCTACAAGGAAATCCCCTTTTGAAATAGTGTATGGCACTCAGGCAAGGTTACCCTTGAACAATTTTCTCCATGTATATAAGTTTATTAATGATGAAGAATTGGAAGTGACTGATGCCATGTAGGATAGGATGACACAATTGGTAGAGCTGGAAGAAATTAGAAGGGAAGGACACAAGAAAAATTTGAAAAGTCAGCAAAAAGTGAAGTATCTATTTGATAAAAGGGTAAGTAGTAGGAAATTTCTTCCTAGTGACATGGAACTTTAGTGGAATTCTACGACAGAGGATAAGTGGAAACACAAAAAAAATTGAATCCTTTTGGTTGGGTTCGTATGTTGTTCATGAAGTGCATGGTAAGGATTCACATTTTTTGAAAAATATGGATAGTGAGGTATAGGAATTTCCAATGCATGGACAATTCTTGAAGCCTTTCTTTAATTAAAAATATTCTCCATGCACAGTAGTTATGTATAAATATACATATTTTAGTTGTGTGTTTATTTTAGTTGTTTGTGGTCTGTGTTCCAGAGTTCTAACTTCTTTCTATGATCTTGCATTCAAGCATCCTTAGTCAAAGCCACTATTGGTCATATAATTTACATTGTATATCCTGGTTCTACATAAGTTTTGCCTTGGTGTTAGTTTGTTGTGTTCTAAATCTATATTTCCCACCTTACATTTTGAGCACATTTTTTTTTAAATGGCCAGGTAAGTTCTTTAGGTTTAATCTTACTTTTTCATGCTTAGTCACCAACTCACTAACTGTTAAGATAGCAGCTGCTAGCTCATGGGATTTCTTCTAGGTTTTGAGTTGTTCTCTGTGAGTTAGCAAGTGTGTCTATTTCTTGGTCTTTCTTGCTAAATTGAGGGCCTTGTTAGAGGTTGAAGGGTTTTCCTTGCGAGTTAGTGAGAATGTGCCAAGTGTTTTATTGCAACACATATTGAAGATCATATCTACGATGATCGTTGGCTCGTGAGGAATCAATAAATATTCCTTGGTCTTTCGATGAGTTGACGAGAAGGTGCAGCGTGGAAGATGACTTAGGAAAATTTGAAGTTCATTGCTAATTTTTTGTGGTTAGTACAACTTAATGATAAATGTCAGCAACTTGGTGAGTAGTGGTCTAGAGGAAATTAATTGCTAACTTGTAGTTATAAAGTGATGCAGGGGCATCCAAGGTTTGGTCAGGGAATTTTGTGTCCTCGGTGAAATTGCATGGAGTGTTTGTGTTTTGACCAATTTTACTCGGTTGCAGCCTTGACCGATGGTCTCAATCATTGAAGGAAGCTCGGTCACTGAAGGAACTTAGTTGTCCCTAGCACTCAGTGAAACTATCACTCGGTCATGCCTGCGGTGCTTGGTCAATACTAGTGCTTGGCGATGCCTGGCATGCTCGATAATTTTGCTATCACTCGGTAGTCCTAACTAACCAACTAGAGTTTTGTGTGATTTATGAGCCGACTTGGTGAATTAATTGTTGGTAGCCATTGTCTTGGGCCGACATGTAGAATTTAATGTTTGTATACATTTGTAAGCTGACTTGTATGGCATTTAATTATTTATTTTGGGGAGTTAAGGGTTTCATCCAACCCAATTTTGGCTGATGATTAGAATTTAAGGAGGGCTTGGGTAGATGTTTTGGGAGACATAATTTGGGAGAAGAACTTGAGAGATTCAGAGGACTTAGACATCAGAGCAGATCTGGAAGTCAGATGCATAGCTTGAGAGTGAAGTTGTGGAAAAGTTCTTGATGATCTTGTAGATCAGATTGTAATATGATAGTTGTTTGTAGCAGAGCTAGGGGTTTGCATACTTGGGAACAAGGAGAATGCTTGGAGGCTAGCAAGCTCAAGTTTAGATCTACCTTAGGGTTTTCATCAACTTCTAATTGTGTTCAGAGCTAAACTAGCTGAGATTATATTGGATCTAGTTGTGGATCTTGCAGAATTGTTTCATTTTGTAATTGGCCCTAACCTGGAAGGCCTTACAGTCTAGCATGTTAATGAAAATTACTTGAAACATTTATGGTGTTTTCTATTTGTATTTTTATTCCACTGTGTAATTCTTTGGACTGCAAGGTTTGGACTATCCTTCACTGGATCCACCATCCTTGACTGCATTAGGTGGTATCAGAGAAAAAGTTTGATCTTGTTGAAGCAGAAGTTTGACCTAGTGAGGTTGATCTTGCAAAGTTGACCTTATTAGAGTAGAGATTGTGTGCAATCTAAGTTGTAGATCCAAAGCACTAAACTTGTGAAATTGTGCCCTAGTTGTTTACAAGATTACAGGTTGAGATCTGACTTGTTGCAACTTGGAGATTGTCACAAGGTGGTCGATGAGGGTTTGTTGCAGAGGGTTTCTCTTATTTTTAAGGATGCCTCCAAGAAGATTGGACCATAGAGTTATTTCTAATCTTTGTGATACTGTTGAATCCCAGATCATAGAGAAGGTGAAATCAGATTTCATATCTGAGATAGAATTAATGAAGAATGATAGGGTCACCGAGATCATGAGAACTATTTATGGTATACCTCGGAATGTTGGTACTGAGGATGGCTATGAAGAAGATGCTAAAGAATTTGAAACTGTTGGATCTAGTGGTGATGACTGGAGGAATAGATCTGGTGAAGATAGAACTACTCAGTTGCCTAAATCTGCTACTCGGTTTAGTAATTACTGAATGGAAGTTCTACTTTCTCTGGTACTTTGAAGCCCAACATCTGATTGATTGGATTGGTGAACTTGAAGATTTCTTTGAGCTAGAAGAAATTGAAGATCCTCTTTGAGTGAGATTAGCATAGACAAAGTTGAAGGGACATGCTACTCTTTGGTGGAAGGAACTACAGAGAGACTGAGAAGATGAAGGTGAAACAAAGATCAATTGGTGGAGATTGATGGTGACTAAGTTGAAATCTAAGTTCATACCGGTTGACTATGAGATTGACTTGTTTAAGAAGTTGCAGAATCTGAAATAGAAGGATTTTTCTATTGAGGATTATATCAAGGAGTTATACAAACTTACTATTCGGTCTGGACACCGAGAGCTTGGTAAGGAAAAGGTAGCTCGGTATGTGAATGGTCTGAGATTCAATATTTAGGATGAGCTTGGTATGCTAAAGATTGATTTTACTGAAGATGCTTATCAGTATGCTCTAAAGGAAGAAGATAAGTTGAAGAGAAAACAACATAGTAACTCCTGAGGGAAAGAAAAGATTGATCACTCGATGAAGGATAAACCGACTGATCCAGAAGATGAACAGAAACCTGTGGAACCAAAGAAAAAGATAGGTAGAGTTATCTTTAAGGGTACTTGCTATAACTGTGGAGAGGAAGGACACCATTCTTTTGAATGCACATAGAAGAAGGTTGACCGACGAACTACTATGATGAATGAGAACATTCAGAATGAACCTGAATAAGAGAACTTGCTACTTTGACGAACCTTGCTCGTTACAAAGGATGAACCTTGTCAGAGGAGTAACTTGTTTAGGACCCAATGCAAGACTAAAGGTAAACTCTATGATGTTATTGTTGATAGTGGTAGTACTGATAACCTTGTTGCTGAGGACCTAGTTCAAAAACTTAGTTTGAAGAGAATGAAGCATCCTTGTCCTTATAGGCTTGGCTGGTTACAAGATGTTCATGCTTTGGAAGTTAGAGAACAATGCTTCATTGATGTTTAGATTAGCCAGTACAAGGATCTTGTGCTTTGTGACATTGTGAAGATGAATAGTTGTGATATATTGCTTGGTAGACCTTGGCAGTATGATTGTAGAGCTATTTATGACTGCGTACAAAATGTGTTTACTATTGAGAAGAATGATAGGAAGTTTTCACTGATGCCTTTGATGGATACAACACTCAGTAGGAGAAGCCTGAGTATTGGTATCCAATTTGAGATTGTAGATCTAGGGAAAATGAATGATCAGTATGCAGAAATGACCTGTACATTGTCTAGAAAGACTTGAAGAGATAGAGAAAACTAAAGTGGAAGACTTTGCAAGAAGAAAAGGTGGAGGACTTGTATGTGAAGAACCAGTTCAAGATTTATGTGTTGAATCCTAAAAGATGTTCTTCTCACATATGAATATCTTTTGGAACCTAGGGTGTCTGATGCAGGGGCATCCAAGGTTTGGTCAGGGCATTCTGTGTCCTCAGTGAAACTACATGGAGTGTTTTTGTTTTGGCTGATTTTACTTGGTTGCAGCCTTGACCGACGGTCTCCGTCATTGAAGGAAGCTCGATCACTGAAGGAACTTAGTAGTCCTTGGTGCTCGATGAAACTATCACTTGGTCATGCCTACAGTGCTTGGTCGATACTGGTGCTCGGAGATGCCTGGTGTGCTTGGTAATTTTACTGTTGCTCAGTAGTCCTGACTTACTAACTAGAGTTCTGTGTGATTTGTGAGCCGACTTGGTGAATTAATTGTTGGTAGCCATTGTCTTGGGCTGACATGTAGAATTTAATATTTGTATACATTTATAACCCAGCTTGTATGGCATTTAATTATTTTTTTTAGGGAGTTAAGGGTTTCATCCAGCCAACTTGTGGCTGATGATTAGTATTTAAGGAGGGCTTGGGTAGATGTTTTAGGGGACAAAATTTGGGAGAAGAACTTGGGAGATTCAGAGGACTTAGACATTAGAGCATATCTAGAAGTTAGATGCATAGCTTGAGAGAAAAGTTGTGGAAAATTTCTTGATGATCTTGCAGATCAGATTGTAATCTGATAGTTGTTTGTAGCAGAGCTAGGGGTTTTCATACTTGGGAACAAGGAGATTGCTTGGAGGCTAGCGAGCTCAAGTTTAGATCTGCCTTAGGGTTTCCATCAATTTTTTATTATCTTCAGAGATGAACTAGCTGAGATTGTAGTGGATCTAGTTGTGGATCTTGCAGAATTGTTTCATTTTGTAATTGGCCCTAACCCGAAAGGTCTTACAGCCGAGCATGTTAATGCAAATTACTTGAAACATTTATGGTGTTGTTATTCCACTGTGTAATTCTTTGGACTACAAGGTTTGGACTATCCTTCATTGGATCCACCATCCTTGACTACATAATAAAGAAAAAATGGTATTAAAAGATTGCGATTTAGCGAAGGAAAATGTTTATTTTGGTTGCTAGCTCACGGATAGTAAGGGCATTAAGCATTGAAGGTTTGTGAGTTTAGGATGATGGTTTTTTTCATCTTGTCACTAGGTTGCAAGGTTTTCTACTAGACTGTATGTTGATGTGGTGACTTAGCGATGGTTATGAATTGAGATGAAGTGGAAAAGGGGGGTCTAACTAATCATGTTTTGACATCTAGAGCTTCTTGTTATATGTATGGTTATGTTCTTTGAATTTTTAAACATAAAAATGAATTTTCTATAGTGCATCAACTCGGCGATGACATTTTGAGGAATAGACCATTGTATGGACTTGTAGTGCCTGATTAATTAGCACATGGAGGTCAATTATCTAAAAGTGATTCTAGGGTTGTGCAATACAAACAAATAAGTTGTCCTGAATACTTCTAGACAAATGGAACCATCTATAATATTGTAAAGTTGCTGCAAGTTATTCCAGGCATGGTTGTTCTATAATGGGTTTTTTAGAAAAGTCATGATTGTCTGTTGTAACCAATTTTTTCTTGATCCTAGCAATCTGAAGCTTGTTGCATCTTGGATTTATAATAGGATCCCAAGATTGCTATGGATATATAGTTAAGAGGTAATTGTAAAAAGAAGAGGTAAAAAAAAGTAAAAATTAAATAGAAGTTTTGGTCAGAGACTTTTGTTTTAAGTTTAGTATACTTAGTCTTTTTTTTAATGTATTGAAGCAAATGATACATTAATGAAAATACAGATTGAGCCCCTTTTAAATAGATGATTATCTTTATGTATTTTTTGAGTTTTTGTGGATTAAAATTGTAAGGCACTTCTGATTTATTAGTTTATTAGGTAAATTGTGAAATGTGTTTTTAGGTTACTTTCAAGGGAAGTGTAATTCCTGAGAATGATTTCATAGGGTTTCAAAGAATGCATATAAATTTAATGATTATGTATTAAATTGTAGGAATTAATATGCATGACATTGTTAGCTATTTTTCTTGTATCCCTCAGTTCTAAAAGAGACAATGAAAACCAAACCTGGGGATATTTGTCCAGCTCGTAGGTTTCTGCTTCTTCTTGCAAATTGAGGGGCAAGAAAAGACTAATTGACAAGGAGAAAATCCTTCTACACTTAAGGCTCCACAGACCCAGGCGGGTGTACCTAATACATATTAAATCTACATACACAACACTTTCTCACTAAACCCTTTATGCAGACATGAAAAATAATGGATTAAGACAAGGATATTCACCCTTCTTCTATTTGAACCCGGAGGCTCAAGCAGGCTAACCTATTAGATTCACTTCTACAAGGAATCACCAACAATGTCTATACTAATCAATTTATGTAGGCATCTCTGGCATTGGCCACCTCCTAAATGTATTGCAGTGGCATTGGTTTTCACTTGCGCAAGGCTGATCATTTATTCATGCCTAAAGCCCCCAATTTATTTTGTAAGCTCCCCATTATACTTGCGCAAGACCATTAATCTTCTGCAAGGAATTACATTCAATGTGCCTCCCCCTTTGATTTTGTGGGCATCATATAACATTGTCCAAGTCTCCTTCTACGAGTGAAAGACCCCTTGTTTGCACTAGCAGCCTCTAGACACTCATGTTAAAGATGGCCTCCCTATGTTTGATGCGTGAGGCTGTCTACTTACCTTATGTAGGCCTTTAATAACTCACGTCCGCACTTCCCTTTTCACAGGTAGGCCACTTGGCATTTGGTTACTCCATTTTATGTCCAAGTCTCTTCTTCTATTCTCCTCCCAGTCCGTGCTTCCCATTTTCCACGAACAAAAACCCTCAACTTTTATCCTTCATAAAATCAAATTTGCAAGTTTTCAGAGCCAGATAAATGGCATCTGGGCATCAATTGGTCCCTAGAATCTATAGGACCAATTTGGCATTCATGTTATCGACTTGCCCTATGAAGAGAGCCCAGGTGAAATGATTTCTAACCAAGCTCCAAATAAAAAACAATGGCCTCAACTTGTACTTGCGCTAGCTATTGTCTGCAATGAGCCTAAATGCTCATGCTACCTACCTTCATACATTTTCATGTGTTGGCATCCATGTCTTCACAACATCAGCAAGCCCCAAAGATTGTGTAAGGCCACATTCTCTTAAACTAACATGCTGGCTGCAACCTCTATCTAATTTGTCTTTGGCGCCAACTACCTCCTTGTTGCACAAGGCCTCCTTGACACTCACACATGTGTGAGTCTCTATTGCACGAATTCACACCAGATGCAATATACTTTGCGCAAACATTAGGTGCTTGTATCATCTTATTTTATGTCAGGGAAGTGCGTGAGTACTCCCTTGTTACTTGCAATGCCAACACATTTTATAAATTAGATGTTGTTGTACTATTACATGGGCTTTCTCCTACTATATGTGTGGGTGCCCATTTAGAGCCCTGGCTAGCATGCCACACCACACCACATTTGCATACTGGCATCAAATTTGTAGGTTGTCCCTTGTGTTTGGAGCCTCCATGGTATATGCAAAAGCCACCAAATAGCATTCACATTTGATTCTTTTAATACTAAAAATGAGTCTCAACCACTTATGCAAACCTCTAGTAAGCACATACGCGGGACCCCTTTGGTTTGATGAATTGGCAGCCTACTTGGACCAGCATCTTCCATACTCTTTCACACACTTCACTGGCACAAAGCTTGGTGCCAACAAATTGGTGACCCATTTACCAAAATGATAGCCCCCTTTTATATTGCGTAGATGTAGCATTTTGCAAAGCCACCATTAATTTGGTGTGTTCAGTTATCTCAATACACCGGCACTTAAAAATTTCATATGCGGTTTGAAAAATAAATTCCTTGCATAGAAAACTATTTTGGGTGCCCAGTACTTTCACCTTTGGTAACTTCATTTTCATGGCATACTCATTCACCTTCATCGCTCATTCATCTTCACTCTTTTGCACAACTACCAAATAACACTAACTGGCACTCAGAAGTGTGTGTGTGAAAATTGTACCTGATCTGTAGACACAACACTTCAGTAAAACATTAGAGGTTAGCTAAAATCAAAATCATGCAAAATTGAAATCTAATTTAACCAAGCGATTTACTGCCTTCTAGTAGGTGCGAGATTAATGTTCTCAGATTGTTATCGAGATCAGTGACCTAGACAACACCTAAACGAAGGATTTGAATGCAATTGATCTAGATATGAATTGAATGAAATTAATCTATTTTTTTTGGATTTTCTATGCAATAAGAATGAAAAACTGATATGAAACTAATCTATATGAAAAAATTGATATGAAACTATCTAAGAATGGTATGTAAAAAACAAAGATTGATCTCACAAAGATGTTGATTCGCAAGAGCTTTGATTCTCCCAATTCCAATTCTCCAGTGTGATTGTGCAAATTTGTGGATGAATTATGAAGAGATGAGCCTTGATTTTATAGAAATCTAGGGCTTTGGAGGTGCATGGAAAAAGCCATAAATCACTTAAATAAACTCAACTTGATTTTTGAGTTATTTTTAAATAAAGATAATTAAGTCACAAAAATCATGCAAAAGCACAGTTCAACTCGAATTAGAAGTTTAGATCCACTTTAAAACTCAAAAAGATGTTGAGTTTCAAAAAGCTAACAACTTGCATTGATTTTCCAATTTTGAGTTTAATTGGTCCTTGAATGTGCACATGGATAATTATGATTTAATAAATAAATAAAGTGATTTATTCTCAACTTAACTGCTTTTTGAAATAAAATAATTAATTTATGGGTTAATTAACTATTTTACCAAACTTTTATTAAAAATTATATTATTAAATAATGACAACATGCTTTAATTAATTAAATAAGAATTTAATCAATTATTCATAGGAATTTTGATTTATTGTCAAAATTAAATAATACAATTAATAATAGATAGAATTAAATTTAATTAAACAATTAAGTGGCAAATATTAAATCTAATTAATTAAATATGCAAAATATTTAATTAATCAAATTTTAGGATAAATGTGATTTATTGCCAAATAATTATAAAATTAAAGATAATTATGATAATTAGGAATATTGTTAGGAATATTCCCCGATGCAGAATTTAAGATAATCAATTAGGATTTGATGATGTTTAGATGTGCCTTAGATTAGGACTTCGATGTTGATTTCGTTCGATTTGTAGATATAGAAGATTAATGAACTTATAGCCCATTTTTGGGGTATTACATTTTGCCCCTCTTTGAATTACTGTGCGAAGCGCAGTGGTTCAAAGAAAGTCTGTGTTTGATAGAGATATGAAACTGATGTTTGAAATCGAGACAGAAGCTGATTGATATTGATTTGATATGGAGATAATAGGTCCTAAATGACCAAAGATAATGTTTACTATAATAGAAAATGAACCTATGATTGCGAAAAAGTGTCAAAACGCCTGATTCCAAACCTTAGGATTGCAAAGAAGTGAGTGACCCGTTCTAGACTCGATTGTCTTAGCAGAACTAGTAGGTATCACATGCAAACCCTTCAGTCATCGAAGAACCAAGGAAAGAACACTATGATTTGATGGTTGCAAAAAATGATACAGTTTACAAGATTAGGAGAATACCAGATTGATATGGATCTTGATGAATCTGATATGCCCCAAGTGATGATAGATTTTCCCCGAGTGATGAGGTCTTTTTTGATGAATCAGTAACTAGACGTGGTTGTTGTCTTGATTACTGAGAAAAATATTGATTTCCATAAAGATATGATTTCAAATTTGATTACAGACTTTGAATGATATGCAATACCATGCCCCCTTCAGGATTAAAATTGAAATCTGACAAGAAAAGTCAGCGTTGATAGTTTAGAAGCATGTTAATTGATTTGAGAAGTGGTTAAACACGTCCAGGAATGCATTGTGCATCATTGGAAGGTCCCAAAAGACCAAGTTTGACTAGGTGAAACTATGAGTTGACCATAGTTGACCAAGTTGAAATTTTGATAGTTTGATGTTAGATAATTAGTTAAGTTGAATACTGGATTTTTGTGATGATAGAAGGTCGAATATGCAAGCAGTTAATAATATGAATGATCTCAGATTTGAATTTTGATCCCGAAAAAGGATTCTAATTGCTATTTCATTGGAGGAACCTTCATGTGGGATTTAGCTCTTGTTAGATTGGAAGAGGTGATTGAAGAATTGTTTAAGCATTGAAGTTCGTTTAGTCATTGTGAGATCATGCAAAGTGCAAAATGCAAAGAGACATGCAAAATGAAATGCAACCCTAGGACCTAGGACCTAGTCACTGATCATGTGTCGATTTGTTATCATCATTGAACTTTTAGGTAACCGGATAAATCAATACAATGCCCACTAGCTAAAAAAAAAAAACCATAGACATATGAATATTGATTTGTATGCGCAAGAATCAATACAACACCCACTGGTCAAACAACCATGGACATATGAATATTGATTTTATTTTTGGAATGTCGGATTAGATATAAGTACCAAGGCATAAGCGCTAGGATGACCTGAATATCATGTCCATTTTGATATAGCAATTTGTATAAGCATCAAAACATAAACGTCGTGATGACCTGAATATGCCTTGCATTGTAAACACATCAAACAGTCAAGAGATCATTCTAGATCCACTGTGAATTACCCGTAGTGACCCTTTATCATTCACATCCTTAGGCAAGATCGTGTTTCAAAGTAGGAGAAAGAACTCACTCAAAAAAAAGACAACAGTTAGATCAAACTTCCTTGAATTTTTTGGGTATCAATGGTTGAGGTATGCATGGCCATCCAATTCGAGATAGAGGCTCTTATAGTCGGACACCATTTCAATCCGAAATTTCCAAAGTTGTTAGATTTTCACATACAAGCAGAAGACAAAGAAAAGATTATGCCCCTAGTCATCACTCTCTAAATCCTATAAAGGACATCATAGAAGAGCTCGAAGGGACACAATATGCAAAAATCTCAATGCGAATCAGTAAGCATACAAGGAGATAAAAATATGTAAAAAGCATAGATTGTTTTCAGTTGAGTTTTGATGTTTGATTGCATTGTTGTAGATGCAAAATCCTTTCTGGAGACAAGACAGACTGACTGACTCACATGAAGCTTCAAAGGACTTTGACTAGATAAGATCCATCTAAGATACATGGGAGGCCATAGGATATGACATTGATTGCCCCTAAGTGTTAAACATTGATAGGAAAACAGACGCTTGAGCTGATTGGTGTACAGACCGACTTATTGAAAACTGGAAATGCAAAAACAAACAGGGAGATATGTACAAACTAAAGCAAGACTGAAAGTTGGGAAAGACCAAGATTGCACTGATAGATGGAGCATTTGGAACAAGTGGCACCCGTTTGCAGGGTTTTCACCATCTTGGCAGAGATTCTATTTTTGCTACCAAGGTGCCTGTTTCCAGGTTTTCACCAAGGCACTTTTTTTTTTTGTATTTTTCAATTTTTTTGTACTTTTGATATTTTTAAAATTTTTTTTGTGAATCATCAAGGCACCTATTACTAGGTTTTCACCAAGATGTTCATTTTTTCAGGACTTTTTTTTATTTTTAGGATTTTTTTAGGACATTTTACCATAGATTGAATGCCTTAGGCATAGAATTTCTTCAGATGGAGAATGTTGATTAGTTCTCGAAGCTGTTCGCCTTCAGTCATTGAGAGTTGATAGGCACCAGAGCCAAAAGTAGCAGTGATGACAAAGGGACCCAGCCAGTTGGGTTCGAACTTCCCCTTGCGTTCTCGATGGGATTGATTTTTAGGATTTTCTCTCAAGACTAGATCGCCAACCTGAAATTCTCTATGTCTGAGCCTCTAGACATTCTTTTCTGATACACTCTGAGATGATCATATGCTACTTGTCTGTGCTCATCTAGTAGTTCAAGTTCTTGCAACCTAGACACTCTGTAGTCATCATCGGTGACAAGTCCATGCATTTTGATTATGAGTGATGGGATTTCAACCTCAATAGGTAGTACTGCTTCAGACCCATAAACTAAAGTGAATGGTGTAGCCCCAGTAGGCGTTCTGATACTAGTTCTGTAGGCCGAGAGAGCTGGATTGATCATCAGATGCTAGTCTCTTCCTATTTTATTAACTGTTCTGTGCAAGATCTTCAGGAGATTTTTGTTTGAAGCCTCATCTTATCCATTCCCTTGAGGATAGTAAATAGAAGACCAATATTGTGTAATCTTGAATTTAGCACATAAGTCATCTAGATCCTTGTTTTTGAATTGTCCCCCGTTATTTGTGATTATAGAGTGAGGGATCCCATATCTGCAAATGATGTAGTTCAGGATGAACATAGAGATCTGTTTCCCCGTTGCTTGTGTTAGAGGAACTGCTTCTACCCATTTTGTAAAATAATCTATAGCTATGATTATATGGGTATGTCCATTGGAAGAGTGCGGATGGATAGCACCTATGAGATCAAATGCCCATTGTTGAAAAGGCCATTGTGTAGTAAAGGGAATCAGATCTCTCCCTGGAGCATGAATCAAGTTGCCATGTACTTGACACTGTTGACAGTTTTTAGCAAATTTAATAGCCTCTTTCTCTATTTCAGGCCAATAGTACCCAGCCCTAATAAGTTTTCGAGCTAACGTTAAACCATTCGAGTGTGACCCACATATATTCTCATGGACTTCCTCTAATGCACGTTGAGACTCTTCCCGTTCTAAACATCTAAGTAGTGTACCATCTAGACCTCATTTGTACAGGTCATTACCAATGATGACATATCAGGATACAGAGTGGATAAGGTTTCATTTCTCAAAACAGTTAAAAGAATTAGGAATGATTTGGTCATGGAGATAGGAGAACAGATTTTTGTAGTGGGATGAATCATAACCTACAACGGTGTAGATCATGCACATTTCAGGGGAATCATATGCAGGATAGGATAGGGCTTCCACCAGGAACTTTTAGTGTAGTTCATGTTCAGGCTGTTGTAAGAGAGTAGATAATGTCACCATTGCATCAGCAACCTTATTCTCCATTCTAGGTATTTGCTCAAATGTCATAGATATGAAATATTTCTTTAAATCATCTACCATTTTCTTGTAAGGAATGAGCTTTTCATCTTTGGTTTGGTACACATCATTGACTTGGTGGATAACCAGTTGTGAGTCTCCATGAATGTGTATCTCGATAACTCTCCACTGTATTGCCATTTTCATACCATTGAGAAGTGCCTCATATTCTGCAATATTATTTGTGCAAGGAAACTTTAATCTGAATTCTTTTGGTATCGAGTATCCTTGAGGAGTGATGAATAATATGCCTACTCCAGATCCATTCTGTGTGTAGGAGCCATCAAAGAATAACTGTCATTCTCTAGAAGAGAGGTGCATGATACAGGAATTGGGAAATTCCATTTGCATGGGTGTATTATCAAACAGTGGTGCTTCAGCTAATTGATCAGCAATGACCTGTCCTTTGATAGCTTTCCTTTCAACATATTCAATGTCAAATTCACTCAAGAGCATGACCCATTTAGCTAATCTACCTGTGAGGGTAGCTTTGCTTAGTAGGTACTTCAGTGGATCAATCTTAGCTACCAAATGAGTGGTATGAGCTAACATGTAATGTCTCAGTTTCTGTGATGCAAAGATCACAGCTAGACATGCCTTCTCTATCATTGAGTAGTTCTTCTCATAGGTCACTAAGGTTCTGCTGATATAGTAGATGGCTCTTTCCTTCTTGTTCTCATCATGTTGTGCTAGTAATGCCCCCAGTGATGTATCTGTTGTGGAGACATATAATATTAATGGCTTCCCATGAATAGGAGGCATCAATATAGGCAAATTTGATAGATACTTCTTGATATGGTTAAAGTTGTTCTCGCATTCTTCATTCCATGCAAAGGTCACACCTTTATGTAATGTTTTTGTAAAAGGCTGTGATATGTCCGTTAGCTGTGATATGAATCTTCTGATAGATTGAACTCTGCCTTGCAACGTCCTCATTTGACTGATATTTGTGGGAGGTTGCATCTCTATTATAGCCTTGACTTTAGCCGGATCAACTTCAATGCCTTTCTTTGAAACTATGTATCCTAAGAGCTTTCCAGAAGTGACACCAAAAGCACACTTCTTAGGATTTAGTCAGAGAATAAACTATTCCATTCTGTCTAGGATCATGCTCAAGTCCTTTAGATGTTTAGTTCTGATCATAGATTTTGCTAATGTGTCATCAACATAATCCTCCATTGTTCTATGCATCATATCATGAAAAATAGATGTCATTGCTCTTTGGTATGTAGCTCCCACATTTTTGAGTCTGAATGGCATAACATTCCAATAGAAGGTTCCCCACGCACATGTGAATGCAGTTTTCTCTTGGTCTTCTGGAGCAATTTTGATTTGGTTGTATCCAGAAAAACCATCCATAAGGGAATACATTTCATAGCCCGCAGTCATGTCCACTATCATATCAATGTTAGGTAGTGGAAAGTCATCCTTAGGGCATGCTCTATTCACGTCTCTAAAGTCTGTGCACACTCTGATTGAACCATCTGGTTTTGAAATAGGTACAATGTTGGAGATCCACTCAGCATAGTCTATGACATGGATGAATCCAGCTTTTAGGATTTTTTCTAGTTCTGCTTTGACTAAGAGTGCAACATGAGGATGCATCTTTCTCAATTTTTTCTTGATTGGTTTTACTCTAGGATCAATGGATAGATGGTGCATAATGAGATTGGGATCCAATCCTGGCATATCTGAATATTTCCATGCAAAATTGATGTTTTTTTCTGATAAGAATGTAGTGAATTTCTATTTCTCTTCTTCTGATAGAGATTGTGCTACATGTACCAATTGTGGTTCCTCTGTTGTACCCAAATTGATGGATTGAGTGGGCTCAATCAGAACTAGAGATCTATCCTGTAAATGACTCGGAAGGACATTAAATATCTCATCCTTAGGCACCTTAGAGAGGTTTTCACCTTCAGATACGTCTTTTCTTTTTACTTTTGTAGGATCTGAGACTGCCACAAAGTGGTTTTCACCCTCAGAACTCTTCTTCTTTTTCTTTTTCTTTTTTTTGACTAAGATATTTGATGTCTGACTCGATCATCCTGACGCTCGGTTCATTGATGGAAGTCCTCATAGGCTCGACTGCATTGAGGTAACAAGCAAGGGCATAGTCACTGGAAAAGGTGTAAACACCATGGCTTGGGTTTGTGGAAGCTTGGTCGATAAGATCAGGGCGTTGGATAGTCAAAGTGGGAAAGGCTTGGGATATGGTGTTCATGGATGTGGATATGTCATCATTGGTCCTAACCCAATGCTCAAGTTCAAAGGTGATATTACAGCTCAAAATGTTTAACTTGTGAATAGGCTCAATGTTATCGTGGGCGCCAGAAATGTGTGTGTGAAAATTGTACCTGATTTGTAGACAAAACACTTCAGTAAAACATTAGAGGTTAGCTAAAATCAAAATCATGCAAAATTGAAATCTAATTTAACCAAGCGATTTACTGCCTTCTAGTAGGTGCGAGATTAATGTTCTCAGATTGTTATTGAGATTAGTAACCTAGACGACACCTAAATGAAGGATTTGAATGCAATTGATCTAGATATGAATTAAATGCAATTAATCTATTTTTTTTGGATTTTCTATGCAATAAGAATGAAAAACTGATATGAAACTAATCTATATGAAAAAATTGATATGAAACTATCTAAGAATGGTATGCAAAAAAAAAAGATTGATCTCACAAAGATTTTGATTCACAAGAGCTTTGATTCTCCCAATTCCAATTCTCCAGTGTGATTGTGCAAATTTGTGGATGAATTATGAAGAGCTGAGCCTTGATTTTATAGAAATCTAGGACTTTGGAGGTGCATGGAAAAAGCCATAAATCACTTAAATAAACTCAGCTTGATTTTTGAGTTATTTTTAAATAAAGATAATTAAGTCACAAAAATCATGCAAAAGCACAGTTCAACTCGAATTAGAAGTTTAGATCCACTTTAAAACTCAAAAAGATGTTGAGTTTCAAAAAGCTAACAACTTGCATTGATTTTCCAATTTTGAGTTTAATTGGTCCTTGAATGTGCACATGGATAATTATGATTTAATAAATAAATAAAGTGATTTATTCTCAACTTAACTGCTTTTTGAAATAAAATAATTAATTTATGGGTTAATTAACTATTTTACCAAACTTTTATTAAAAATTATATTATTAAATAATGACAACATGCTTTAATTATATTATTAAATATTGTCAAAATTAAATAATACAATTAATAATAGATAGAATTAAATTTAATTAAACAATTAAGTGGCAAATATTAAATCTAATTAATTAAATATGCAAAATATTTAATTAATCAAATTTTAGGATAAATGTGATTTATTGCCAAATAATTATAAAATTAAAGATAATTATGATAATTAGGAATATTGTTAGGAATATTCCCTGATGCAGAATTTAAGATAATCAATTAGGATTCGATGATGTTTAGATGTGCCTTAGATTAGGACTTCGATGTTGATTTCATTCGATTTGTAGATATAGAAGATTAATGAACTTATAGCCCATTTTTGGGGTATTACAGGAAGCATCCTCAAAAACTGACAAAAAGGCTTTGACAGGAGCGTGCCACCATGAAGACAAGTTCACCTTCAACATAATAACACGCCGGTCAAAGGAGACTGCCCACAAAGATTTGAGCCAGAAGACATTGACAATCAAACATAGCCAATTAGAAAAAACAATTCTGTCTGCACTTGTCAAAACTGCATAAGTTGGCTCTGGAACTAGCTTTTAAAACTGACCAGACGAAACTTTCAAGACTCGGCATCTTGGACATTGAATCACCTTCATACAGGGAATACGAATCCATAACTAGCTTCCTCAAAAAGTGAAAATGCCGATCACAATAAAATGTCAAAGTCAACCCACTAGTGAAAATCAAGATTTAAAATAGTAAAAATCATAGAAACTGGGTTTGGAATTGGCCTGGAAAAGTGGTCAAACGGATTGGTAAAGACTTGAAAATCACTAGGAACTTAGTCTTCCAGGTCTATAGTATGGACGACAATTATGTCGGACCTTACATAGGGTGCAAACTGGGATACCTCAAAGTAGGTCACTTATAAAACTGGACAGTGCACATTTAGAGAAATTTAACAAATTGCAAATGGAATGATGCTGGCAAACAGGTCAAACAGGCACATGGGGGGCTGAAAATTGGCAGGATGACTCACTCCCATGCCTAAAATATGATGCAGCAACTGGCATGTCATGAACAGTCACATGACAAAAGATATTCAACTGCAAATAGGGCCTGCTACAACAAATTAACACAGGCAAAAATGCAGATTTGGACAAGTGCTCAAAATAGGACATCGCGAAACAACTTGAAACTTGTAATTGACGACCTGGGATGTCTTCTAATGATAAAAAAAGGGTGATGAACACTTGACATGCATGGTAGACCTCAAAATATCATCCGGGCAAATAGGCACAAAAGTACTTATAGGGCTTCAAATTGTAAAACTTTAACATGATACTCAAAACCCATGTTGCATTTTTTAGTACCAATAGTGGCTCTGACTGTGGACGTGTGCCCCATGTGGGCATGTAGAGAATTGAAAAATCTCTTGGTAGAAGCAGACCACCTTTAAGAGAACCAGCATGACATTTTACTTCATTTTCAAAATTCTGAACAGAGAACCCCTACTGAACTACCGAACAACTGATGCAAAGAAACTATACAATGTTTACAAATATTTACAAAGGACTTCAAAAATTTGTCAGTAAGAGCCAAATTTTACCTCTATCAAATACGTAATTCTCACTTGCACAAATCCAAGGTAACTTGAACACAATTCTTTTGCTAACAAGACCAAACATACTGACATACAATTTCAGCATACCATAAAGAAAATAATCAGTATCTTCTTTGTCATGAAGCACTTGAAAGTCATTAAAAATCTGAAAGTACCGATCAATGTGCAACATAAAAATGTCACACCCTTCAAAACTCATAATCAACAGAGGAAGAGAACATTCTAATTTAAACATACAGCTGGACATATGTTGCCTGTCTTGAAAGATGGCTTGAACATCAAAATAAAAGTTCTGAAACTCAACCTCTTGTACATCAAGTGAATGCTCAAACAAATCACCTTTGACCACAACTTGTGGCTCCAAATCTAACTCACTTTGAAAAACATTAACATGCTGAATTGGGAAAACAAAAGATTTGAAATCTGCCTGATAATTCATGCATTCTTCCTGATTCTTTTCAGCATCTTTTGAAAACACGTCTTTATTCATTTCATCAAACTCTTGAAGGAACACACATACCTCTGACTGAAAAAGGGAATCATTTATTGGACCTGAAAATTCACCCATTTCTTCATCAAACATTTTAAAACATGGCATAAATAGATCAACCGGTAGTCCATTACATATATCCTCATCCTGACACATGTTTTCCAAACACACATCACTGTCATAAGAAGCACTGTTAGCAATGCTAATCTCAGTTTGACAAGACATTGCCTCAATTTTATTAACAATGTTACAAACATCAATGTCAACATTGAACAAGTTGATTTCTATTTCCGGTGAAGAATCAAAATCAGTGTCCGGATAGAAAAAATAGCTCATGCTCGATCTATGATCTGATAGGGTTTTTTTCCTTGCGTCCATCTCTATAGATTTTGTCCTTTCATTCCACAGTTATTGTGGGAAATAGTAGGCTTTTAAATATGGCTCTGGCCACTTCCCACCATGCAGTTGATGCTGGTGCTGGTGTGGTTTCGAAAAGAAATGGCACTGCCAAGAAAACATCCCCACAAATTTGTTCCCAAGGTCTTCCACGAGGTATGGCTTAGCCCGATATTGTTCTGCCCATTAACAAGTTTAATGATGCTTGCTCTTGGCTTGAATCGCACACCCTGATAGGTTATTTTCTAGGTCGCAACCTTTTGAGCATATTCTCAAGGACTAGGTTGCGAAGAGCTGGGATCCTCATGGAATCTGTCTGGATGGCATTCAAAGCCTTACCAAAGGCTTTTTTCTTTTTTGATTTTCTAATCCTTCCCATGTTGATGCCATTTTTGAAAAAGGCCCTTGGAATGTCAGGGCTTCAGTGCTAGTTTTCCAGCATTGGACCAGAGACTTTTCTGTCTCTAATGACAAAAAGCTCAAAGTCCCAATGTGGGTTGAGTTCCTTGGTCTTCCCCTACCTTGTTGGCCTTTCATGAAAACCATAGCGCAAAAGCTTAGTAGGGTTATATGTATTGAGCATGACCATTATCTGAACCCGCGCCCTCATAAATGACTCTGTGTGGAGGTCGACCTTTCTAGGGACCTCAAAGAGATGATTGATATTCAGGTTGGGGATACCACCTTCACTCAGAAGGTGCTCTACCTTAATCTTCCTCGCACCTACTATCATTGTCAATCTATGGAGCACAAGATCAAGGACTGCCCTCTGGTAGTGCCTCACACCAAAGCTCTTGCCAAGGATGTTAGTCCACCGCCAGCCGAGGCTAGAAAAAAGGAGGAAGGAAAAAAAGAAGAATGGGTCATCATCAACCGCCAGAACAAGCCCAACAAGTAGCCTATTGTGGCTTCCATTATGGCTTTTGTTACACCATCCGTGGCTAACTTCAGTCCTATGGTCACCCCTGTTAATGAAATTTCAAACCCTGCCGAGCAGGGGACAAAGGCAGTCTCTACCTAGGTTTCAACTCCCTCATCTAGTATGCCACCTTCAGCTACCGAAATGCTTGCGACTAGCTCTTTCCATCGATCTCACAGTCCTCCTGGATGTGCTGAGGTTAAGCTTAATGGCATGCGAGAAAAATGGTGCAATGTTTCTATTGAATTGCCTGGTCCTAGTTTCACCCCAGGGTACTTGTCTAATAATTTTGACTCCCTGGGGGACGAGCATAGTATGAATGACATTGTTTTTCCATGAAGTTCATCTCATGAAATGTTCGTGGGTTGACAGACCTACACAAAAAATATTCTGTCAAGGATACCCGTAAGTGGTTCAATCATCTGGATGTGTTATGCCTCCAGGAAGTTAAGATTTCAGGTTTCATGCTTGATACTGCATGAAAAGTTATTTGGCCCAAGAGTCTTGCTCTTTGTTCTTAGCACGAGGCTGGTTGAGGCAGAGTTGTTACTCTCCTCTCTCCTCGTTGGCAATCTTTGCTTATTTTTCATGGCTCCAATCCCATGCATAGGGTCATTTGGGCCACGTTTCTCATTGAAAACCATGCCTTTGGTATTGCCAACATGTATGCCCCCAATGATGTTGTTGAAAGATCTCAACTTTGGTGCTGGCTTGCGGATTCTCTACCACCTGCAACTTGGCTAGTGTGTGGGGATTTTAATATGGTGGAAATGGCAGCTGACAAAGATGGTTTCATTCCTTTTCGCTAGACTGCAGGTGAGAGGGAGGCTTGGTACTACATGCGTAATAAATTAGGCCTTTTTGATCCCAATGTGGGTCGCCACCATCCTAATGGGGCTTGGCACACTTGGTCTAACTATAGGGCCTCTACTGACAGATTTCATAAATGGCTTGATCATGCCATGATCTCGGTGCAATCTTTTTTTTCCTTCACTAAAAAGCAAGCCCTACCTGTCATTCCTCTTATTGATGTGACCTTGTCAGACCACTATCCGATCCAATTTAGTATTGTTTGGTAGAAAGCTAAGGCTAGGCCTCCCACCACACAATTTTATTTTAATACCTCAGTCCTTCATCATGCTTTCATAGTGGCCCACATTCATCGGGTTTGGAATCTTGAGCCTCATCCCGTCAGCTCTTCTAGCTGGATTCAATGGTGGAATGACGCCATCAGGCGTACAACTCATTTTTTGCACATCTATGGCTGAAAGTTGGCTAACTATCACCGCAGAGCCTGTGACACCACTACCAAGGCTGTACGGGTTGCCACTGAAGCTTTAGCTCAGGACCCGTTCAACCAAGAGCTGCAATGCAAGCTAGCTAAGATTCAACATCAAAAGCAACTGGCTGACAATCATGATGCCAAAGGGGCTCAGATCAAAGCTCAGCTGCACTGGTTAAAAGTTGGGGACCAAGTTTCTAAAGAGTTTTTTGCTGCTCTCCGGTCTTGTCACATTAGTACAGGCATTTGCAGAATTCATGAAGGTCCTGTGGTTCTCACTAAGCTTCCTGATATTTTGCAAGCCTTTGTTTGCCATTATGAACAAGTCTTTGCTTCTCAGGTTAGCTCCCCTACCAGTGAGAAAGCTCTTAAGGATTGCCTTTTTGTGGTCCCCCAGTGCTTGTCCCCTGCTTAGAGGGTTTTTTGTGATCAACTGCTTTCCTTGCAAGATCTTCGGGAAGCTGTGTTCGCCATGGCTGATGATAAAGCCCCTAGTTGTGATGGTTTCCCATGCAAATTTTATAAGATGCTTTGGGATGCCATTGGCCTAGATCTCCACCAAGTTTATCTGGAAGCTTTTCACACCCAATCTCTTGGGGAAATCATCAATCAGGGGAATATCAAGTTCATTCCCAAATCTAGGGACCCTGAAGATATTTGTAACTGGAGGCCTATTACCTTGCTCAATGTCTCCTACAAGATCATTGCCAAAGCCTTGGCTCTCAAAATTTGTCATTTACTCCCTCAAATTGTCCGGCCTGAACAAACAAGGTTTATTAAATCAGGATTTATTCTTGATAATATTATTGCGGTCTAGGAAGGTATGGAATGGGCTCGTAAGTCTAATCAGAAAGCCCTTTTTCTCAAAATTGATTTTACTAAAGCTTATGATCATATTGAATGGCATTTTATTCTTGCAATGCTTCACACTATGGGGTTTGGCCCAAGATTTATTCAGTCTGTGCAGATGCTCTTCAACGATGCTTCTGCTTGCATCACTATTAATGGCCGCCAGTCCTCCACCTTTGACCTTTTTCATTCTATTCAGCAAGGGTGCCCCTTGGCACCAACTCTATATGTGCTTGCAGCTGAAGGATTTGGCTATCTGCTAGCCCAATCCATTTCCATGGGAAGTGTTTGGGGAATCTCCCTGCCTGATTCCTCCCAGTAGCTTGTCAATGGCCATTTTGCCGATGATTCCTTTCTCACCCTGGTGGAAGATGAGGAAAATGTTAAGGCAGCCTTGTAGTGTTTAGACACTTTTTTTCTTGCATTAGGCTCTGCCAGTTAGTGGCATAAAACCCTCTTCTTCAAGCAATCTACTCTTCCCGAGCCTCCCTGGCTTTCCCAGTTTGGCTGGTCCAGAATTCATCACGGGGAGATATTTCATTTTTTGGGCATCCCTTTTGCCTTCCAAGGTTTGCCTACTGAATTATGGAATGCAGTTCTTAATAAAATTGAGAAGAAGCTTACCTATTGGGTCACAAAACCACTTTCCCTTGCCGATAAATTTTAGATTTGCTCCAAAGTCTTGGCCGCTACACATGTTTATTACTCTTCCTACTGGGCCCTCTCCAAAGCTTCCTACAAATGGCTTGAGAAACTTCTTTGGGAATTTCTTTGGGCTTCTGGTAGTGATCATCAAGGGTTTCATAAAGTGGCTTGGGAATTTTTCTACCTTCCTAAGGCCTCCAGTAGGCTTGGGCTTATTGATACCCAGAAACAAGGATATGCACTTTGTGCAAAATGGGTCATCCGGTGTCTCATGGGCAATGAATCTTGGAAGATTCTTCTTCACCATTGTATCTCCTCTGGGTTTCCTCTCCACAAGCCTGTGTGGAAGGGGATTGGCTTTAAAACCTTGCTGGTCATGAGGGAGCCTATCCAGATTCAAGGTTCTTTTGTTGCCAAAAGCATCTAGAAAGCTTGAGAGGTCGTCAAGCCTTGGCTCCGCTGGGCTAGGAATGGATTCCAGGATGGTCTTTCATTCAACCAGCAAAATTTATGGTGGTCTCCTCTTTTCGCCCAGCAAGGGATTCCTATTGCCAGACTTCATGGGGTTAGTGCTCTCCGGTTTCACAAGCGTGGCATTCAGACTCCCAGGGATCTTTTTTCCAGGGCCACTATGAATCTTTGATCTTGGGAGGACCTCTGTGTTCAGTTTTAGCTCATCCACCCAGATTGTCAGACTTTTGACCTCCTGGTGTCTACTATCCTGCCTCACCTCTTGCACAAGGTGGGTATTCAATCAGTTAGACCTTGGTGGAAGGATTGGAAGTGGTATCCTACCACCCCCTTTGCCAGTTACAAGCCTAAGCTTGGTTACTTCTGGCTCATGCTTCATTTGCCCATGGTTGATTCTCTCAACCATCATTGGCAGCTGTCCTCTTCCCAGAAGAGCTGGAGATGGCATTTTTGTAATATTTGGGAAGCCATTACTAAGACCAAAATTTATCATTTTGCTTGGTGTTTTCTTTACCAAGGCTTGCCTCTGGGTGCTAGACTTAAGCATTTGGGAGTTTCGGACCCCAAATGCCCGTTCTGTGGTCTTCCAGAGTCGATAATGCATATCTTCTAGTTTTGTCATCGAGCCCAAAATTACTAGGGTTGGCTTCATGATTTTTTTGCTCCTTTCAAGCCTGAGCCATTTTCTTGGCACATGGCTCTCCTTGGCGACCTTCCCAAAATGCCAGCCTAGTTCACCCAGATTTGGCACTCTTTTCGGATGCAAATTTTGGTTACTCTGTGGAAAGATAGGAGTGATGTTATTTTCTCTCACAGTAGTAAAGATATTTTTGTTTTGATTTTTGATAAAGCTTGTATATGCAATAATGTCATGATGCAGATCCAGGTTCAAGCTGATAAGATGGCCCTTGAAGTTGCCCACCTTCAGGAATTGCTCCAGCACTGGGGCAATGCTCCCTACACTATGGCCTGTGTGCCTCCTGATTCTGTGTCAGCCGATCACACGTCGCCCAAAGGCCATCGCCACAGTAGAAGCTCTCATTCCAGGACTCCACGACAGTGGCACCGCTGCTTCGCCTCTCCTCCTCCTTGGATGGATTCAGGTTCTAGGTGGCCGCCTGTGCTTGCCTCTACTGCTACTGCTCTCTCTCAGCCCTAAGCCTCTGCTCCCCAGGGAAAGTTCCCTTGCCTGGAGCTTGCCATTTCACCCAAGCGTGAGGAAGGAGAAGTTGAAAAAGAAGAAGATGAGGATGGCTGGGCCATTCTAGATCAGGCTCCTCTACCCAATGCCTGGGGTAACCGAGATGACAAAGATCCTCCTCCCTCTATTGTTACTACTTTGGCCGCCTGAGGGCTTGTTTTTTTGATGAATAGTAGTTTGTTTCCAGCCTAAGTGCCATGTGTACTTGTGGGGTGATCTTTTCCCCCAACCTTTTTTTTGTGAATTTTGTACTTTAATATTTATTTTAATAGTAAAGGCCACTATTCATAAAAAAAATAAAAAGTCAGTGTCCAAACCATAAGAGAAACTTTCCTGAAAACCTTCATAAACCGGTTCACACAAATCTAAAAGCAAATCTACTTGAACACTTTCAGTCATGTCATCACTTAAACACCTTTCATTTTCATATTCAGAACTTGCCAAGTCAATGGAAGAATTTGGTAATGCTGAGACTAACTCATCATCACAAATTGAATGTATCTCAAACTTGACACCGTCATTTTCATAAACATCAAATGCCTCTAAATTTGAAAAATGAAAACCATTTCAGGCTCATAGGAATCAATACATTTGTCAGATAAGTGATTACAAAGATCTCTTGCAAGACTTCTCAAGTAATCATCATCATTAGCAATCACAACATCATCATATCGCTTCTCTTGAACTATCATTGCTGAGAATTCATTTGACCCCAAATCAATAGAATGATCATTACTCTAAACTTGGGGCAAACTATGAGGATCACAAACAATATTAGGTTCAAAATTCTGAAACAATTTTGAAGGCCCAATCTGATTTCCATTTGTTGACATAACACCGACTGGATCATAACATTCATCTTGACTTTCACTACTCATTTGAATCACTGAATTAGTATCAACACTTGGGAAAGCCATCTGATGTAATTTTGTATTTTCAGTGCCATGAAGCTTTGGCAATCCAAACCTTTTCATTCTTTCTATATCCGACGCCAGATGAAATGCATGATGAAGACTTTGTGGTTACTTGTCTCTCAACAAGTAACCCATCTTACTATCAAATGCAACCAAGTAAATGACTAAGGACAATGCATCATGTGGCCTACATTTCTTAGGAATCCTTCTTAATGCTTTCCCAAATCTGAGATTGAAATCATTAACTAACTCATCCTTTTCTATGCAGATGCCAATAAGATCAACTAACAGACTGTATTTACAAATAAATTCTTGGTATGATTCAGTGAATTCTGATTCAAAATCCTTCCAAGAATGGATAGAATGGTGGGATTGAAATGAAAACCACTCCCTAGCACTTCCTACCAATGATTGCGCAAACAATTTCATAATCACATCTTCATGGCTCACATCAAAATCCTCAATTAGGTCCATGAATACTCTTACATGCTTTTCAGTTGATTCTTCTTTTCCCCCATTAAATTTGGGCAAAAATTTTCTAATTTATGGGGGTATTATATTTGGGTAACCAGGATTGCACACAAAGTCAAGAGGTGAGTAGCACTTATAACCTCTTCTATATCCTGGCTGGGATACTCTTTGAGACATGACAGCATTTGGAGATACACAAGGCTGTGAATACTCTGAATACATTTTACTTTCTTCCTTCAAATAACCATAACCTTGTATATGTAAACTGAAGCATACATATTATGCAGATTTTATCCATAGTGAAAGTAACATATCCCCTTGGAAAATTATTTGCATACACTAAGACACAACAAACGAATGTATTCAACACCTTGTATGCAAACACTAGTTCTTCCCTTTCACCTTAGTGCTTGAAATCACTAAATAGGGAGACAATATTTTCTCATGATTTTCATGAATCTACTTGATATGAAAATCACATACCTAGAGATGGTGTGATTGCTGCACACACACTGATCTGAAGCTTCTTCAAATCACCTTCAAACATTGGTAGATCCACCATCTCTTTATAGAGGACCAAATTGAAACAATTGAGAACCTTCCTCAGATCTAAACCATATTCAAAACCGGCAAACACAACACAACCATAAAAGAATACTGACTATTTGTCAGGATCACAAATACATCAATACTGTCATTATAATGCACTGATCAAATAGAGAACCAGAGTTGCCACTCACATTCAGTGAGAAAATATAACAATTTTTTGAGAATAACTTGACTCTATGATCACTTAACCAGACTCTGGGATGATTCAGCCAAGAAAGGAATTGAGCATCTTAAACTTGCTATCATTTATCTCTTCCCCAACAGAGTTACCAATCTATTAGCTATTTTTCTTGTATCCCTTAGTTCTAAAAGAGACAATGAAAACCAAACCTAGGGATATTTTTCCAGCTCACACAAGTCTGCTTCTTCTTGTAAATTGAGGGGAAAGAAAAGACTAATTGACAAGGAGAAACTCCTTCTACACTTCGGGCTCCACAGACCCAGGCGGGTGTACCTAATACATATTAAATCTGCATACACAACACTTTCTCACTAAACCCTTTATGCAGACATGAAAAATAGTGGATTATGATAAGGATATTCACCCTTCTTCTATTCGAACCCGGAGGCTCAAGCAGGCTAAACTATCAGATTCACTTCTACAAGGAATCACCAATAATGTCTGTACTATTCAATATAGATTCTAAACATTCATGCTTTCAAACAAGAAATGTAAAATGATTTGAATTAATGCTAGATGATGAAACTGTAGGACACACAAGAGACTAGTGCCTTGTCCATTGGGCATCAGAGTCACATAAACATTCATTCCCAGAAAAAGTTAACTCCAAACTCAAAGAAACCAAGTGAAGTGCCTTACAAATCACTCTTCTCATTCCAATTCCTAGACATCAAATTCACGTATAAATCTTAAATTCTTAGAACTTGCATTCAAGATTGACTCTCTCCTTGAAAGAAACTTAAAAACAAGATCATAACTACCTTATAGTCAGTGCATCAAAATGCCTTACAAACTGATACACAAGAATTAAGACTAGATACTCAAAGACATCGACAAGAAGCGAACAGGGATTCCATTGTTCTTTATTAAAAATTCATCTGGTTCAACATATTTACAAGACAAAGAAACACAGAGAAAACAAGAAAAAGGCCTAAATACTGCCCAGTAGCATAAAATTTTAACATCCTTTTACAATGAGAAGAAAAACTAAGATATAGCAAATGTGGTTAGTTCAAAAACCACTGACAGCTATCTATCTTTGGCAAGAAAATATCTCCAAGTTCTTCCCACACCTTGACCTGCAACTGATTCCTTCAACTGATCCATTATCTACAATCATGGCCAAACTGATCTGATTCTGATTCTTGTCCTCAGAATTTGAACCCAAACTACTCTCATCCACCTCACTGAAACTGAAAATAATCATTTCTATTGGATTCCTCGTTCCTTGCCATTTTCGAAAACATATAACACTTATATGTTCAGACAAAAAATGAGTTTCCAGGCAATTAATCCATGAACAGGCTTGACCATTTAAATTTTTGGATTTTAGCCTATAGTTTCAACTATATCATTTTTCAAATCCCTTTTAAATCTTCAATTTTATATTATTTTCTGCATATACCCACAGAATGCACCAGGGAGCACCACTTGTCATCATGTGGCTGGTTGCTCAGACTAACCCAAGATTTGACCTCTGGTTAGCGACTACAGGGATTCTTTGAATCTCCAATCACAATCCTTAACTATAGTTAAGCTCAACGATTAGGCGAAATAGCAATTCTCCAAGTCTCTGAATTGGACCTTAACCGTGGGTTAGATTTGGAGAATGGGCGACTCAGCCCATTCTCCAAATCTCCAAATATTTCATGCAAACCACTAAGGATCATGCGATTGGGTGACTGAAGGCTCTCGTAATCTCCAAGTGTTAGGTGTTAACCACCAGATTTCTAGAGATTGCGTGACTGCCCATTCTCCAGATCTTGGAATGACTTCTCCTTGACTGTTAACACTCGGCGATCTGGTGACCGTAGTTAGTAGACCACCACCTCCAAATCACGTGATCATCCTCTAATCACCGGCTTCATCCAGCGACCTCGCGATAGCATGCCATGTATCAATCTCGTCCAGTCACCAACACACATCTGCAAAAATATCTCATTAGCGGGCCTAGGCATGGAAATCGAGCCGGGTGGCAAGCAATCACGCAGGCAGAGCCTCCACTGCTTCATTTACCTTACATCTTTGTGGACTTGCTTATAAACACCAAAAAGTTTTGTTTCGGCATGCATGTGGGATCATTATTTTTGAGGTTTTAAAGCTTTCCCTGCACATTTTCGTTCAAAATAATGGGCCTCACCGCACACCAATTCCACCAACCAAGGGGCCTGCTAAGAACCTCCTTGGCTCTTAACTTATTTCATGATGTGAGTGCTGTAGGTTATAAATATTATTAAGTCCCCAATCGGAAGAATGTGAGGTATATAACTTTCAAGAAAAAACCACCTATATCCTCCTCTTCCTAGCCTAGTGCGTGAACACTCTCCTTTGACTTGTGCAAAGCCATCAATCAATTTACACCGACATCTCTCGCATTGGTCGCCTCCTAAATGTATTGCATTGGCATTGTTTTTCACTTGTGCAAGGCTGATCATTTATTCATGCCTGCAGCCCCCAATTTATTTTGTAAGCTCCTCATTATACTCGCGCAAGACCATTAATCTTCTGCAAGGCATTACATTCAATGTGCATCCCCCATTGATTTCATGGGCATCATATAAAATTGTGCAAGTCTCCTTGTGCGAGTGAGCGGCCCCTTGTTTGCGCTGGTAGCCTCTAGACACTCATGTTAAAGATGGCCTCCCTATGTTTGATGCGTGAGGCCATCTACTTACCTTATGCGGGCCTTTAGCAGCTCACGTCCCCACTTCCCTTTTCGCAGGCAAGCCACTTGGCATTTGGTTGTTCCATTTTATGCGTAGGTATCTTCTTTTAATCTCCTCCCAATTTGTGTTTCCCATTTTCCATGAACAAAAACCCTCATCTTTTATGCTTCCTTCATAAAATCAAATCTACAAGTTTTTAGAGCCAGATAAATGGCTTCTGGGCATAAATTGGTCCCTAGATTCTATAGGACCAATTTGGCATTCATGTTATCGACCTGCCCTATGAAGAGAGCCCAAGTGAAATGATTTCTAACCAAGCCCCAAATAAAAAACAACAGTCTCAACCTATACTTGCGCTAGCTATTGTCTGCAATGAGCCTAAACGCTCATGCTACCTACCTTCATGCATTTTCATGTGCTGGCATCCATGTCTTCACAACGTTAGCAAGCCCCAAAGATTGTGTAAGGCCACATTCTGTTAAACTAACGTGCTAGCTGCAACCTCTATCCAATTTGTCTTTGGTGCCAGCTACCTCCTTGTTGCGCAAGGTCTCCCTGACACTCACGCATGTGTGAGTCTCTATTGCACGAATTCACACCATATGGCATATACTTTGTGCAAACATTAGGTGCTTGTATCATCTTATTTTATGCTTGGGAAGTGCGTGAGTACTCCCTTGTTACTTGCAATGCCAACACATTTTATAAATTAGATGTTGCTGTACTTGTTTCGTGGGCTTTCTCCTACTATGTGTGTGGGTGCCCATTTAGAGCGCTGGTTGGCATGGCACACCACACCACATTCGCATACTAGCATCAAATTTGCAGGCTGTCCCTTGTGTTTGGAGCCTCCATGGTATACACAAAAGCCACCAAATGGCATTCACATTTGATTCTTTTAATACTAAAAATGAGTCTCAGCCACTCACGCAAACCTCTAGTAAGCACATACGCGGGACCCCTTTGGTTTGATGAACTGGCAGCCTGCTTGGACTAGCATCTTCCATGCTCTTTGACACACTTCACTGGCACAAATCTTGGTGCCAACAAATTGGTGATCCATTTAACAAAATGATAGCCCCCTTTTATATTGCGTAGATGTACCATTTTGCAAATCCACCATTAATTTGGTGTGTTCAGTCTTCTCAATACACTGGCACTTAAAAATTTCATATGTGGTTTGCAAAATAAATCCCTTGCATAGAAAACTATTTTGGGTGCCCAGTACTTTCACCTTTGGTAACTTCATTTTCATGGCATACTCATTCACCTTCATCGCTCATTCATCTTTGCTCTTCTGCACAACTACAAAATAACACTATCTAGCACTCGGAAGCATCGTCAAAAATTGACAAAAAGGCCTGACAGGAGCGTGCCACCGTGAAGACAAGTTCACCTTCAACATAATAACACGCCGGTCAAAGGAGACCACCGACAAAGATTTGAGCCAGAAGACATTGACAATCAAACATAGCCATTTAAAAAAAACAATTGTCTGTACTTGTCAAAACTGTATAAGTTGGCTCTGGAACTAGCTTTTAAAACTGACCAGATGAAACTTTTGAGACCCGGCATCCTGGACACTGAAACACCTTCATATAGGGAATACGATTCCATAACTAGCTTCCTCAGAAAATGAAAATGCTGATCACAATAAAATGTCAAAGTCAACCCACTAGTGAAAATCAGGATTTAAAACAATGAAAATCATAGAAACTTGGTTTGGAATTGGCCTAGAAATGTGGTCAAATGGATTGGTAAAGACTTGAAAATCACCAGGAACTTAGTCTTCTAGGTCTAAAGTATGGAACCACACTCAACTATGTCAAACCTTGCACAGGGCACAAACTGGGATACCTCAAAGTAGGTCACTTATACAACTGGACAATGCACATTCAAAGAAATTTAACAAATTGCAAATGGAATGATGCTGGCAAAGAAGTCAAGTGGGCACATGGGGGGCTGAAAATTGGTAGGATGAATCACTCCCATGCTTACAATATGATGGAATAGCAAGCATTTCATGACCAATGACAGGACAAAATATATTCAACTGCAAACAAGGCCTGCTACAATGAATTAACACTAAGGCAGAAATGCAGATTTGGAGAAGTGCTCAAAACAAGACGTCGTGAAACAACTTGAAACTTGAAATTGACAACCCGGGATGTCTTCTAATGATAAAACAAGGGTGATGAACACTTGACATGCATGGTAGACCTCAAAATATCATCCGGGCAAATAGGCACAAAAGTACTTATAGGGCTTCAAACTGTAAAACTTTAACATGGTACTCAAAACCCATGTTGCATTTTTGAGTAACAACAGTGGCTCTGACTGTGGATGCGTGCCCCATGCGGGAATGTAGAGAACCACAAAATCTCTTGGTAGAAGCAGACTACCTTGAAGAGAATCAGCATGACATTTTACTTCCTTTTCAAAATTCAGAACAGAGAACCCCTACTGAACTACCGAACAATTGAAGTAAAGCAACTATACAAAGTTTACAAATATTTACAAAGGAATTCAAAAATTTGTCAGTAAGAGCCTACTTTTACCTATATCAAATACGTAATTCTCACTTGCACGAATCCAAGGTAACTTGAACACACTTCTTTTGCTGACAAGACCAAACATACTAACATACAATTTCAGCATACCATAAAGAAAATAATCAGTATCTTCTCTGTCATGAAGCACTTGAAAGTCACTAAAAATATGAAAGTACTAATCAATGTGCAACATAGAAATGTCAAACCCTTCTAAACTCATAATTAGTGGAGGAAGAGAACATTCTGATTTAAACATACAGCTGGACATATGCTGCTTGTCTTCAATGATGGCTTGAACATCAAAATAAAAGTTCTAAAACTCAACCTCTTGTACATCATGTGAATGCTCAAACAAATCACCTTTGTCCAAAACTTGTGGCTCCAAATCTAACTCACTTTGAAAAACATTAACATGCTGAATTGGGAAAACAAAAGATTCAAAATCTGCCTGATAATTCATGCATTCTTCCCGATTCTTTTCAACCTCTTTTTAAAACACAACATCTTTATTCATTTCATCAAACTCTTGAAGGAACACACATACCTCTGGCTGAAAAAGGGAATCATTTATTGGACCTGAAACTTCATCCATTTCTTCATCAAAAATTTCAAAACATGGCATAAATAGATCAACTGACAATCCATTACATATATCCTCATCTTGACACATGTTTTCCAAACACACATCACTGTCATAAGGAGCATTGTTAGCAATGCTAATCTCAATTTGACAAGACATTGCCTCAATTTTATTAACAATATTACAAATATCAATGTCAACATCGAACAAGTTGATTTCCATTTCCGGTGAAGAATCAAAATCAGTGTCCAAACCATAAGAGAAACATTACTGAAAAACTTCATAAAGCAGTTCACACAAATTTGAAAGCAAATCTACTTGAACACTTTTAGTCATGTCATCACTTAAACAACTTTCATTTTTATATTCAAAACTTGCCAAGTCAATGGAAGAATTTGGAAATGCCGAGACTGACTCATCATCACAAATTGAATGTATCTCAAACTTGACACAGTCATTTTCATAAACATCAAATGCCTCTAAATCAAAAAAATGAAAACCATTTAAATAACAAATCTCCTGCTGCAAATTAGAGAGAGAAGGCATCATTTCAGGCTCATAGGAATCAATACATTTGTCAGATAAGTGATTACAAAGATCTCTTGCAAGACTTCTCAAGTAATCATCATCATTAGCAATCACAACATCATCATATGGCTGCTCTTGAACTATCATTGCTGAGAATTCATTTTCCCCCAAATCAATTGATTGATCATTACTCTGAACTTGGGGCAAACTATGAGGATCACAAACAATATTAGGCTTAAAATTCTGAAACAATTTTGAAGGCCCGATCTGATTTCCATTTGTTGACATAACACCGGCTGGATCATAACAATCATCTTGACTTTCACTACTCATTTGAATCACTAAACTAGTATCAACACTTGGGAAAGCCATCTGATGTAATTTTGTATTTTCAGCGCCATGAAGCTTTGGCAATCTGAACCTTTTCATTCTTTCTATATCTGATGCCAGCTAAAAAGCATGATGAAGACTTTGTGGTTCCTTGTCTCTCAACAAGTAACCCATCTTACTATCAAATGCAGCCAAGTAAATGACTAAGGACAATGCATCATGTGGCCTACATTTCTCAGGAATCCTTCTTAATGCTTTCCCAAATCTGAGATTGAAATCATTAACTAACTCATCCTTTTCTATGCAGATGCCAATAAGATCAACTAACAGACTCTATTCACAAATAAATTTTTCGTATGTTTCAATGAATGCTGATTCAAAATCCTTCCAAGAATGGATAGAATGGTGGGATTGAAATGAAAATGACTCCCTAGCACGTCCTACTAGTGATTGCACAAATAATTTCATAATCACATCTTCATGGCTGACATCAAAATCCTCAATCAGGTCCATGAATACTCTTACATGCTTTTCAGCTAATTCTTCTTTTCCCCCATTAAATTTGGGCAAAAATTTTCTAATTTTTGGGGGTATTATATTTGGGTAACCAGGAATACCCTCAAAGTCAAGAGGTGAGTAGCACTTATAACCTCTTCTATCTCCTGGCTGGGATACTCTTTGAGACATGACAACATTTGGAGATACACAAGGCTGGGAATACTTTGAATACATTTTACTTTCTTCCTTCAATCAACCATAACCTTGTATATGTAAACTGAAGCATACATATTATGCAAATTTTATCCACGGTGAAAGTAACATATCCCCTTGGAAAATTATTTGCATACACTAAGACAGAACAACCGAATGTATTCAAAAAATTGTATGCAAACACTAGTTCTTCCCTTTCACCTTAGTGCTTGAAATCAATGAATAGGGAGACAATATTTTCTCATGATTTTCATGAAACTACTTGATATGAAAATCACATACATGGTGATGTTGTGATTGCTACACACACATTGATCTGAAGCTTCTTCAAATCACTTTCAAACACCGGTAGAGCCGCCACCTCTTTATAGAGGACCAAACTGAAACAACTGAGAACCTTCCTCAGATCTGAACCATATTCAAAACTGACAAACACAACACAACCATAACAGAATCATGACTATTTGTCAGGATCACAAATACATCAATAATTTCATTATAATGCACTGATCAAATAGAGAACTAGAGTTGCCACTCACATTCAGTGAGAAAATATAACAATTTTTTGAAAATAACTTGACTCTATGATCACTTAACCAGACTCTAGGATGATTCAGCCAAGAAAGGAGTTGAGCATCTTAAACTTTCGGTCATTTATCTCTTCCCCAGAAGAGTCACCAATCTATTAGCTATTTTTCTTGTATCCCTTAGTTCTAAAAGAGACAATGAAAACTAGACCTGGGGATATTTGTCCAGCTCGCAGGAGTCTGCTTCTTCTTGCAAATTGAGGGGCAAGAAAAGACTAATTGACAAGGAGAAACTCCTACACTTCGGGCTCCACAGATTTAGGAGGGTGTACCTAATACATATTAAATCTGCATACATAACACTTTCCCACTAAACCCTTTATGCAGACATGAAAAACAATGGATTATGACAGGGATATTCACCCTTCTTCTATTTGAACCCGAAGGCTTAGATAGGCTAACCTATTAGATTCACTTCTACAAGGAATCACCAATAATGTCTGTACTATTCAATACATATTTTGAACATTCATGCTTTCAAATAGGAAATGTAAAATGATTTGAATTAACACTTGATGATGAAACTGCAGGACATGCAAGAGAGCAGTGCCTTGTCCACTGGGTAGCAGAGTCACATAAACATGCATTCCCAGAAAAACCTAACTCCAAACTCAAAGAAACCACGTGAAGTGCCTTACAAATCACTCTTCTCATTCCAATTCCTAGACATCAAATTCACATATAAATCTTAAATTCTCAGAACTTGCATTCAAGATTGAATCTCTCCTTAAAAGAAACTTAAAAACAAGATCATAACTACCTTATAGTCAGTGCATCAAAATGCCTTACAAACTGATACACAATAATTAAGATCAGATACTCAAAGACATCGACAAGAAGTGAACAGGGATTCCATTGTTTTCTATTAGAAATTCATCTGGTTCAACATATTTACAAGACAAAGAAACACAAATAAAATAAGAAAAAGGCCTGAATATTGCCCAGCAGCATAAAATTTTAACATCCTTTTACAATGAGAAGAAAAACTGAGATATAGAAAATGTGGTCAGTTCAAAAACCATTGACAACTGTCTATCTTTGCCCAGAAAATATCTCTAGGTTCTTCCCACAGCTTGACCTGCAACTGATTCCTTCAACTGATCCATTATCTACAATCATGCCCAAACTGATCTGATTTTGATTCTTGTCCTCGGAATTTGAACCCAAATTGCTCTCATCCACCTCAGTGAAACTAAAAATAATCATTTCTATTGGATTCCTCGTTCCTTGCCATTTTCAAAAACATATAACACTTATATGTTTAGACAAAAAATGAGTTTCCAGGCAATTAATCCGTGAACATGCTTAACCATTTAAATTTTTGGATTTTAGCGTATAGTTTCAACTATATCATTTTTCAAATCCCTTTTAAATCTTCAATTTTATATTATTTTCTGCATATACCCACAGAATGCACCAGGGAGCCCCACTTGTCATCATGTGGCTGGTTGCTTAGACTAACCCAAGATTTGACCTCTGGTTAGCGACTACATGCATTCTCTGAATCTCCAATCACAATCCTTAACTGCAGTTAAGCTCAATGATTGGGTGAAATAGCAATTCTCCAATTCTCTAAATTGGACCTTAATCGCGGGTTAGATCTGGAGAATGGGCAACTGAGCCCATTCTCCAAATCTCCAAATGTTTCATGCAAACCACCAAGGATCATGAAATTGGGTGACTGAAGGCTCTCGTAATCTCCAAGTGTTAGGTCTTAACCACCAGATTTTTGGAGATTGCACGACTGCCCATTCTCGAGATCTCAGAATGACTTCCCCTTGACTATTAACACTCGGCAATCTGGTGATTGCGGTTAGTAGACCGCCACCTCCAAATCATGTGATCATCCTCTAACTACCGGCTTCATCCAGCAACCTCATGACAGCATGCCACGTGTCAATCTTGTCTAGTCACCATCGCGCATCTACAAAAATACCTCATTAGTAGGCTCAGGCATAGAAATCGAGGTGGGAAGCAGGCAATCACACAGGCAGAGCCTCCACTGCTTCATTTACCTTACATCTTTGTGGACTTGCTTATAAACACCAGAAAATTCTATTTTGGCATGCATGTGGGATCATTATTTTTGAGGTTTTAAAGCTTTCCCTACACATTTTCCTTCAAAATAATGGGCCCCCCTGCGCACCAGGTCCACCAGCCAAGGGGCCCACCAAGAACCTCCTTGGTTCTTAACTTATTTCATGATGTGAGTGCTGTAGGTTATAAATATTATTGAAGTCCCCGATCGGAAGAATGTGGGATATATAACTTTCAAGAAAAAACCAGCTATATCCTCCTCTTCCTGGACTAGTGTGTGAACACTCTCCTTTGACTTTCGCAAAGCCATCAATCAATTTACGCAGGCATCTCTGGCCTTGGCCGCCTCCTAAATGTATTGCGTTGGCATTGTTTTTCACTTGCACAAGGCTGATCATTTATTCATGCTTACAACCCCCAATTTATTTTGTAAGCTCCCCATTATACTTGCGCAAGACCATTAATCTTCTGCAAGGCATTACATTCAATGTGCATCCCCCTTTGATTTCATGGGCATCATATAACATTGTGCAAGTCTCCTTGTGCGAGTGAGTGGCCCCTTGTTTGCGCTAGCAGCCTCTAGACACTCATGTTAAAGATGGCCTCCCTATGTTTGATGCATGAGGCCATCTACTTACCTTATGCGGGCCTTTAACAGCTCACGTCCCCACTTCCCTTTTTGCAGGCAGGCCACTTGGCATTTGGTTGCTCCATTTGATGCGCAGGTCTCTTCTTTTAATCTCCTCCCAGTCCGTGCTTCCCATTTTCCATGAACAGAAACCCTGAGCTTTTATCCTTCCTTCATAAAATCAAATCTGCAAGTTTTTCAGAGCCAAATAAATGGCATATGGGCATCAATTGGTCCCTAGATTCTATAGGACCAATTTGGCATTCATGTTATCGACCTGCCCTATGAAGAGAGCCCGGGTGAAATGATTTCTAACCAAGCCCTGAATAAAAAATAATGGCCTCAACCTGTACTTGTTCTAGCTATTGTCTGCAACGAACCTAAACACTCATGCTACCTTCCTTCATACATTTTCATGTGCTGGCATCCATGTCTTCACAACGTCAGCAAGCCCCAAAGATTGTGTAAGGCCCCATTCTCTTAAACTAACGTACTGGCAGCAACCTCTATCTAATTTTTCTTTGGTGCCAACTACCTCCTTGTTGCGCAAAGACTCCCTTACACTCACGCATGTGTGAGTCTCTATTGCATGAATTCACACCAGATGGCATATACTTTGCGCAAACATTAGGTGCTTGTATCATCTTATTTTATGCTGGGGAAGTGCATGAGTACTCCCTTGTTACTTGCAATGCCAACACATTTTATAAATTAGATGTTGTTGTACTTATTGCATGGGCTTTCTCCTAATATGTGTGTGGGTGCCCATTTAGAGCGCTGGCTAGCATGCCACACCACACCACATTCACATACTCGCATCAAATTTTCAGGTTGTCCCTTGTGTTTGGAGACTCCATCATATATGCAAAAGGCACCAAATCACATTCACATTTGATTCTTTTAATACTAAAAATGAGTCTCAACCACTCACGCAAACCTCTAGTAAGCACATACGCGGGACCCCTTTGGTTTGATGAACTGGCAACCTGCTTGGACTAGCATCTTCCATGCTCTTTCACACACTTCACTGGCACAAAGCTTGGTGCCAACAAATTGGTGACCCATTTAACAAAATGATAGCCCCCTTTTATATTGCGTAGATGTACCATTTTGCAAATCCACCATTAATTTGGTGTGTTCAATCGTCTCAATACACTGGCACTTCAAAATTTCATATGCAGTTTGCAAAATAAATCCCTTGCATAGAAAACTATTTTGGGTGCCCAGTACTTTCACCTTTGGTAACTTCATTTTCATGGCATACTCATTCACCTTCATCGCTCATTCATCTTCCCTCTTCTGCACAACTACAAAATAACACTAACTGGCACTCGGAAGCATCCTCAAAAACTGACAAAAAGGCCTGACAGGAGCGTTCCACCGTGAAGACAAGTTCACCTTCAACATAATAACACGCCGGTCAAAGGAGACTGCCCACAAAGATTCGAGTGAGAAGACATTGACAATCAAACATAGCCATTTAAAAAAAACAATTTTGTCTGCACTTGTCAAAACTGCATAAGTTGGCTCTGGAACTGGCTTTTAAAACTGACCAAATGAAACTTTTGAGACCCAACATCCTGGACACTGAATCACCTTCATACAGGGAATATGAATCCATAACTAGCTTCCTCAGAAAGTGAAAATACTAATCACAATAAAATGTCAAAGTCAAAACCACTAGTGAAAATCAAGATTTAAAACAGTAAAAATCATAGAAATTGGGTTTGGAATTGGCCTGAAAAGTGGTCAAACAGATTGGTAAAGACTTCAAAATCACCAAAACCTTAGTCTTCCAGGTCTACATTATGGAACCACACTCAATTATGTTGGACCTTGCATAGGGCGCAAACTAGGATATCTCAAATTAGGTCACTTATAAAACTGGACAATGCACATTTAGAGAAATTTAACAAATTGCAAATGGAATGATGCTGGAAAACAGGTCAAACAAGCACATGGGGGGCTGAAAATTGGTAGGATGACTCAATCCCATGCCTAAAATATTTTGCAAAAATCGGCATGTCATGACCAACCATAGGACAAAAGATATTCAACTGCAAACAGGGTCTGCTACAACAAATTAACACTTAGGAACAAATGCAGATTTGGACAAGTGCTCAAAACAAGACATTGCGAAATAACTTGAAACTTTAAATTGATGACCCGGGATGTCTTCTAATGATAAAAAATGGTGATGAACACTTGACATGCATGGTAGACCTCAAAATATCATCCGGGCAAATAGGCACAAAAGTACTTATAGGGCTTCAAACTGTAAAACTTTAACATGGTACTCAAAACCCATGTTGCATTTTTGAGTACCAACAGTGGCTCTGATTGTGGATGCATGCCCCATGTGGTTATGTAGAGAACCAAAAAATCTCTTGGTAGAAGCAGACCACCTTGAAGGGAATCAGCATGACATTTTACTTCCTTTTCAAAATTTCGAACAAAGAACCCTTACTGAACTACAGAACAATTGAAGCAAAGCAACTATACAAAGTTTACAAATATTGAAAACTCTGTCAGTAAGAGCCAACTTTTACCTCTATCAAATACGTAATTCTCACTTGCATGAATCCAAGGTAACTTGAACACACTTATTTTGCTGACAAGACCAAACATATTGACATACAATTTCAGCATACCATAAAGAAAATAATCAGTATCTTCTTTGTCATGAAGCAATTGAAAGTCACTCAAAATCTAAAAGTACTGATCAATGTGCAACATAGAAATATCACACCCTTCAAAACTCATAATCAGTGGAGGAAGAGAACATTCTAATTTAAACATACAGCTGGACATATGCTGTCTGTCTTCAAAGATGGCTTGAACATCAAAATAAAAGTTCTGAAACTCAACCTCTTGTACATCATGTGAATGCTCAAACAAATCACCTTTGACCACAACTTGTGGCTCCAAATCTAACTCACTTTGAAAAACATTAACATGCTGAATCAGGAAAACAAAAGATTTGAAATCTGCCTGATAATTCATGCATTCTTCCTAATTCTTTTCAGCCTCTTTTGAAAACACAACATCTTTATTCATTTCATCAAAATCTTGAAGGAACACACATACCTCTGGCTAAAAAAGGGAATCATTTGTAGGACCTAAAAATTCATCCATTTCTTCATCAAACATTTCAAAACATGGCTTACATAGATCAACCGGCAATCCATTACATATATCCTCATCCTGACACATGTTTTCCGAACACACATCACTGTCATAAGGAGCACTGTTAGCAATGCTAATCTAAGTTTGACAAGACATTGCCTCAATTTTATTAACAATATTACTAACATCAATGTCAACATCAAACAAGTTGATTTCCATTTTCGGTGAAGAATCAAAATTAGTGTCCAAACCATAAGAGAAACTTTTTTGAAAAACTTCATAAACTGGTTCACACAAATCTGAAAGCAAATCTACTTGAACACTTTAAGTCATGTCAGCACTTAAACAACTTTCATTTTCATATTCAGAACTTGCCAAGTCAATGGAAGAATTTGGAAATGCCGAGATTGACTCATCATCACAAATTGAATGTATCACATACTTGACACCGTCATTTTCATAAACATCAAATGCCTCTAAATCTGAAAAATGAAAACCATTTAAATAACAAACCTCCTATTGCAAATCAGAGAGAGAAGGCATCATTTCAGGCTCATAGGAATCAATACATTTGTTAGATAAGTGATTACAAAGATCTCTTGCAAGACTTCTCAAGTAATCATCATCATTAGCAATCACAACATCATCATATCGCTGCTCTTGAACTTGTAATCACCTAAAAATGGTCACCTAGACTATTAGCCCCTTGCTAGCATTATTTGCTAAAATCATCAATTGCTTATTCTTGATCAAATCCTAATTTTATCATTTATCCAATTTTATTCTATGGGCTAACCATCTTATCCTAAGTCTTTATTTAATTAAAAGGAGTTTCCTCCTCTTTTATTAAATAAAAAGCCCCCCACTTTTCCTCTTATGCTAAGTTGCACAAATAAAGCATTATTCCTATTTTATAAAAGGGAAAAAGGCCTTTTGTCTCATATGGGGCACAAAAGTCAACTCTTATTTTCTCATTGGAGGAATCTTCTGCACATGGATTGTTCCTTCTTCAAGCTCCACCCTTGATTAAATCTTTTTCCTCTTAATCTCCATGGTCCATTCTTTCTCATTTCTTATAAAAGGAGAGGTCTCTTCTCATTCTAGCATCCATCTTTTGAATACTAATGTTATGCTACAGGTTTTCTAGGTGACTTTGGAGCTTTGGAGATTTGAAGCATTCTTAGCTTTTGCATTCACATGCTATCTTAGTTTCATTCTTGCATTTTAGTTTCATTATCATGGCATGCATAGGTTAGTTTCCTTTATGCTTTAGATTGATTCACATAGTCTAATTAGGAGGGTTTTTGTAATACTTGCATCTTTCCTTTCCATAGCTTATTTGCATATTCATCTTAATATAGCTTGCATCTTCATTTCTAGCATTGCATTTCATTCACATTTTGATTCTTGAGGATATTGGCATTCTTGCCCTTGTCTCCATTGAATCTCCCATTGCATGGTTTACTAGCAAGGTCATAGGCTTAAATAGCTCTAGTTGAGAGCACACTTAATTTCCTTGCACTCCATGCCTAGGGAGCTCTAGGTCATTTTTCAAGGTCTCCCATTCATGGATTCCTTTGGAAGAAAATACTTAGAGAAGTGCACATCTTAGTGTGTACATTTTTGGTGCCCACAGTGGGGCAAAACACTCTAGTTTTGTCCTTCATGTTTTGCATTTCGCACTTTTTTTCGTCACTTTTTAGCTTATTGTTTTCGGAAGATTTTTATTTTTTTCTGGAAGATTATTGTATGATACTTCACCAATGTCATGCGATACTTTTTCCTATACTAGTACGATACTTTACCAGTTAAACTATCACCTTCTGTGAGAGATTCTGTCACTTGCAGGTACAGTGAAGTGTCGCCCAGAAAGATAATATCACCCCAGTATACTGTATAGTATCACGTGATACTTCTGGTGACTGTACTATTTCTTGTACCTGACAATGAGTTGTTTCTTGGTTCTTTCTTGCTAAGTTTTGATCTAATTAGCTTGCTGGTTTAGTTTGCTGTGGTTAGACAAATTTAATTTGCAGATTTCATTTGGATTTTTGTTTTGCTAACCATTGTGGGGCTAACAAGTTGTTCTTGTAGATACCTTCATTGCTTGAAACATTTGCTAAAAATATCACATGCCAAAGCTTCAAAGGCAAAAGGGCTACTAATTGTGTTTTGCAGGGCTGCCCAACGCCTAAAAACAACCAATTGCTTGTTTATTTACTTTTCTTTTAAGTGTGACATATACTAGTTGTCTCTTTTCTTAGGCACTTAAGATCTTGTTGTAGGAGTCTTTTGGTGGTAGGAAATTATGCTCTTCACCCTTGTGGTGAACCAGAAATTTTGACCCACTTTTAGACTTTGAAAATAAGAGGGTAATTGAACTCTTTGTTTGATGTGTTTGGGGGAGATTCTTGAGCTAGGAGATTATGCTCTTCACCCTTGAGGTGAACCAAAAATCCTAACACTCAAAAGTCAATCCACTCTTTCTTTAGCATTAGGATCCTTTAGCGGGCCTACTCTTGAGAAATCAAGAGGAATGACCCAAGTGGGGACAAGCCTTTTGCCGGCTATTCCAACCCACTATAAACTCAAGTCTATCAAGGACACAAAACCTTGGTAGACGTAGTGCTTATCTTCACTTGATGTGAGTACTTGTGGGATTGTGACCATGAGGAAAATGTTGAGCAAGAATGCTTAAGGTACTCTTGTGGCTGTGAGGTCCGTTACTTGCCACAAGGTAAGGAGTCCCTTCGGGGAGCAAGGGGGGTACTACAAATGGAAGCCCTTACTAAGAACCATAGGTAGAGGCCACCCTATTTTTCCACTTAGCTTTTTGGTGCAAGGATTGATCCAAGTGGAATAACCCAGATCACCCCAAGATTACTCACCATCTGTGTTCCTTTGATTGTGTCATTGACACCTCCATGAAAAAGCCAACATCTATTGTGGGCAACCACTAAGGTAATGGAACATCAAGTGTGGGCCAAGTTGATATGTATTGAGCCTTTGTCCTTCTAGGCTAGCAAGTGCTTGAACTATTCTCATTTTTATATACCCGTGTAAATGTTCTTAAACATACAAACATCATGGTAGTGCTCATAGAAGTTTTCATTTTGATGTCCCAATTGTTTGAGTTGGCAAGGTTGCTTTTGCTTGTGCACAAGTGTTTGATGACATGTTCCATCCCCTATTATTTGCAAACCTGCCTGAATATTGTTGTCACTATGTTTGAAATCAACAAAATACCCATCATATTGCAAAATTGACAAAATTACCTTAAAAAATTGAGACTTTTTACGCTCACTGGTCAAGAGTCGTACAACACTGAAAACCAATCGCACACTATTTCAAGTTTTATCATGCGATATTTCATTCCTAGTTGTTTATTGCCCTGCTTGCCTAGATTCTATCACACAGGCTGCCTGGAAAGTATCGCTCGGTCTCTATCGGAAATATCACCTGGTTATATTTTGTCACCCTATTTTCCTGGAAACTATCACCCAGAATCTTTTTGTTGTCGCACTGCTGCCGAATTTGAAATCTCATTTGTTGAGTGTCTTTTCTTGTTCTTACTTGACCCTAGTCTGTTATCTGCATGTTTAAGTCTGTTCTAGACTGAGAAAATGAGTTAAAACTATTGGATTTGAGTTTCCCAAATGCTACTTTTGATCACTTGTCACATTACGGTTACCTCTCTAGCTACTTGCTAATTGAGCTTCTTGCTCATATCTCAGCTTGAGTCAATTGATTGTTGTAAGTTCTTGAGCACTTTTGACCAGCCATCTTTATTGTTCTATCTTGACAAGTGATCTTCTTTGGCTTTTTTTATCTCAATATCTAAAAAACTTTGGCTCATTTTATTAGTCAACCAACATTCCTTTTTCATGCCGGTTTCAACTTGGTCTCAATTCGAGCAAGGTTGTCACCCTCCATTCAACTATACATAGTTACCTTCACCCACAAGACACTCACAAGCACTAGTTAGCAATGACAGTTCCAATCCTAACCAATCCAAGGATTCTAAGGTCACCCCGTGGTACAAAGGGGGCTTCCTCTTTTCTACATTCAAGACCTCCAAAAGCATAGATAGAGTCTCACTCACTTTGACTGAACAAGAAAAGTTCTATTGTTTGCAAGAACATTTTGAGCATAAGGACAACCAAGCGCGTTTAGAAAAAATGGATGCTACTAGATGCATGGCTATGAAGGGGATGTCTCAAGAACAACCTGAGATTAGTGGCTATGAATATAGACCCCCTCCTTTTGGTACTTTGGGTAACTATGGCAACAACACACCACCAAGATCTCCTCTGTGATGAACTTTTGTTGCTCCCTCTTAACCTCCTAGACCTCCTCCTTCTCAGCATGAGGAAGAAGCTAACGATGAGATTTCTAGTGAAGAGCTTATGAGATTTGAACTAGATGAAGCATCCCAACGTATGATGCTTAAAATTTTAGAGTGAAATAGAGATCAATACTTTCAATACATGACTTCTAGGGGATACAAGCTCCCTCCTGGCTATGATGTATGAAAAATTGTTCAAGAAAGAGTACCAACTGAATTGGAAATCCTTAGGGATGAATTGTAATGAACCAATCAACATCTTGCTCAACTTGCGATAGAAAAAGAACGTCCAAAAGTTTCTTTCGTAGAATCTATTTGTGCTCTTCCTTTTGACAGGATTCTATACATGGTCCCATTTCCTAGGGATATTGAGGTTCCCAAATATGAAAAGTATGATGGAAACAGTGACCCCCATGACCATGTGTGTCACTTTTATGCTCTTAGCATGGAATTCCTTCATGAGGACACATTTCTTCTACAATTGTTCCCTAGAAGTTTGAGAGGACAAGCTCTAGAATGGTTTGCAAAGTTGACACCACCTCTTAAAACTTTTGATGAGTTGGTTAGACGCTTCACCCAGCATTACTTATACAACATTCAATAGCCTATCACCATGATAGATCTTAGTGCTCTAAAGAAAAATCAAGGTGATCCATTTGCCACTTAATTACAATGTTGGAGGTCATTGTATTCTCGATATCCTCGACAGCTAGACGAAAGAGAAAAGATTGATATTTTCATCAACGCTCTTGTGCCAGAATTGTATTATGATCTAAGGAAACAACTACTCTCCTCTTTCAATAACATGGTTGAAAGTGTATATCAGATTGAAGACGTGGCCATAAGAAAGGGGGATATTGTATTAATAAAGATACTAGGGGCAATGACAAGGACAAAAGCAAACATTGGAATAAAAACAAGTATGTTGTTAATGATGGTGTTGTGGATGTCCCAAAAGCCAAAGAACCAACTTTAAACCTCTCTAATGCTATATATGCAGCAAAACAACAAGAGGATGCCAACGCTCACAACACTCTTAAGCCTCAACAGGTAGACAAGCCAAAAAAGACATATCAACAACGAGTCTACACTAAGTTGGCTGAACCATATGATGTGATTCTTAAGACTCTAGTTGCCAACAAGTATCTAATGCTTCCTAACAATTCTCATCCCTATGATCCACCAGTTAAGCCTGATTGGTGGAGAGAAGATCATTTCTGCCATTATCACAGGAACAAGGGACATAAGATAGATAATTGTTTTAAGCTTAAAGATTCCATTCAAGATCTTATTGATGGAGGCACAGTGCTCACAAATGGTTTAGTTAAAAATTTTGATCACAAAGCTTTTTAGAATCCTCTACCTGAGTATGAGAAAGCAGAATCCTCTCAAGAAAATAAGAAGAATCATGATGCAAAGATCAACTATACATATACTCCCAATTCACCTGTGATTAATATGATAGAGCCTATTGAAAATGTTCTTATGGTGAGATCCCAAGATGATAATAATGCCAATCATGGTATGCCAAAGTTGGTCTTGCAAACACTGAGTGGTTCATCTTCCTGAAGTGAGACACTAAATGCTGTTACTAGGGGGCAAGCCAAAATTGTCCTTAAAACCACACATGATCCCAAGCAAGCTTCTTCTTCCAAACAAGTGGTTCCTTCAGTTTTGTCTAGCTATGACCTTGTGCACCAATTACAATGGACACCCACTCAAATATCCATTTTTGAGTTGCTAGAGCTATCCCCTTTGCATAAAGAGATCCTTGAGAAAGCTCTTTGTACAACAAATGTTCCCAATGATATTGATCCAGATCAATTCTAGGCTATGGTCAACCACATTGTGTCTCCCCACTACCTATCTTTTTCTGTAGAAGATGACACATCTCTTAGTCACCCTCATAATCTAGCTTTACATATTGAAGTTCTCATCTACCATACCCGAGTCTGATGAGTCCTGATAAACAATGGTGCTGGGTTAAATATTATTTCTTTCCATGTGGTAAAAATAGTAAGGATTGTCTAAATGGGGCATGGATCCTAGGCGAAAGATTACCATAAAAGCATATGATGAAGTGGAAATATCTTCCAAAGGTCTTGTTGTGCTACCTATCAGAGTGGGCCCTATCATGAAAGATATTGTTTTCCAAGTGTTGGACATCCCACTCGCATATAACATTCTTCTGGATCGACCTTGGATCCATGAAATGCAAGCTGTCCCTTCCCCTTATCATTAGTTTGTCAAGTTTCCACATAATGGAGCTGAGATTGTGATTCCTGGGGACAATGCCATTGCTATCAATACTCTAACTGCTGCTGAGATGTTTGTTCCTCACAAAAAATCCTCTCATGATCATAATGTGTCCCTCATTGCCGCTGAGCAAAAATTAAAGATGATGAGTATTGGTATGGGGGAATACACATTGGAATCTATTGCTACTATGCCTACTTCCCCTAAGTCCTATGGTAGACCTTTAGAGAAAACAAAGCCTTCCACTTCTGCCATGATAGTTTTTGGTACATTTGTTCAATCCTCCGTACCCTTAGAGGCCGAAAAAGAAGAACGAGATGTTAGGGAGTGGATTTATAGAGAAGAAGAAGACACTATGACAATTGCTACTCCCATTTCTCCTAAGCACTATGGTAAAGGCTATAAATTTATACAGAAAATGGGCTATCAAGATCACAGACCTTTAAATAACAATGGGCATGCTCTAATTGAACCTCTGAGTCATACTGATGGCTGATCTTCTAAAGATACCATAGGTCTAGGATATGGTGTTGCCAATGACATCCCTAAATATTCTAGAAATATTCCCGTGCTTAGTGACTCAGATACAGATGACAAGGAATCACCACTATGCACTATGGCCCAAATGGAAGATTGTCTTCCTTCTACCTCACTTCTTTGGGGAGAAGAATGCATGCCTACTGATGATATAGCTGAAGCTTCTACATCCATAAATTTTGTGCCTAATGAGTCATTGAGATTTGATAGACAACGTAGAAATATTGCATGATTAATAGAAAGAGGAGATCTCACACATAATGACATGAATACTCTACTTCTAGGTGTCCTAAGCCTTTTTGGTGCAAACATCCCAGTAGAAGTTCCATGACCAATTCAAATGAATATGAATGGGACACTCTCTCAGATGGATCTTCTACCATAGATATGGACGTTGATGTGATTCATACCTATAGTGACCAACCCAACGTAGTTGATGAGTCACACATGGGGTCTGATGAGTTCAATCCTTGTATTTCTCTAATGGACCATGCTGGTCCTTCCATGACAAATTTAGATCTTGACACTTTTGGAGCCTACCCTATAGGCTAGACTTCTCTTGTCACCAGAGATGATATCCCAAACATCAATTACCTTGAACCCGTCATTTCACTTTACCTCATACACTTAGATCTCATAGATTGGTCTGCCCAAGATCAAAGACCTATGCTGCCTTCTTTTCAAAATGATTATGAGATCACCTACTACTTCAATGCCATTAAACCTGTTACTTCTTCCACCAGCGCACCAGCAACAAACATGACTGAGTCAAATATCAAGTACCTCAATCATAAAATTAAAAGAAAAAAACAATGATCGGATGGTGAAAACCACATTGTGGCGGTATCTGAACCTCAAAATAGTAAAAATAAAGATGTATCTAAGGGTGAAAACCTCACTGAGGCACCCGAGGATGAGGTACTTGGTAGTTTGCCGAGTTATTTTCAAGAAACATCTTCAGTTCTCATAGAACCTACACAACCCATCAACTTGGGGACAGAGGAATCTCCTAAAGTCATCCATGTGGCTCAATCTCTCTCAGTAGAAGAAAAATAACAATTTACTACATTCTTTCATGAGAAAAAGATCAATTTTGCCTAGACATACTCAGACATGCCAAGTTTAGATACTGAGCTCATTATGCATCATCTATCTATTGCTCCAGAGGTCAAACCTGTCAAACAAAAACTAAGAAAGATGCATCCCCATGTCGCACTACTGGTTAAGGCTGAACTTGAGAAGCTCCTAAAATCCAACTTCATTAGAGCGATGACTACGCTAAGTGGATTTCCAACATTGTCCCTATTTCCAAACATGACAAATCCATTTGTGTATGCACTGATTTCCAAGATCTGAATAAAGAATTCCCTAAGGATGATTTTCCACTTCCGAACATCAACATGATAGTGGACATGATGGTGGGCTATGAAATGTACTCCCTTATGGATGGCTTCTCTAGATATAACCAGATTAAGATCGCCCCTGAGGACCAAGAGAAGACAACCTTCACATGTGCATGTGGTACCTTTTGCTGGAATGTCATGTCGTTCAGGCTTAAAAATGCTGGTGCAACCTATCAAAGAGCCATGACTACCATCTTTCATGATATGATGCACAAAAACATGGAGGACTATGTTGATGACATGCTTGCCAAATCACAACAACGAAGCACTCATTTGTCTAATTTGAGTTTGATATTAGACCGCATGGAATGATTTTAACTCTGATTAAATCCAAAAAAATGTGCTTTTGGTGTGACTTCTGGGAAACTACTAGGATACATAATATCAATAAAAGGAATAGAAGTAGACCCAGAAAAGGTGCAAGCTATCATGGAGATGCCACCTCCTCATAACATCAAACAATTAAGGAGTCTTCAAGGCCATCTCCAATCTATCAGGTGGTTCATTTCTTAGCTAGTTGACATAGCTCAACCATTCAATCAGAATCTGCATTAGGGAGCTACTTGTATATGGAACGAGGAGTGTCAAAAGAACCTGGACCAGCTCAATAATTACCTAGCACAACCTCCTATCCTTATGCCACCTGTCCAAGGGAAACCCTTGATATTATACATTTCTGCTATAGCAAATTCCTTAGGGGCTCTCCTTGCACAATATGATGATAAGGGAAAAGAATGAGCTATATACTGTATCAATCACACTCTGGTTACTTATGAACTCAACTACACCAATATTGAAAAGGTTTGTTTAGTTGTGGTGTTTGCATCTCAAAAACTCAGACATTATATGCTTGCACATACTACACAGCTGGTTGCTAAAATTGATCCTTTAAAATATCTCCTATGTAAAGCTGCGCTTACTGGGCGCCTTGCCAAGTGGATGTTGATTCTTTCAAAATTTGACATTCAGTATATTGAGAGAAAAGCTATTAAAGGGAAATAAATTGTGGATCAATTGGCTGAGTTTCCTATGACTGATAACACTCCTCTTCAGATAGATTTCCCAGATGCCTCAATCATGAATATCATAGGGCATACATGGAAAAAATTTTTTGATGGTTCTCACACACAGAATGGTGTCAGTGCTGGAATCCTATTTGTTACCCCTCACGAATACACCATTCCTAAATCATACAAGCTTCTCTTTCCATGCACCAATAACATAGTTGAATATGAAGCCTTGTTGAATGGTGTTAAGCTTTCCCTTGAATGGAGGATTTCTGAGTTGCATATTTTTGGAGATTCTCAACTTGTCATAAATCAAGTAAATGATGAGTACTAAACCAAAGATGACAAGTTGATTCCCTACAAGAGGATGATAGACTCACTCAGGAATTATTTTACATCTGTCACATTCCATCAAATTCTTAGAGTTGAGAACAAGGTTGTTGATGCCATGGCTACTTTGGCATCCATTCTAGAACTGGAAGAGCACGAACAACGCTTTGAGTTTCTGTTGGAAGAATTACGCTACCTTGCCTATAATTCCCCTGATGACAGTGTCATTTACACTGTGGTCAGTCATGACTCCTCCCACTATGCCACCATCTTTTCCTATCTCCAAGATCAGGTTATCCCTAAAAATCTAATGCACAATGAGAAGCACCAACTCATCCATAATGCCTCACACTTTACCCTCATCTCTGGTGACTTGTATAGGAAGGGTCTAGATGAAACTCTCCTTAGGTGTCTAGAAATAGAGGATTTAAAAAAGGCACTAGATAAAGTTCATGATGGCATATGTGGGTCATGTATGCACCCTAAAATGGTCACCTAGACTTTGGGCCCCCATTCAGCAATTTATCAAATCCCTGAATCAATATTTTCAAAAATCAGCATTTTCAGCTTAATATCAATTTCCTTGATCAAATCCTATTTTATCATTTATTTGATTATTCTATGGGTTAACCATTTTATCCTAAAGTCTTTATTTATTTAAAAGGAATTTCCTCCCCTTTTATTAAATAAAAAGCCCCCACTTTTTCCTCTTATCCTAAGTTGCACAAATAAAGCATTATTCTTATTTTATAAAAAGAAGAAAAGCACTTTTTGTCTCATATGGACACAAAAGTCAACTCTTATTTTCTCATTGGAGGATATTTATGCACATGGATTGCTCCTCTTTCAAGCTCCACCATTGATTAGATCTTTTGCCTTTTAATCTCCATGGTCCATTCCTTTTCATTTCCTATAAAAGAAGAGCTCTCTTCCTCATTTTGCATATGAATCTTTTATGCTAATGTTATGTTGCAGGTTTTCTAGGTCACTTTGGAGCTTTTGAAGATTTGGAGCATTCTTGGCTTGTGCATCTACATTGCATTCTTAGTTTCATTCACACATAGTAGCTTCATGTTTATGCTTTCATAGTTTAGATTTCCTTTCAAGCTTTAGAGTAACCCGTCTAGTCTAATTAGGAAGGATTTGTAATACTTGCATCTTTTCTTTTCGTAGAATAGCTTGTACTTTCATTTCCATAGCTTAGCTTGCATCTCTCATTTCTATCTTGTATATTCATCTTAATCTAGTTTGCATTTGCATTTCATAGTGATTATTGGAGATATTGGCATTCTTGCCCGTATCTTCATTTGAATCTCTCATTGTGTGGTTGACTAGCAAGGTCATTAGCTTAATAGCTCTAGCTAAGAGAAAACTTCAAATAATCTTGCAACTCCATGCATAGAGAGCTCTAGGTCAATTTCTAAGGTTTCCTCTTCATGGATTCCCTTGGATGTAATGACTTAGAGAAGTGTACCATTTGAGTGTGTACATTTTTGGTGCCCACCGTGGGGAAGAGCTTTATGGTTTTGTCCTTCATTTCATGCATTTTCAAAAAAATTTCATCATAGTTTAGTGTCATTTTCGGCTCTTTGTTTTTCTATCTCAGAGTGTCGTATGACAGTTTTCCAGTGTCATGCAACAGTTTCTTGTATAAAAGGGTGACACTTTACCAGTTAAAAGTGTCACACTATTTGACAGATAATATCACACTGCTTAGAAATTTTCACATACGGTATCAAAAATTTAAGTGTGATATATCATTGGAAAGATCTTTCTGAGCCTAATCCAACCATGTTGGTTTTATTTTCAAATTTTTTCATTTGATCAGCTATTTTCCTTGTAGATTATCTAATTTTTGATGTGCTAACCATTGTGGGGCTAACAAGTTGTGCTTGTAGGTGCCTTCATTGCTTGATTATTTTCTTAAAAGAATGCATGTCAAAGCTTCAAATGCACAAGGGCTACTAACGGTTTTTGTAGGGCTTCCCAAAGCATAAAAACCCAATCAAGTGCTTGTTGTTTATTTCATTTTCAAGTGTGGCAATTACTAGTTGTTTCATTCAATAGGAACATAATATCTTGTTGTAGGGATTCTTGGGTGGTAGGAGAAGTATGCTCTTCACCCTTGTGGTGAACTAGAAAATCTTGACCCATCTTTGGATTTTGAAAGCAAGAGGGTAATTGAACATTTGCTTGGTGTGTTTGGGAGAAAACTTTGAGATAGGGGAGTATGCTCTTCACCTTTGTGGTGAAACAAAAACCTTGAACCTCATAAGTTGATCCACTCTTTGTTTAGATCTTTAGAATCCTTTAGCGGGCCTGCTCTTGAGCAATCAAAATGAATGACCCAAGTGGGGACAAACCTTTTGCCAGCTATTCCAACCCACTATAATCTTAAGGCTATCAAGGACACAAAACTTTGGTAGACATAGTGCTTGTCTTCACTTGATGTGAGTACTTGTGGGATTGTGACCATGAGGAAAGTATTGAGCAAGAATGCTTAAGGTACTCTTGAGGCCATGAGGTCCGTTACTTGCCACAAGGTAAGGAGTCCCTTTGGGGAGCAAGAGGGGTGCTACGAATGGAAGCCATTACTAAGAACCATAGATAGAAGCCTCCCTTTTTTTCCGCTTAGCTTCTTGGTGCAAGGATTGATCCAAGTGGAATAACCTGGATCACCCCAAGATTACTCACCATCTGTGTTCCTTTGGTTGTGTCATTGGCACTTCCATGACAAAGCCAATATCTATTGTGGGTAACCACTTTGTGTGAGGCAATGGGACATCAAGTGTGGGCAAAGTTGTTAAGTATTGAGCCATTGTCTTTTTAGGCTAGTAAGTGCTTGAAGTTTTCTCATTGTGATCTACCCATGTAAAGGTTCTCAAACATCAAACATCACGGTAGCATTCGTAGGATTTTATTGCTTTGATATCACAAGTGCTTGTCTTGGCAAGGTTGCTTTTGCCCTTGTTTCAAGTGTTTTATGACATGTTTGATCACCTACTATTTGCAAACCTGTCAATTTACTACTGTCACTATGATTGAGATCAAAAAAATGAACCCTCAAACTAAAATTTGGACCAAATTGCCTTAAAAAATGAGATTTTGACACTCACTGGTCAAGAATCGTACGACACTGGAACAGTATCGCTCCCTGTCCTAGAAAATATCATGTGATAGTTCACCACTGGAAGACTATCACCCCGCTTGCCTAGAAAGTATCCCCTAGGCTTCTTGGAAATTATTTCCCTGCTTAACGCAAAGTATCACCTGGTCTGAAACTGTCACCCTATTAGCCTGGAAACTATCGCATAGAATCAATTTGCTACCCTATTATGTCCAGTCTTCCTTGGTCAGTCCAGGTTAGATCTTAAGTGCTATGACATGTTGCTCAACATCCAAATGAACTCAAATGGTATCAAATTGCACAAAATGGCTCTTGTTCTTCTTTCTTCCATGTCTTCCTAGTCTCCCATTTCCATCTTTTCTCTTCTTCTTTCATGCTTCTTCCTCTTCTTCCTAACCTCCTCATGCCTTCTTGATTCTTTTCCTCTTATTATCTAGTCTACTTTCTTCTATTCATCTCTTTCTCTTCTTCCATGCTTTATTCCTCCTCTTCTACAACCATGAATTTCAACTACCTTGTTATGGAACCTCTCTTGAGAATGGATGATCTCGAACTCATTGCTTAATTCAAAGAATTTTATTCCTCCAATAGTCCTTTTTGATATCTCATGGGTGACAAACTTAAAGAAAAAATAAAATAAAAGATGATTGAATCATATGCCTTTTCTAGGATCATAGACATGATCATATCATGACCTCCTTCTTCCAAACATTCTTCATCATCTAAGTCTTCTCATTCTTCTTCACCTTCCAAGTCTTATCATGACTCTTATAAACATCATTCAAATTCTTCATCTTCCAAGTCACGTCATGACTCTTCTAGATATTATTTGCATTCCTCATTATCCAAGTCTTCTTCCTCCACTAGGTCTTCACTTTCCTCTTCTTCACAATCTCGTTTATCTTCTACTTCTCCCAAGAGTCTTACTCCTCAATATGAGTAATATAGTAATCCTTGTGATACCTCTCCTACGAAGAGTGACACACCCACCTTTGATGACTATGATGACTATTATGATGGCTATGATGATGAACCATATAGTCATACCTATGACACCTCTATTCCTAAGAGTCCTCCTAGTCATGTGCTTGTGCTTATTGGAAATGGGTCATCACATTGGATAGATCGTGATGGTGATCCATATGATTATGATTTTGAAAGAGACTTTGATGATTTCTATGAACAATACCTAGATGATACCTCTACTTCTATTGAGGAATATAAAATGTACTGTGATGATTTGAAATGTAAATATTATAAGAATCCTTCCTCTAAGAACTCTCATGCTGAAGATAAAGATTACACTCTCAAGAAAGATCACGTTAATGCTGAACCTTTGTCTTGTGATGGTCCCCTTCCATCCCCTACTTCCTCCAATAACCATACACTTCCTAAAGCTTCCGAGTCTTTCAAATCTTTCAAAAATCCTTCATCTGACAAAGATCCTAATGCCTTTCATGCAGTTCCCTACAGTTATCCTCAAGGGCTATCTCTTAAAGAAACTCAAGCTAACCTTCACTTGGCTGCAAATACTTCCACTAATGTTACACCTAGCGAGCCTAAGCCTTTATGCGCTATAGTGCCTACTTCAGCCAGTCCTTCACCACCTCTTCCTAAGTCTTCCATACAACTCAACCCTACTTCCTTGTCCTTAGAAGTGGCTCCATGTCAAGAGGACTTTAAAAATGATAAAGAAAAAAATATAAAAAAAGATCAAGATTAAGAACCCTCCATGTCATCCAATCCTTTTATGATGTCTCTGATCTACTTCATGGTTCTTTTGATCCTCTACGCTCTTCCACATTCATTCCACCATCTGCTAAGCAAGATCAAGCTACTACTCACACCATTGAGCTTATTGACAATCAAGATGACCTTACTCCCATTGAGGTTATTGAAAATAGTGATGTTACTTCCAATGCTAAGCCTATTGAAAATCAAGAAAAAAATGATGTGCTTATGCCATCCAAAGCAACTTGTCAAGATCAAAGCATTCCATCTTCTTGTTCTACCATTCCATGTTCACTTCTTCTTTTTACTCTTCCTAAGTCTTTGCAAGCTTTTAAAATTCCTATCGAAGAAGTTGCTCCTATTCAAGATTTTCATGATCCCATTGAAAATCCTAATGCTCACTCTAAAGATGCTAATGTCCTTGGCTATCATATAAATGCTGATGAATTGGTTGATTATCCTTTTGCATCTTCCACATCCATCCTTGGACCTCCTCCACCAATGCTAAGGGCTTCATGCCTTCCTTCCATATTGGGCCCTTATGTCCCTTCACTTTCCCCTCCTAACTCTCCTAATTCATCATCCATCTTGGGTCCCTATGTCCCTCCATCTCCTATCTTTCCTCAAGATCAACATAGATGCCTACCCTTGAATCCTTTTCATCCACCCACCCATCTAAACTAGCCATATCCTTCTTCTTCCACAAGTCCCAAGTCTTTTGGAAGTAACTTGAATGTTCAATATAAGAAAAAGAAGCAATACAAGAATCCATCAAAAAAAGAAGATTACCATGTCTCCTCTAATTGACATGGAGGTAAAAATTCAAAAGAGATATCCAAGAAGAAAACTACAAGACAAGTATGGGTTCCAAAATCCATCATTAAAGATATTCTCTCTAGATCATCGCAAAGAAATGAAAAGGCTAAGGCTATATGGATTCCAAAGTCTCTCTTGAAAGAGTCTAATATTGAAAAAAAAGTGAAGTTGACATTTAAGCTTCCAAAGGCTTCCGCTTCATCTTCTTCCAAAACATTCTTTCATTCCATGTGCCTAAACCGCAACCTCTGCTAAACATTCACCATATTCCTTCTCGTATTCCTTCATTCACATTTCCTCCATCCTCTCACCACCCTTCAAGGTGTGTGTTGATGTTGATCTTGCCTTCCTTTCCATCTACCCTTTCACAATCCTTCCATTCATTTTCCTTCTACCTTCTATCATTTTTCCTCATTTGTTTATTTCTCCTATCTTCCAACCTCACTCGCTTTACATAAAACCTTGTCCTCCATTTTTATCTTCCATCTTCCTTTCCCTATCAACATCTTTGAGCATATTATTTTGAATCCTTGGCATATCATGGTTTATCCTTTCAAGGAGCATTATCTAAAAAGCTTTCCTTCTTCCAAAATAGAAAAAAAATTTAAAAAAATTGAAAAATTGAAAAAAAAATGAAAAAATTGAAAATATGCCTTGGTGGAAACCTGAAAATAGGCACCTTGGTAGAAAAAGTAAAGAGAAATAAATTCATCTTATGGTGAAAACCACTCCCTTGTGGTGCCTTGGATAAGTATCGTGATGAAAACTTGGCAATCAGGCATCATGCATAGTTATTCTACATATTTCCTTCATTTCATCTTCTCTCTTTGATCTTGACAATGTTGACTTATACACAGACATTTGGCTATATTGCGATTTATCTTATGATGATCTTGCTTTCATTCCATTCATGTTTAGCCTTCATATTTATTTTCCTCCATTCATTCTAGCCTTTCGCTATCCTTTTCCCCTGTGGTCTTGATCTAATAAAAAAGAGTAAAACATGATGCTATGAAGCCTCTTGACATGTCTACTCCTTTGGACTGCATCCTTTCCTTCTTTTGCATTATGCTTTTGTGACTTGTCCTATGCAGGCCTTTCATTGCTTGTTCAAATATGCTTTACATGAAATTTTTTTCCCTAGCTTGGGTACTCTTGAAGAGTTTTCTCTTGAGGATTTCTTCCCTTCATTCTCCTTCATTCTCTTGTCTTCCATCTCTTCCACCAGCTTGCTAATCCCTCTTGTTCTCCACCTTGCTTGACATTGGGACTGCACAATGTGATCTTGCTTGGGAGTTTGATGCCCATTCTATCTAGGGGCATCCTTTGTACATATCTTATTGATCCTAAAAAAATTCCAAAAAAATTCATATATGATGCTGAAAAAGTCCAAAAAATATATAAAGTCCTGAAAAAATACAAAAAAATAAAAAAACACAAAAAATTCAAAAAAATAGAAAAAGTGCCTTGGTGAAAACCTAGAAACAGGCGCCTTGGTAGAAAAAAATAAAAAAATCTCCAAGTGGTGAAAACCTGGAAACAAACACTACTTGAGGCCTTTGCACCTTTGTTTCTTAGCATGCATCCTCAACACTTAGCCTCTCTCCATCATGCCTTGACCTTGTTGCCTTGGTTTGGAATTGGTCTTTGTCTTTGCCTAAGGGGCATAACTATGTTACCTTTGGTCTCTAGGATGCGTTGGTCTTTAGGACATCTTGCAAACGGTGTTTTTCAACACCACCTAAACAATATTTTTCAACACTACCCTAGCATCAAGTGTTTCTCAACACTTATCAGATATCCTACCCTACAGTTTAGCATGATATGATATTTCCACTAGCAGATGTGATACTCAAAGATTGATTCTATGATCTACACACACGCACTTAAACACTTGACTCATTGAGACTTGTTTGATTTTATTTTCCTTGTGTGCTATCTATGATGATTTCTTGAATGAGTGTTCTCTCCTTATGATAGTTTTCAATGATGCATAGCTAGAAGACTGAGGGCATGAGGACATGTTTTATTTCTTTTTTTCTTGTGGGTATATTTTGCTCGTCCTAATCGTCATTAGCATTTATGCTTGATCCACTTGACACCTAGGATCTACAAGGTATTATCCTTGACTGTTCATGAGTGCATGCTTATAGTCATCTTGACCTTCTTGTGTTCTGATGCAAGCATAATCTCGCTATAGAAAACTTAGGTAATCTCATTGCACTAGTCATCTTGACCTACATGTCTTTGATGCCTAGGTAGGATTTCCACATTCCTATCTGATATAGATCATATTCAGATTCACATAGTCACACTAGTTTGTATTGTATGATCTTGCAACACTACCAATAAAGCTTGATGATGATTATTAGATGTCTATTAGCATTGTGACCTTGCAAGTCAACTACTCTCATAGTAGCTTGCATTTTAGGTTCATGTTAGTATAGCTTTGCATCTTGCATATGGAGAGGGCTCTTCTTTCATATTTCGAGGACCTGTTCGTCAACTGTGCTCACCTTTCCTTTTCTTCAATCATGTCTTTCACTCCTTATCTTTCACATTATGACCTATTCCTATCATTACAAGGGGTTAATCTTATCATCATATATAAAATGACCTTTTTCACCCCTTATATAACATTTTGACTTTTTGACCTAATTTTCAAAACACCTCATAATTGCGCAAAAATTGCACCCCTAGCTAATTTTGACATCCTGGATCCATTTTTGAACTTGAAATTGAAATCCAAATTAATCTTGATAGTCAAAATCACATTTCAAAATTTACCCTCTTTTGGGTAGTGGGCTGACCATTCAAGGCCCGATCCTTCGATCATCATTGGGGCATCTTCATTTCTTCACCCCCATCTCTTCCAAACTCCTAGTCTTTCATTCATTTTCATCTACTTCATCTCTCTGAGGTTTGACTTAAATTTTTATCCTATATCTTTTCCAGTCAAAACTTAGTCAAATTGGGGCATGTTTTCACTACTTAATGGTTATCCTATCATTCTTTCATCTTCGGTTATGATTTCTAGTGACTTGATCAAGTTTATCAATTTGCTGGTTCTCCTCTACCTGATTTCAATTTCGATTCCAAGGGGGTAGTACCTATCAGCTTTAAATCTTTGATTCAGCTTTATCATTCAGTTCAGCCTGAGATTCTTATTTTGAGACTTGACTATCACTTAACAACAATGGTGTTGGTTTTGTCTTTTGATTCTTATCTCTGATTTTGAGACTTGATTGTCACTTAAAAACAATGGTGTTGATCTTGTCTTTTGATTTCAAACTTGACTATCACTTAACAGCAACGACGTTGGTCTTGTCTTTTAGCCGGCTTATCTTTGTCTTGATGTGTTCCCATCCATCGAACACACATCTGAGTTGTCTTGTGATCCCAAATCGATCTCACATTTCAATTCTTCTTTGACCAAATGTGTTCCAAGAATGATCACACATTAGTCAAAGAGGGGAAAATGTATGCACCCTAAAATGGTCACCTAGACTTTGGGTCCCCATTCAACAATTTATGAAATCCCTGAATCAATATTTTCAAAAATTAGCATTTTCAGCTTAATATCAATTTCCTTGATCAAATCCTATTTTATCATTTATTTGATTATTCTATGGGTTAACCATTTTATCCTAAAGTCTTTATTTATTTAAAAGGAATTTCCTCCCCTTTTATTAAATAAAAAGCCCCCACTTTTTCCTCTTATCCTAAGTTGCACAAATAAAGCATTATTCCTATTTTATAAAAAGAAGAAAAGCACTTTTTGTCTCATATGGACACAAAAGTCAACTCTTATTTTCTCATTGGAGGATATTTGTGCACATGGATTTCTCCTCTTTCAAGCTCCACCATTGATTAATTCTTTTGCCTCTTAATCTCCATGGTCCATTCCTTTTCATTTCCTATAAAAGAAGAGCTCTCTTCCTCATTTTGCATATGAATATTTTATGCTAATGTTATGCTGTAGGTTTTCTAGGTCACTTTGGAGCTTTTGAAGATTTGGAGCATTCTTGGCTTGTGCATCTACATTGCATTCTTAGTTTCATTCATGGATAGTAGCTTCATGTTTATGCTTTCATAGTTTAGATTTCCTTTCAAGCTTTAGAGTAACCCATCTAGTCTAATTAGGAAGGATTTGTAATACTTGCATCTTTCATTTTCATAGCATAGCTTGTACTTTCATTTCCATAGCTTAGCTTGCATCTCTCATTTCTATCTTGTATATTCATCTTAATCTAGTTTGCATTTGCATTTCATAGTGATTCTTGGAGATATTGGCATTCTTTCCCTTATCTTCATTTGAATCTCTCATTGTGTGGTTGACTAGCAAGGTCATTAGCTTAATAGATCTAGCTAAGAGAAAACTTCAAATAATCTTGCAACTCCATGCATAGAGAGCTCTAGGTCACTTTCTAAGGTTTCCTCTTCATGGATTCCCTTGGATGTAATGACTTAGAGAAGTGCACCATTTGAGTGTGTATAGTTCACACTCTAAAGGTCTTGCACTCACTCAAAAATTGCTTAGGGTTGGCTACTATTGGCCTACTATGCAAGCCGATGCTATTTGATATGCCAAGTCCTACAAAAAATGTCAACTAAATGGGAATCTCATTCATGCTCCTGGACATGAGTTCATTCCCTCTATTACTTAGTGGCCATTTCAATAATGGGCCTTTGACTTGGTAGGCAAGATTTGTCCTAGTTCATCAAGTGGGCATAAGTTCATCATTACAGCTACCAAATATTTCACCAAATGGGTTGAAGTTGTCCCACTGTCTGCAGCTACAGGCAAACATGTTGCCCTATTTATTTTGAATCACATCATTTTCCACTATGGTATTCCTTCCTCCATAGTCATGGATAATGGCGGCCAATTTAAGAACAAAGACCTAAAGCACTTGTGCAAAAAGTTCAAAATCAAACAACATTGGTCTTCTATTTACTACCCTCAAGGGAATGGCCAAGTTGAGGCCTCAAACAAAAAATTGCTAAAAATTTTCCATAGAACAATGCACAAATCAGGCAAGGATTGGCATTTGCAGATCAATCCTGTGCTATGGGCTTATGCAACATCTATCTGCACTCCTACAGGTGCAACAAATTTTTCCTTGGTCTATGGTTTTGAGGCTGTCTTACCATTAGAGGTTGAAATACCTTCACTAAGAGTCTCTCTCCATGGTTTGATTACTGATGAAGACCATAGGGCCATGAGAGTGCATGAGCTTACCACATTGGAAGAACACCGCAAGGCTGCCTTTGATCACATGGGCACCTATCAGAAGAGAATGTCTACTGCTTATAGTAAGAAAGTTCATCCTAGGGAGTTCCAAGTGGATGAACTGGTTCTCAGAGAAAATCCTAAAAATCAGCAAAATAGGGAGCAGAAAGGAAAGTTTGAGCCAAATTGGTTAGGGCCTTACATTATCATAGCGGCATTTGGGTCTGGAGCCTATCAACTATCTACACCTAAGGGAGAAGAGCTTACTGAGCCTATCAATGTTCTACATCTAAAAAAGTTCTATGCCTAAGCTTCTTGAGCTCTTTTGTACATATTCTTTATTGATCCTAAAAAAATTTCAAAAAAATTCATATATGATGCTGAAAAAATCCTAAAAAGCATAAAATGTCCTGAAAAAATGAGCATCCTAGTGAAAACCTAGCAATAGGTGCTTTGATGTCTCACCAAAAAAAAATCAAAAAATTAAAAAAATTAAAAAAAAAAAAAAAAGTGCCTTGGTGAAAACCTGGAAACAGGCACCTTGGTAGCAAAATACAATTTTTTTTTTTAAAAGTCCTTAAAAAATCTATCAAGTGGTGAAAACTTGGAAATAGGCACTGTTTGAGACCCTTGCACCTATGTCTATCAGTCTTACATGGCGCTCCTTTGCTCCACTTCTCACTTTGCCTCTCCTAGCTTGGAATTGACTCTTATCTTAGTCTAGGGGGGCATCTGTTGTTCTAAGCTTATCTTGGGTCTCTTTGTGCATTCAGGTGTCTTGAGCCACTTGGTTCCAACAGTGTTTTTTTTCAACACCACTCCAACTATGTTCTTCAACACTTCCCTAGCGTCATGTTTTTCAACACTTATCAGATGTTTACCCGCAGTCCAGAATGATGCGATATTTCCACCAGCAGAGATGATACTCAAAGATTGACTCTATGACCTACACACACGCACTTAAACAACTTGACTTGCTGAGACTTGTTGGACTTTCTTTCTTTGTGTGCTTTCTATGATGATTTATTTGTTGAGTGTTCTCTCCCTAATAGTTTTCGATGATGCTAAGCGAGAAGACTAAGGGCATGAGGACATGTTTTATTGCTTTTTCTACTTGTGGGTATATTTTTTTAGTCCTAATTATCATTAGCATTTATGCTTGTTCCACTTGACAATAGGATCTACAAGGTATTATCCTTGACTATTTGTGAGTGCATACTTATAGTCATCTTGACTTTCCTTATGTCTTGATGTGAGTATAATCTTTCTATATTAAACTTAGGTAATCTCACTGCACTAGTCATCTTGACCTACATGTCTTTGATGCCTAGGTGAGATTTCCACATTCCTATCTGATATAGATCATATTCAGATTCACATAGTTATACTAGTGTGTATTGTATGATCTTGCGATGCTACCAACACTCGATGATGAAAATTAGAGTCTAAAAGCTTTGTGACCTTGCAAGTAAACCACTTTTCATAGTAGCTTGCATTCTTAGGTTCATGTTAGTTTAGTTTTGCATTTTGCATATGGAGAGAGCTCTCCTTTCCATCTTTCATGGACCTGTCAGTCAACTACGCTCACCTTTCACTTCTTCCCTATCATGTCTTTCACTTCTTGTCTTTCATATCACATCATTTTCTATTCATTTTGGGATTGAAACCAAAATTTGAGTTCACCTTGATCATCAAATCGCATTTCTCCTTCTTCCGCACAATTGGCTGATCTTTTGAGGATTGATCCTTCGATCTTCACTAGGGCATCCTTTCCTTCTTCATCTCCATCTCTCTCACCCTTCTAGTCTTTCATTCATTTCATTCATCTCTCTCTGAGGTCTTAACTGGGGCATATCTTCACTGCTTGATGGTTATTCTGTCATCTTTCATCTTTGATTATGATTTCTAGTGATTTGATCATGTTGCTCTTGCTTCTGCATTCCCTCTACCTAATTTCACTTTTGATCTCGAGGGGGCAGACACATCATATCCTATTGGCTATTCTCTAGAGCATATGCTTGACCATTTCATTTTCTTTGATCGATCTATCTTTGCGCTTGACATGTTAGTTCTCATCTCGAGTTCTAATACTATCCATCTCTTTCCTAAAGTGTTTAGTATTGTCACTACCAAGCTAACCATGCAGGATTTTCTCTCTCTCTGCACTTCATTCTTTGGAGTCAGATCTCTATCTATTGCCTTCTTGGCTGATCTATTCTTTGACATAATGTGTTCCTAGATCGATCACACATTAGTCAAAGAGGGGCAAATGTAATCACCTAAAAATGGTCACCTAGACTATTAGCCCCTTTCTAGCATTATTTTCTAAAATCATCAATTGCTTATTCTTGATCAAATCCTAATTTTATCATTTATCCAATTTTATTCTATGGGCTAACCATCTTATCCCAAGTCTTTATTTAATTAAAAGGAGTTTCCTCCTCTTTTATTAAATAAAAATCCCCCCACTTTTCCTCTTATCCTAAGTTGCACAAATAAAGCATTATTCCTATTTTATAAAAGGGAAAAAGGCCTTTTGTCTCATATGGGGCACAAAAGTCAACTCTTATTTTCTCATTGGAGGAATCTTGTGCACATGGATTTTTCCTTCTTCAAGCTCCACCCTTGATTAAATCTTTTGCCTCTTAATCTCCATGGTCCATTTTTTCTCATTTCTTATAAAAGGAGAGCTCTCTTCTCATTCTAGCATCCATCTTTTGAATACTAATGTTATTCTGCAGGTTTTCTAGGTGACTTTGGAGCTTTGGAGATTTGAAGCATTCTTAGCTTTTGCATTCACATGCTATCTTAGTTTCATTCTTGCATTTTAGTTTCATTATCATTGCATGCATAGGTTAGTTTCCTTTATGCTTTAGATTGATTCACATAGTCTAATTAGGAGGGTTTTTGTAATACTTGCATCTTTCCTTTCCATAGCTTAATTTGCATATTCATCTTAATATAGCTTGCATCTTCATTTCTAGCATTTCATTTCATTCACATTTTGATTCTTGAGGATATTGGCATTCTTTCCCTTGTCTCCATTGAATCTCCCATTGCATGGTTTACTAGCAAGGTCATAGGCTTAAATAGCTCTAGCTGAGAGCACACTTAATTTCCTTGCACTCTATGCCTAGGGAGCTCTAGGTCATTTTTAAAGGTCTCCCATTCATGGATTCCTTTGGAAGCAAAGACTTAGAGAAGTGAACATCTTAGTGTGTACAGAACTGTCATTGCTGAGAATTCATTTTCCCCCAGATCAATTGATTGATCATTACTCTGAAATTGGGGCAAACTATGAGGATCAAAAACAATATTAGGCTCAAAATTTTGAAACAATTTTGAAGGCCCAATCTGATTTCCTTTTGTTGACGTAACACCGACTGGATCATAACATTCATCTTGACTTTCACTACTCATTTGAATCACTGAATTAGTATCAACACTTGGGAAAGCCATCTGATGTAATTTTGTATTTTCAGTGCCATGAAGCTTTGGCAATCTGAACCTTTTCATTCTTTCTATATCCAATGCTAGCTGAAAAGCATGATGAAGACTTTGTGGTTCCTTCTCTCTCAACAAGTAACCCATCTTACTATCAAATGCAGCCAAGTAAATGACAAAGATTCAATGAAGATTCAACCGAAGGAGGAGGAAAGAGACAAAGAGAGGAAACCAAATCCAACTTGATATGCATCATTCAAACCCTGTCCACTTTTAGAAATCTCTATGTAAGAAGAAGAACCAATTCCACAACAAAAAAAATAATCCCTCTCTCAACCCTTGAAACTCATATATGAATGTCTTCCCAAAATAAATAAATTTAAAAATCCTTATAGAATTATGCTCACAAACCCTCTCTCACAAATCATAAGTTTTTCTCCAAAATTCTCCATGAAAATCACAACCAAGCTCTCCTCAAAATTTCAGCCCCATCTCCCCCCAAAAGAAAAAGAGAATCCATATAAATAGATTTCCCAAAGCTAACCAACCACCAACTAACTCTTAACTAAAAGGCATAATTAAATAACTCAATATAATTATGAACTCACAACTATATAGAACATAAATATAAATATAATGAATGCTTTTATAATCATTAATACACGTATTTATAATATGTGGCATAAAAGATATAAATAATATGTAACCTATTCATATTAAAAAAAAATAGTAATTAATAATATCATACCTCGCATTAAGTAATATTTCATTATTAACAATACTATTTTTACCTTAGTTCCAAATATACACTATAACCAATATCCATAGTCAAGCAAATATAATCACACACACACACACACACACACACACACACACACACAGATATATATATATATATATATATATATATATATATATATATATATATATATATATATATATATATATATATATATATATATATATATATATATATATATATATATATATATATATATATATATATATCTGTGTGTGTGTGTGTGTGTGTGCACCCATATATATATTTATATAGATATAAGCCAAATATAAAATATTATAATCTATGTGATTAGGAAGTAATAGATCACAACATTAATATTATTATGTATTTATACTTACTATACAATATAATACTCAGATAGAATGAAATCACATGCCTAGAAGTAAATCTAATCATCCAAATAGGCCATTACACTCAACTATAAAACACATAAAGAAAACCACAAGATCAAACAAGGTCAACCATAGTCAACAGGAAAGTCAGGCCAAACTCCTGACAAAGCAAGAAACCCTAAAACATAACATAGAAAAGATCATCTGAGAATCATCCCAAGGAGGAGAAATAAATGAAATGATTAAAAAAATCATACAACCAAAATAATGAAAGTGTAAAATTACCAAGTCAAATAAAGTCAACCGGTCTATAAATCCTATGCCAAAAGGAGTTACTTGTGGGACCTTGGAACTACCTCCACAAAAATAACTTTCAAGGATTTTAAAGGCACACTTAGATCTGTGTAGCCAAGTGGAGTCAATGCCTTGTACTTGCAACCCGACATCACTGAGACAAGAAAAAACATATATATATATATATATATATATATATATATATATATATATATATATATATATATATATATATATATATATATATATATATATATATATATATAGACACATAGGAAAATAGTAGAAGACAGGGAGGGGGAGTGTCACACTATGTAGATCTCTCGTAGAAATGACTATGGATGCCTCCCCTCATCCTGCAAGCACATCAAATAAAATTCAAACTAAAACATGATTTGATAGTATTGTTAGCATGTAGATAATCATAACCATGTAATTGCAATAAAATAAGGTAAATCATCATTAGGATAGGTATTACAAGAAGATAAATCATCACATAGACAAGTGATCATCACACATAATAATACATGATTTATACTATGTAATATTTAGGATCCCAATCAGAAAACATACTATCAAGCACAATCTTACAATATCTCATCCTCTCAGTCAAGGAACCCTAAAGGCATAAATATACCATTGCCAAGATGGATCAAAAAATAAAACAAATAGAACCAGGAAACTTAGAAAAACCACACATTCTTTAGATAATTAACCCTAGAGTTCATATTACATCTCCTAGTTCTTCAAAATACTTGTCAGGGTTGGAGTGGTGGAAAATATATCAAGGTATTGTTTGTAGTTCCATGGATTTCTTGAATTCTATCTCTATTTGAAGTTGCTGAATATTATTCTCTACACCTTGCATTTCCAAAGTATTGTATCACAAGTGAGGAATTCTATGAAAATTATGATGATATATCATGTACTGATATTTTGAGCTCCTAAAAGAGAATCAAGACTCTATGTAATTTGTAAGGATATGCGAAAAGGGTATCTCTAGGAGAAAGGAAGAGGGTTAAAAATGTTATTATATTTAAAGATGTAGTTTTCAATGGAAATGTTTAGAAAGTCTTATTTGATATTCATAATTCCTAAGAAGTAAATCTGAAATAAGGCATGTTATAAACTCTTTGTATGATGCAGAGTATATGCTTGAATATAGTAAAAAGTTCATGATGTAATCTTAAGTAAGTGGGAAATTCGATAAAGGCAATTGATGCAGGAGCATCCTGGGTGTAAGAGCAATCTTGCATCACCCAAAAATATTTCTAGTTTCTTTTCAATAAGGGCTATCTTGTGAAGAGTTGCTATTTTTGGAAAGTTACTATTTTTAGTAAGTTTTCCGTTTGAGCTCGGAATGGTCTATTTTATTTCCTAGAGGTTCATTTTGGTCATATTAGCCTGCCAATAAAGTTTCATTGCTAGATCAAGTTTAGTTTTGAAGATATTGAAAATTTTTAGTATTGGAAGTAGGGTACAGAAACTTTGAACTCAATTTTGAAGGCTTTAGAGGCCTTGGATGAGGGCAAAACTTCAGCTGAATGAAGCTTGGTTGAATTTCAAATTTTAGAGCGCTTTGTGCTCTTTCCAAAATGGGTTCATAATAGTCAATCAGGTCAACAGGTGATGACTTATGGTCTTCGGAAGTTGGGTCACCTAAAATGGCAGAAATTAATTTTTCTCCAAAATTTCTGTTTGGGTTTCAAAAGTTATTCTGAGCCGACTCTGATGTAATAAAATGAAAAATAAAATAATTCTAAGTTTGGCTGGCCTTAGAGGCTAAAATTATGGAACTTCCCAGGCGGTGGAAAATTACCTATATAAGGAAGGCCCGTAGTGTTGTCTAGGGTAGTTCAGAGCAGTTCAGAGTAGTTCTCGGTAATAATTTGAGGCTTTGTCCTACAAAATATTTTAAGGGAAATTCTCATGTGGCTTTGCATATTGTAATTCTGAAATCTGTAATTCCACATTTATGGAGATAATAAGAATCCCATTTTCTCTTCTTGCAAATTATTTTTGTTTCTTTGTTTTTGTTATGTGTTTGTGGTATTAAGGGGAGCACCCTTCATCAAGTAGTATCAGAGCCAGGTTCTTGATTTTGTAGATAGATCACCGAATGTGAGGCAATTTGCACCAAGATCGTGGTTAGGTTTCAATGAGTAGCGTGAAAATGACTCCACGAAGGGAACGTGGCGGAAGAGCTGGTGGTGTGACACCTGAGGTTAGAGTGCTCCAAAGACAAGTGTGAGCATTGCAAGAAGAGATTTGTAGATGAATGAATCTTAATATTAGAGATGAAAGCAAGGATGAAGCTGAAGATGGAAATTATAATCAAGGAGAAGGTGAAATTATGAACCAAGAGGAAGAAAGGCTTTTTCGAGCCATTTCCAAGATCGGGAAAAGACCTAAGATTGAGGTTCCCACATTTTCAAGAAACCTTAACCTAGAGGAGTTGATCAATTGGATCAATGAATTAGAAGAATATTTTGAGTATCAAGACATCGAGGATCCAGATCAGGTGAATTTTGCGAAGGCCAGACTAAAGGATCATGCGAAGATCTAGTGCCAAGAGATTTAATTGGAGAGAAATAGAAGAGGAAAGGATAAAATCACAAGGTGGGCTCGGATGGTGGATAAATTGAAGTGACAGTTCATTCCTATTAATTATGAGCTTGACCTACTGAAGAAAATGAAAAGTTTGAAGCAAGCAGGAAGATCTGTTCAGGAGTATACAGAGGAGTTCTATCGAATCCTCATCAAAACAGGCCATGCGGAAGCTGATAAGGAGAAATTTTCTCGTTACCTTAATGGGGTTGAGGTCGAGCATTCAAGAAGATTTGAATTTGGTTTGAATGAATAGTATTGAAGATGCATACTAGTTTTCCCTAAAAGTAGAGGAAAAGATGAGAAAGAAGTTTGAGAGCAGACAAAATGGAAGAGGTCATGGTGGAAGATCTAGTGGATTGCCATATGTAGACTAAAATGAAGATCTGAAAAAGAAGGATGAGGCTAGTAGCAGTCAAAATTAGAGAGGAAATAATTCCAATCATTTCCATGATTAGAATAATAGAGATCAGAGAGGAAGAGGAAGAGGAAGAGGACAAGGATCAGGAAGACGAGGCTTCTGTGGAACATGTTTTCATTGTGGAGAAGAAGGCCATAGGGGATTTGAATTTTCTCAATGCCAAGGAAGGACAGATAGGAGAACTAAAGGCTAGGCTAGAGTTGTACATGTGGATGAAGATGCTAGGTCATCACATTTCTAAGATGTTGAAAGAGGAGAAACACTAATTAACAAAAGAGTTCTTTTGAGTGGTGAGAATGAACTTGAGCAAAGGATGAGCCTATTTTGTATCAGGTGCAAGTGTGAGGTTAAGTATTGTGATGTGATTATTGATAGTGGAAGCATTGACAATTTGGTGTCAAAAGATATGGTCACAAAGTTGAAGCTCAAGAGATAGAAACACCCACATCCATACTGGATTGTCTGGGTACAGGATGACCACAAGGTCATGGTCAGTGAACAATGCCTAGTAAAGTTCAAGATTGGTGGATACCATGATGAGGTACTATGTTATATCATACCTATGGATGCATGTCATATGTTGTTGGGTAGACCATGGTAGTTTGATAGGCGTGTTGTACATGATGGTCATGTGAATATCTATTCCCTGACAAAGGATGGAGTGCGAAATAAACTAAACCCATTGAAGGACACAAAAGAAAAGGTATGTGGTAATGTAAGAATAACTTTTGTTGATGGAAGAAAATTTCTAGATGGTATGAGGCATGAGCATGTGTGTTTTGCTTTAATTCCAAAAGATGGTAAAGAGGAAGTAGAAGATGTACCTATAGAAGTTGCAGATTTGTTGAATGAGTTTTAGGATATTGTATCTGATAATGTTCATGATGGATTACCACCAATAAGGAAGATCAGTCATCAGATGGATTTGATTCCAGGAGCTAGTTTTTGAAATAAGGCAACACACAGAATGACACCAGCAAAAAGTGAAGATTTGAATAGACAAGTACATGAGTTGTTACAGAAAAGGTTGATTCGAGAGAGCCTGAGTCCATGTGTTGTACCTATAGTATTAGCACCAAATAAGAATAGAGAATGGAGAATGTGTCCATATTCTAGGCCTATAAACAAGATCACAATCAAGTATAGGTTTCCATTGCCATAAATGGATGATATTATGGACTATTTAAGTGGAACTTTGTATTTTTTAAAGATAGATCTGAAGAGTGGATATCACTAGATTCGGATCAGAGAAGGAGATGAATGGAAGACTACTTTCAAGAAAAAGGAAGGATTGTATGAGTGGTTAGACATGCCTTTTGAGCTAACCAATGCACCGAGCACTTTCATGCTACTCATGAACGAGGTTCTGAAAGAATTTCTAGGTAAGTTTGTCATTGTATACCTAGATGATATTTTGATCTTTAGTAAGACATTGGAGGAGCATATGATGCATATTTGTATGGTGTTTGAGAAGTTAAGAGAAGAGAAATTGTCAGCTATACTTGAATGGCCTACTCTAAGGAGTGCTACTAAAGTAAGATTTTTTCATGGTTTAACTAGTTTTTATAGAAATTTTATCAAAAATTTTAGTAGTATTTGTGGACCCTTGGCTGAAACAATGAGAGTGGATAGAAAAGGGTTTAAGTAGACTAATGGGAGAGATAAGAGTATTAAACTATTGAAATAGAAAGCTACATAACAACCTATTTTAGCACTTCCAAATTTTAATTAGGTGTTTCAAGTACACTGTGATGCTAGTGGTATTGCAATAGGAGCTGTTATGAGTCAAGAAGGTAAACATGTTGCTTATTTCAATGAGAAGTTGAATGATACCAAGAGAAAATACTTTAATTATGATCATGAATTTTATGCTATAGTTCAGGCATTAAAGAAGTGGATACACTATCTTCTTCCTAAGGAGTTTGTTTTGTATACTGATCATCAAGCTTTGCAATATTTGAATAGTCAAGCAAAGTTGAATCAAAGGCATTTCAAATGGGTTGAGTTTTTGAAGAGTTATATATTTGTTTTGAAACACAGGAGTGGAAAGTCTAACAGGGTTGCAAATGTTCTTAGAAAAAGGCAACTATTGCTGATAGAGATGTAGATTGAGGTGGTTGGATTCAAGGAACTCAAGAATTTGTATCCAAAGGATCCTGATTTTGGAGAAGCTTGGAAAGCTTGTACAGATCCTGTTACTCTAGACACAATGAAGTGGCAAGATTTCATCATCCAAGATGATATGCTATTCAGAGGGAGTTAGTTTTACATTCCATGAAGTTCTATGAGAGAGAATATCATCAAGGAGAAGCATAGCGGAGGATTGGCTAGACATTTCGGTCATTATAAAACTATTGCTTTGGTTAGTGAGAATTATTATTGGCCACAATTGCAGCAAGATGTCAAGAAGTTTGTGCAAAGTTGCAGAGTTATTTAGATGGAAAAGGGAGTAAAGTAGAATATAGGGTTGTATCAGCCATTTCCTATACCAGAAAAGCCTTGGGAGGATATCAGTATGGACTTTGTTCTTGGTTTACCAAGGACTCAGCAGGGACATGATTCAATTTTTGTGGTAGTTGAAAAATTTTCAAAGATGACACATTTCATTCCCTACAAGAAGACTAATGATGTTGTTCATGTAGTATAATTGTTTTTCAAAGAAGTGGTGAGACTACATGGTTTTCCAAAGAGAATAGTTTTAGATCAGGACACTAATTTTGTTAGATGTTTCTAGTGTACATTATGGAAGAAGTTAAAGACAAATTTGAAGTTCAGTTCATCACATCATCTACAGACTGATGGATAGACAGAGGTGGTGAATAGGAGCTTAGGGAATTTGCTGAGATGCTTGGTTGGAGACAAGCCAGTAGGATGAGATTTGATTTTACCATAGGTGGAATTTAGATACAATAATTTTGTTAACAGGAGCACTGGTAAATCACCATTCTAGATTGTATATGGAAGTAGTCCCATAAATGCTTCAGAGTTGAGAAAGATGGATATAGGAGAGATAAGTAGTGCTGAAGCTGAGGATTTTGTAGAACACTTGAAGAACATCCATCAGGAGGTGAGAAGGCATATTACCAAAATGAATGCGCAGTATAAGGCTAAGGGAGATAAGAAAAGGAGACATAAGGAATTTCAGGTTGAAGATAAAGTCATGGTTCATTTGTGGAAGGAGCGATTTCTAGTTGGTACATATAACAAGTTGAAAATGAAGAAGTTTGGGCCATGTAAGATACTGAAGAAGCATGATTTAGGAAATGCATATGAGGTAGAATTGCCTACTGAACTGAATATCTCACCAATATTTAACATTTCAGATCTGACACAGTATGATGAAGGAGGTATTGAAGATGAGATCACATTAGCATGGTGGAGTATTCTAGCAACTATTTCAGCTACCAAGGAGATTGAGGACATACTAAATAGTCGTGTTGGTAGAAGTACAGGGAACAGGACATATGAAGAATATCTGGTCAAAAAGAAAGGACAACCTATTGAAGATTCATCATGACTGACAAGGGAGGAGGTTAACCACCTTGGTTTTCCTCTTCACACCTGAGTCGTGACAGGGTCACTTCTCAAATTACCTTGGGTGTTTGATGTAGGAGCATCTTGGGTGTAAGAGCAATCTTGCATCACCCAAAAATATTTTTGGTTTCTTTTCAATAAGGGCTATCTTGTGCAGTGCTGATATTTTTGGAAAGTTACTATTTTTATTAATTTTTTTGTTCAAGCTCGGAATGGTCTATTTTCTTTCCCAAAGGTTCATTTTGGTCATATTAGCCTACTAGCAAGTTTAGTTTTGAAGATATTGAAAATTTTCAGTATTGGCAGTAGGGTACAAAAACATTGAACTTAGTTTTGAAGGCTTTAGAGGCCTTAGATGAGGTCAAAACTTCTGCTAAATAAATTTTTCTTGATTCTCATGTTGTAGAAAGCTTTGTGCCCTTTTCGAAATGGGGTCATAATAGTCAATCGGGTCAACAGGTGATAACTTATGGTCTTTGGAAGTTGGGTCACCTAAAATGGTAGCAAATAATTTTTCTTCAAAATTTATCTTTGGGTTTCAAAAGTTGTTTTGAGCCAACTCTGATGTAACAAAATGAAAAATAAAATAATTCAAAGTTTGGTCGGCCTTAGAGGCTAAAATTATGGAACCTTCCTAGGTGGTGGAAAATTGCCTATATAAGGAAGGCTGGTAGTGTTGTCTAGGGTAGTTTGGAGTAGTTAAGAGTAGTTCTAGGTAATCATTCGAGGCTTTTTCCTACATAATATTGTAAGAGAAATGCTCATGTGGCTTTGTATATTTTAGTTCTAAAATTTTTAATTCCACATTTGTGGAGATAATAAGAAGCCCATTTTCTATTCTTGCAAATTATTGTTGTTTCTCTATTTTTGTTGTGTTTGTGGTATTAAGGGGAACACCCCTCATCAAGTGGTATCAAAGCAGGATTTCCTGAGTGTGTAGATAGATCACCAACTGTGAGGTAGTTTGCACAAGGACCATAGTTAGGGTTTCTGTGAGCAACGCGAAAATGCCTCCATGAAGGGAACATGGTGGAAGAGCTGGTGGTGTGACACGTGAGGTTAGAATGCTCTAGAGACAAGTGCAAACATTGCAAGAAGAGATTCACAGAGGAATGAATCTTAATGTCAGAGACAAAAGTGAGGATGAAGCTAAAGAAGGAAATTCTGATCAAGAAGGAGAAGGTGAAATTATGAACCAAGAGGAAGAAATGCTTTTTCAAGCCATTTCCAAGATTAGGAAAAGACCTAAGATTGAGGTTCCCGCATTTTCAAGAAATCTTAACCTAGAGGAGTTGATCGATTGGATCAAGAAATTAGAAGAATATTTTGAGTATGAAGACATCAAGGATCCTGATTAGGTCAAGTTTGTGAATGCCAGACTGAAGGGTCATGCGAAGATCTGGTGGCAAGAGATTCAATTGGAGAGAAACAAAAGAGGGAAGGATATAATCACAAGGTGGGCTCGGATGGTGAATAAATTGAAGTGACAGTTCATTCTTTTTTATTATGAGCTTGACCTACTAAAAAAAATGCAAAGTTTGCAGCAAGCAGGAAGATCTGTTCAAGAGTATATAGAGGAGTTCTATCAAATCCTCATTAGAATAGGCCATGTGGAAGCTGATAAAGAGAAAGTGTCATGTTACCTTAATGGGTTGAGGTTGAGCATTCATGATGATTTGAATTTTGTTTGAATGAATAGTATTGAAGAGGCATACCATTTTTCCCTAAAAGTAGAAGAAAAATTGAACAAGAAGTTTGAGAGCGGACAAAATGGGAGGTCATGGTGGAAGATCTAGTGGACAGTCATATGGAGGCCGAAATGAAGATCTAAAAAAGAAGGATGAGGCCAGTAGTAGTCAAAATCAGAGAGGAAATAATTCAAATCATTTCCATGATCACAATAATAGAGATAAGACAGGAAGAGGAAGAGGACAAGGATCGGGAAGAGGATGCTTCCATGGAACATGTTTTCACTGGGGAGAAGAAGTTCATAGGGCCTTTGAATGTCCTCAATGCCAAGGAAGGACAACTAGGAGAGCTGAAGGGCAGGCTAGAGTTTCACATGTGGATGAAGATGCTAGATCATCACATTTTGAAGATGCTAAAAGAGGAGAAATGCTAATTAATAGAAGAGTTATGTTGAGTGGTGAGAATGAACATAAGAAAATGAGGAGCCTATTTTGCACTAGGTGCAAGTGTGAGGGTAAGTGTTGTGATGTTATTATTGATAGTGGAAGAACTAAAAATTTGGTGTCAGAAGATATGGTCACAAAGTTGAGGCTCAAGAGATAGAAACACCCACATTCATACCAGATTGCCTGGGTACAAGATGACCACAAGGTCATTGTCAGTGAACAATGCCTAGTAAAGTTCAAGATTGGCGAATACCATGATGAGGTACTATGTGATATCATACCTATGGATGCATGTCATATGTTGTTGGGTAGACCATGGTAGTTTGATAGGCGTGTTGTACATGATGGTCATGCAAATACCTATTCCCTGAAAAAGGATGGAGTGCGACATAAACTAAAGCCATTGAAGGACAAAGAAGAAAAGGTATGTGGTAATGCAAGAATAACTGTTGTTGATGGAAGAAAATTCCTAGATGGTATGAGGCATGAGCATGTGTGTTTTTCTTTAATCCAAAAAGTTGGTAAAGAGGAAGTAGAAGATGTACTTGTAGAAGTTGCAGATTTTTTGAATGAGTTTTAGCATATTGTATCCGATAATGTTCATGATGGATTACCACCAATAAGGAAGATCAGTCATCAGATGGATTTGATTCCAGGAGCTAGTTTTCTAAATAAGGCAGCACATAGAATGACACCAGCAAAAAGTGAAGAGTTGAACAGACAAGTACATGAGTTGTTATAGAGGGGGTTGATTCAAGAGAGCCTGAGTCCATGTGTTGTACCTACAATATTAGCACCAAAGAAAAATAGAGAATGGAGGATGTTTATAGATTCTAGGCCTATAAACAAGATCACAATCAAGTATAGGTTTCCATTTCCATGAATGGATGATATTATGAACTGTTTGAGTGGAGCTATGTACTCTTGTGTTTCAAAACAAATGTATAACTTTGCAAAAACTCAACCCATTTCAAATGCCTTTGATTCAAATTTTTTTGACTATTCAAATATTTCAAAGCTTGATAGTCAGTATACAAAACAAACTCCTTAGGAATTAGATAGTGTCTCCACTTCTTTAATGCCTGAACTATAGCATAAAGTTCTTGATCATAAATAGAGTATTTTCTCTTAGCATCATTCAACTTCTCACTAAAATAAGCAACAGGTTTACCTTCTTGACTCATAACAGCTCCTATTGCAATACCACTAGCATCGGAGTCTACTTGAAATACCTTACTAAAATTTGGAAGGGCTAAACTAGGCTGTTCTATAACTTTCTATTTCAATAGTTTAAAACACTTATCTGCCCCACTAGTCCACTTAAACTCTTTTCTATCCCCTCTCATTGTTTCAATCAAGGGTCCACAAATACTGCTAAAATTTTTGATAAAATTTTTGTAAAAACTAGCCAAACCATGAAAAGATATTACCTCAGTAGCTCTCCTTGGAGTTGGCCATTCAAGGATAGCCTACACTTTCTCTGGGTCCATTTTTAGAACTTCTACTAAAACAAAAAATCCCAGATACACTAACTCCTTCACAAAACTGCACTTCTTCAAATTAATCAATAATTTCTCTTCTCTTAACTTCTCAAACACCATATGAATATGCATCATATGCTACTCCAATGTCTTACTAAAGATCAAAATATCATCTAAGTATACAATGATAAACTTACTCATAAATTATTTTAGAACCCCATTCATGAGCCGCATGAAAGTTCTTAGTGCATTGGTTAGCCCAAAAGGCATGACTAACCACTCATATAATCCTTCCTTTATCTTGAAAGTAGTCTTCCATTCATCTCCTTCTCTGATCTGAATCTGGTGATATCCACTCTTCAGATCTATCTTTGAGAAATACATAGCTCCACTCAAACAGTCTATAATATCATCCATTCATGGCAATGGAAACGTATACTTGATTGTGATCTTGTTTATAGGCCTAGAATCTGTAAACATCCTCCATTCTCCATTTTTCTTTGGTGCTAATATTGTAGGTACAACACATGGACTCGGGCTCTCCTGAATCAACCCCTTCTGTAACAACTCATGTACTTGTTTGTTCAACTCTTCACTTTCTACTGGTGTCATTTTGTGTGCTGCCTTATTTGGAAAACTGGCTCTTGGAATCAAATCCATCTAATGACTAATCTTCCTTACTATTGGTAATCCATCTTGAACATTATCAGATACAATATCCTGAAACTCATTCAACAAATCTGCAACTTCTACAGGTACATCTTCTACTTCCTCTTTACCAAATTTTGAAATTAAAGAAAAACACACATGCTCATGCCTCATACCATCTAGGAATTTTCTTCCATCAACAAAATGTATTCTTGCATTACCAGATACCTTTTCTTCTTTGTCCTTCAATGACTTTAGTTTATGTCGCACTCCATCCTTTGTCAAGGAATAGGTATTTGCATGACCATCATGTACAACACGCCTATCAAACTACCATGGTCTACCCAACAACATATGACATGCATCCATAGGTATGATATCACATAGTACCTCATCATGGTATTTGCCAATCTTGAACTTTACTAGGCACTGTTCACTGACCATGACCTTGTGGTCATCCTGTACCTAGGCAATCTGGTATGGATGTGGGTGTTTCTATTTGTTGAGCTTCAACTTTATGACCATATCTTCTGACACCAAATTGTCAGTGCTTACACTATCAATAATCACTCACAACACTTACCCTCACACTTGCACCTAGTGAAAAATAGGCTCCACGTTTTCTTAGGTTCATTCTCACCACTCAAAAGAACTCTTCTATTAATTTGCATTTCTCCTCTTTTAGCATCTTCAAAATGTGATGATCTAGCATCTTCATCCACATGTGCAACTCTAGCCTAGCCTTAAGTTTTCCTAGCTATCCTTCCTTAGCATTGAGGACATTCAAAGGCCCCATGACCTTCTTCTCCGCAGTGAAAACATGTTCCATGGAAGCCTCCTCTTCCCGATCCTTGTCCTCTTCCTCTTCCTGTCTGATCTCTATTATTCTGATTATGGAAATGATTGAAATTGTTTCCTCTTTGATTTTGACTACTACTGACCTCATCCTTCTTTTTCAGATCTTCATTTTGGCCTCCATATGACTGTCCTTCAGATCTTCCACCATGACCTCTTCCGTTTTGTCTGCTCTCAATCTTCTTGTCTAGCTTTTCCTCTACTTTTATTGAAAATTGGTATGCCTCTTCAATACTATTCATTTGAACCAAATTCAACTCTTCTTGAATGCTCGGCCTCAACCCATTAAGGGAACGGGCAACTTTCTCCTTATTAGCTTCTGCATGACCTATTCTGATGAGGATTCGATAGAACTCCTTTGTATACTCCTGAATAGATCTTCCTGCTTGCTTCAAACTTTGCATTTTCTTCAGTAGGTCAAGCTCATAATCATTGGGAATGAACTTTCACTTCAATTTATCCACCATCTAAGCCCACCTTGTGATTTTATCCTTTCCTCTTCTATTTCTCTCCAATTTATTCTCTTGCCACCAGATTTTTGCATGACCCTTCATTCTGGCCTTCATAAATTTGACGCAATCAGGATCCTCGATGTCTTCATACTCAAAATATTCTTCTAATTCATTGATCTAATCGATCAACTCCTCTAGGTCAAGATTTCTTTAAAATACAGAAACCTTAATCTTAGGTCTTTTCCTGATCTTGGAAATGGCTTGAAAAAGCCTTTCTTCCTCTTGGTTCATAATTTCGCCTTCTCCGTCTTGATCAGAATTTCCTTCTTTGGCTTCATCATCACTTTCATCTCTGACATTAAGATTCATTCATTTGTGAATCTCTTCTTGCAATTATCGCACTTGTCTCTAGAGCACTCTAACCTCAAGTGTCACACCACCAGCTCTTCCTCCACGTTCCCTTCGTGGAGGCATTTTTGCATTGCTCTTTGAAACCCTAACCACAGTCCTGGTGCAAACTACCTCATAGTCGGTGATTTGTATACACACTCAAGAACTCCCACTCTAATACCACTTGATGAAGGGTGGTCCCCTTAATAACATGACAAACACATAACAAAAATAGATAAACAACAATAATTTATAAGAACAGAAAATGGGCTTCTTATTATCTCCACAAATGTGGAATTATAAATTTGAGAACTACAATATGAAAAGCCACATGGGCATTTTCCTTACAATATTCTGTAGGAAAAAGCCTTGAATTATTATCCAGAACTACTCTGAACTACTCTTAACTGCTCCGAACTGCCCTAGACAACACTACGGGCCTTCCTTATATAGGCAATTTTCCACCGCCTGGGAAGGTTCCATAATTTTAGCCTCTAAGGCCGACCAAACTTAGAATTATTTTATTTTTCATTTTATTACATCAGAGTTAGCTCAAAAGAAATTTTGAAACCCAAACAAAAATTTTGAAGAAAAATTATTTTCTGCCATTTTAGGTGACCCAACTTCTGAAGACCATAAGTCATCACCCATTGACTCAATTGACTATTATGACCCCATTTTGGAAAGGGCACAAAATTCTCTACAATGCTTGAATCAAGAAAGCTTCATTTAGTTGAAGTTTTGACCTCATCTGGGGCCTCTAAAGCCTTCAAAATTGATTTCAAAGTTTCTGTACCCTGCTGCCAATACTGAAATTTTTCAATATCTTCAAAACTAAACTTGATTTGGCAATAAACTTCACTGGTAGGCTAATATGAAAAAAATGAACCTCTAGGAAAGAAAATAGACCATTTCGAGCTCAAACAAAAAACTTACTAAAAATAGTAACTTTCCAAAAATAGCAGCTCTGCATAAGATAGCCCTTATTGAAAAGAAACCAAAAATATTTTTGGGTGATGCAAGACTGCTCTTACACCCAAGATGCTCCTACATTAGACACCCGTGGTAATTTGAGAAGTGACCTTGTCACGACTCAGGTGTGAAGAGGAAAACCAAGGTAGTTAACCTCCTCCCTTGTCAGCCATGATGAATCTTCAATAGGTCATCCTTTCCATTTGACCAAATATTCTTCATATTTCTTGTTCCTTGTGCTTCTGCCAACACGACTATCCAGTATGTCCTCAATCTCCTTGGTAGCTGAAATAGTTGCTAGAATACTCCACTGTGCTGATGTGATCTCATCTTCAATACCTCCTTCATGATACTCTATCAGATCTAAAATGTTAAATACTGGTGAAATATTAAGCTTAGTAGGCAATTCTACCTCATATGCATTTCCTGAATCATGCTTGTTCAGTATTTTACATGGCCCAAACTTCTTCATTTTCAACTTATTATATGTACCAGCTGGAAATCACTCCTTCCGCAAATGAACCATGACTTCATCTCCAACCTAAAATTCCTTATGTCTCCTTTTCTCATCTTCCTTAGCCTTATACTACGCATTCATTTTGGTAATATGCCTTCTCACCTCCTCATGGATGTTCTTCAAGTGTTCTGAAAAATCCTCAGCTTCAGCACTACTTATCTCTCATTTATCTATATTTCTCAACTCTAAAGCATTTATGAGACTACTTCCATATACAATCTGGAATGGTGATTTACCAGTGCACCTATTAATAGAATTATTGTATGCAAATTCTTCCTGTGGTAAAATCAAATCCCATCCTATTGGCTTGTCTCCAACCAAACATCTCAAAAAATTTCCCAAGCTCCTATCCACCACCTCTGTCTGTCCATCAGTCTGTGGATGATGTGATGAACTAAACTTCAAATCTATCTTTAACTTCTTCCACAATGTACGCCAGAAATATCCAACAAACTTAGTGTCCTGATCTAAAAGTATGCTCTTTGGAAAACCATGCAGTCTCACCACTTCTCTGAAAAACAATTCTACTACATGAACAACATCATTTGTCTTCTTATAGGGAATGAAATGTGCCATCTTTGAAAATTTGTCAACTACCACAAAAATTGAATCATGTCCCCGCTGAGTCCTTGGTAAACCAAGAACAAAGTCCATACTAATATCTTCCTAAGGCTTTTTTGGTATAGGTAATGGCTAATACAAACCTGTATTCTACTTTACTCCCTTTTCCATCTGACATACTCTGCAACTCTGTACAAACTTCTTGACATCTTGCTGCAACTATGGCCAATAATAATTCTCACTAACCAAAGCAAGGGTTTTATCATGACCAAAATGTCTAGCCAATCCTCCGCTATGCTTCTCCTTGATGATATTCTCTCTCATAGAACTTCATGGAATGGACAACTAACTCCCTCTAAATAGCATATCATCTTGGATGATGAAATCCATCCACTTCATTCTATCTAGAGTAACAACATTTGTATAGGCTTTCCAAGCTTCTCCAAAATTAGGATCCTCTAGATAAAAATTACTGAGTTCCTTGAACCGAACCACCTCAATCTGTATCTTTGTCAGCAATAGTTGCCTTCTGCTAAGTGCATCTACAACTCTGTTAGACTTTCCACTCATATGTTTCAAAACAAATGTATAACTTTGCAAAAACTCAACCCATTTCAAATGTCTTTGATTCAACTTTCCTTGACTATTCAAATATTGCAAAGCTTGATGATCAGTATACAAAACAAACTTGTCAGGAAGAAGATAGTGTCTCCACTTCTTTAATCCCTGAACTATAGCATAAAATTCCTGATCATAAATAGAGTATTTTCTCTTGGCATCATTCAACGTCTCACTGAAATAAGCAACAAGTTTACCTTCTTGACTCATAATAGCTCCTATTGCAATACCTCTAGCATCCCAGTCTACTTGAAACACCTTATTAAAATTTGGAAGTGCTAAAATAGGTCATTTTGTAACTTTCTATTTCAACAGTTTAAAACTCTTATCTACCCCACTAGTCCACTTAAACTCTTTTCTATCCCCTCTCATTGTTTCAGTCAAGGGTCAACAAATACTACTAAAATTTCTATAAAAACTAGCCAAACTATGAAAATATCTTACCTTAGTAGCACTCCTTGGAGTATGCCTTTCAAGGATAGTCTACACTTTCTCTGGGTCCATTTTTAGATCGTCTGTTGAAACTAAAAATCCCAGATACATTAACTCCTTCTTCCCAAAACTGCACTTCTTCAAATTAATCAACAATTTCTCTTCTCTTAACTTCTCAAACACCATAGGAATATGCATCATATGCTCCTCCAATGTCTTACTTAAGATCAAAATATCATCTAGGTATACAATGATAAACTTACCTTGAAATTATTTCATAACCTCGTTCATGAGCCGCATGAAAGTGCTCGGTGCATTGGTTAGCCCAAAAGACATGACTAACCACTCATAAAATCCTTCTTTTATCTTGAAATCAATCTTCCATTCATCTCCTTCTCTGATCCAAATCTAGTGATATCCACTCTTCAAATCTATCTTTGAAAAATACACAACTCCACTCAAACAGTCCATAATATCATCCATTCGTGGCAATGGAAACCTATACTTGATTGTGATCTTGTTTATAGCCCTAGAATCTATACAAATTCTCCATTCTCCATTATTCTTTGGTGCTAATACTATAGGTACAACACATGGACTCAAGCTCTCTTGAATCAAACCCTTTTGTAACAACTCATGTACTTGTCTATTCAACTCTTCACTTTTTGCTGGTGTCATTCTGTGTGCTGCCTTATTTGACAAACTGACTCTTGGAATCAAATCCATCTGATGACTAATCTTCCTTACTGGTGGTAATCCTTTAGGAACACTATTAGATACAAGATCCTGAAACTCATTCAAAAAATCTACAACTTCTATAGGTACATCTTCTACTATCTCTTTACTATCTTTTGGAATTAAAGCAAAACATACATGCTCATGCCTCATACCATTTAGGAATTTTCTTCCATCAACAAAAGTTATTCTTGCATTACCACATACCTTTTCTTCTGTGTCCTTCAATGGCTTTAGTTTTTGTTAGGGGATAGGTATTCACATGACCATCATGTACAACATGCCTATCAAACTACAATGGTCTATCTAACAACATATGACATGCATCCATAGGTATGATATCACATAGTAGCTCATCATGGTATTCGCCAATCTTGACCTTTACTAGGCACTGTTCACTGACCATGACCTTGTGTTCATCCTATACTCAAGCAATCTGGTATGGAAATGGGTGTTTCTGTCTCTTGAGATTCAACTGTGTGACCATATCTTCTGACACCAAATTATCTATGCTTCCACTATGAATAATCACATCACAACACTTAACCTCACACTTGCACCTGGTGCAAAATAGGCTCCTCCTTTGCTCAGGTTCATTCTCATCACTCAACAGAACTCTTCTATTAATTAGCATTTCTCCTCTTTTAGCATCTTTAGAATATGATGATCTAGCATCTTCATCCACATGTGCAACTCTAGCCTAGCCTTAAGTTCTCCTATCTGTCCTTGGTGTTGAGGACATTCAAAGGCCCTATGACCTTCTTGTCCATAGTGAAAACATGTTCCACTAAAGACTCCTCTTCTTGATCCTTGTCCTCTTCCTCTTCCTCTTTGATCTCTATTATTTTGATCATGGAAATGATTGGAATTATTTTCTCTCTGGTTTTGACTGCTACTGGCCTCATCCTTCTTTTCCAAATTTTCATTTTAGCCTCCATATGACCATCCACTAGATCTTCCACCATGACCTCTTCCATTTTGTCTGCTCTCAAACTTCTTGTTCAACTTTTCCTCTACTTTTAGAGAAAATTGGTATGCCTCTTCAATACTATTCATTCAAACCCAATTCAACTCCGCTTGAATGCTCGGCCTCAACCCATTAAGGTCACGGGAAACTTTCTCCTTATCAGCTTCTACATGGCCTGTTCTAATGAGGATTTGATAGAACTCCTCTGTATACTTTTGAACAAATCTTCTTGCTTGCTTCAAACTTTGCATTTTCTTCAGTAGGTCAAGCTCATAATAAACAGAAATGAACTTGATGGAGGGTGCTCCCATTAATTCCGCAAACACATAATAGAAACAAAGAAACAACAACAATATGCGAGAACAGAAAATAGGCTTCTTATTATCTCGACAAATGTGAAATTACAAACTTTTAGAATGACAATATGCAAAGCCAAATGGGAATCTTCCTTACAATATTCTGAGGGACAAAGCCTCAAATGATTACCCAGAACTACTCTGAACTGCTCTGAACTACCTAAGACAACACTATAGCCTTCCTTATATAGGCAATTTTCCACCGCCTGGGAAGGTTCCAAAATTTTAGCCAGTAAGGCCAACCAAACTTAGAATTATTTTATTTTACAATTTATTACATCAAAGTCGGCTCAAAATAACCTTTGAAACCCAAACAAAAATTTTGAAGGAAAATCATTTTCCGCCATTTTAGGTAACCCAACTTTCAGAGACCATAAGTCATCACCCGTTGACCCGATTTATTATTGTGACCCCAATTTGGAAAGGGTGCGAGGAGCTCTACAATGCCCAAAATAAGAAAGCTTCATTCAGCCAAAAATTTGACCTCATTCAAGGCCTCTAAAGCCTTCAAAATTGAGTTCAAAGTTTTTGTACCCTGCTGCCAATACCGAAAATCTTCAATATCTTCAAAACTAGACTTGATCTAGCCATGAAACTTTATTGGCAGGTTGATATGACTAAGATGAACCTCCACATGTGAAATTAGAACATTTTGAGATCATATGACCAACTTAGTAAAAATAGCAAGTTTCCATAAATAACAGCTCTGCACAAGATATCCCTTATGTAAAAAGAAACCAAAAATATTTTTGGGTGATGCAAGATTGCTCTTACACCTAGGATGCTCATGTATCAGAACTTTTGCTTCAATTTATCCACCATCCAAGCCCACCTTGTGATTTTATCCTTTCCTCTTCTATTTCTCTCTAATTGAATCTCTTGCCACCAGATCTTCGCATGACCCTTCAGTTTGGCCTTGGCAAAATTGACCCAAACGGGATCTTCAATGTCTTCATACTGAAAATATTCTTCTAATTCATTGATCCAATCGATCAACTCTTCTGGGTTAAGGTTTCCTGAAAATGAAGGAACCTCAATCTTAGGTCTTTTCTCAATCTTGGAAATGGCTCGAAAAAGCCTTTCTTTATCTTGGTTCATAATTTTTCCTTCTCCTTCTTCATCAAAATTTCCTTCTTCGACTTCATCCTCACTTTTGTCTCTGACATTAAGATTCATTCATCTATGAATCTCTTCTTGCAATGCTCACACTTGTCTCTAGAGCGCTCTAACCTCAGGTGTCACACCACCAGCTCTTCCGCTATATTCCCTTCGTGGAGGCATTTTCACGCTGCTCGTTGAAACCCTAACCACGGTCCTAGTGCAAACTCCTTAGAGTCAGTGATATTTCTACACACTCAAGAACTCCCACTCTGATACCACTTGATGAAGGGTTCTCCCCTTAATACCACAAACACATAACAAAAACAAAGAAACAACAATAATTTGCAAGAACAGAAAATGGGCTTCTTATTATCTCCACAAATGTGGAATTACAAATTTCAAAATTACATTATGCAAAGCCACATGGGAATTTTTCTTACAATATTTTCTAGGACAAAGCCTCGAATTATTACCCAGAACTACTCTGAACTTCTCCGAACTGCTCTGAACTATTCCGAACTGCCCTAGACAACACTATGGGCCTTCCTTATATAGGCAATTTTCCACTGCCCAGGAAGGTTCCAGAATTTTAGCCTCTAAGGCCGACCAAACTTAGAATTATTTTATTTTTCATTTTATTACATGAGAGTCAGCTCAAAACAAATTTTGAAACACAAACAAAAATTTTGAAGAAAAAATAGTTTTCGCCATTTTAGGTGACCCAACTTCTGAAGACCATAAGTCATCACTCCTTGACTTGATTGACTATTATGACCCCATTTTAGAAAGGGATTGAAGCACTCTACAACACCTGAATTATGTAAGCTTCATCCAGCCGAAGTTTCAACCTCATCAGGGGCCTCTAAAGCCTTCAAAACTGAGTTCAAATTTTTTGTACCATGTTGCCAATACCAAAAAATTTCAATATCTTCAAAACTAAACTTGATCTGGCAATGAAACTATACTGGCAGGATGATATGACCAAAATGAACCTCCAGAAAAGAAAATAGACCATTCTGAGCTCGAACGGAAAACTTACTAAAAATAGTAACTTTCCAAAAATAGCAGCTTTGCACAAGATAGCCCTTATTAAAAAGAAACTAGAAATATTTTTGGGTGATGCAAGATTACTCTTACACCCAAGATGCTCTTGCATCAACAATAATGGCTCCTTATAATGAATGTTAATCTATAAATAAATAATTTCTAGATCTACACATGTAATTTTAGGAAAAGTGGATAATCAAATACTTGGTCATAAGATGTGATTTAAAAGTATTAACCTTGTTGTAAACTATTCACGTATAGGGACGCATAGATATATACTCATGTTGAAGATGATAGTAAATAACAGTCATAATAGGATAAGATGAATGGATAAAATTAGGCCATGTAACTTGTATACTTATGGCATAAGTAACTTATGTAACGCTAAATTGATGGTTTCATGCATGTATCTAATCAAGTAGAAAAACATTGGATAAATTGTGAAAATGAAATTGGCAACAACGTTAGGGAACCTAGAGGGATGCCCAATCTTAACCTAATTTTAAAATTTGATATACCTATTTAAGTCAATAAAATTAAAAAGAAAAAGAAAATTAGTCAGGATATTATCCTTAGCCTTCTATGTTCCCTGGTGGGGCGTTACAGATAACATTGCATGACAGGGATTTGGACCATTTTTTTATTATGATGTTTTTTTTTTATGTTATGTTTCTGCACTCATATTTAGGATGTATTTGGATGATCAAACTTATGATTCCTATCAGTGGATTTGAAGAAAATTGTTTAATGTTTATGAATTATTTTATGGAGGTTTATGTACATTTTAATAATGATTCAGATGGACTAATCTAGATTATTATTCTAATAAAAAATGAAGTATGGATTTATGATTGAACCTTATGGAAATGTAAATTTTATGATACTTGAATTCTGCATGTGCCTTATGAGTAAATTTGATTGGTAAATGTTGATTGATCTATGGTGAATTATGTGAATTCAATTATGGAAAAAGTGTATGCATTATCAGTGATAACCAATTTCATTATTTATGTGTATGGTTTTCTTGAACTACTGATATTTGAATTTAGCCATGTAGGAAAATTGACCGTGGAAACAAATCAGGGAATGAAGGTTAGGCCTATGTGAAAATTAGTAAATCTAAGGTTGTGTATAATAAAGAGACAAAAACCTCATTGTATCATATTTTATTTGTATAAGTGGTATTGCATGATTGTAATTAGTATATTGTTAATTGTAATTATGTTTATCCTATTGTCATGCCATGTGTACATGTGAGGTGTAAAATTTGTAGTGTCATTTGAAACTTGTGTATGTGATGTGTTGGTATGACAAGACCTTAGAGGGTAGGTTAGAATATGACTCTTACCCTTGGGGTTAGGTTGTAGTGCTCCCATGCAAACCCTTGTTTAGGAAGCCTTATTTTGAGTCAAACCACTTTGAACCTAAATGCAAACTTCAAGTGAGTTTTACGGAGGTTAAATGAGCCCCTAGGGTGTAGTGAGGATCATTCTAAGATACCCCACTTGATGTACCTTGGAATAGGGGTTAAATTTTAGTTAATATTGAGCCCATAACTCATATATGGCCCTTCAAAAGAACCCCTCAAGTCAAGTTTCCAAATTGGAGGTTTGGAAAATGAGGACAACCCATTTCCCTTCCCCATTATTGGTTTGCATCTCATTTATGAAGGGAGACAATAATGGAGAAAAAGTCTCCATGATCCATGTCTCTTAATGGGGGTTAGTTTTGATTTCGGTAAGATACCTATTTTAGTAGGAAGCTTGGGGGAAATTTTGGGTTGATCACCAATTCCCTATCTTTAGAGACTCCTAAAATTAGCTAAGGAAAAAGGACTTAGTAAAAAGGAATCTCTTATTCAAATTCTTTCCATAAGCTTGGATCTAGGTTGGTGATGCTCTCCATTTTTTATTTGTGCTTTTCATAGTTGTGTTGCATATGTTTTTGATTATGGTAGTGAAGGATATGGTGAGCATGTAATGTAACTTCCGATGTAGATCCTATATGTATTATTTTTTCTTTGTGTTGTTTTGTGAATTTTTTTATATGGGAGTCTCAAGGCACACTCACCCTTGGGAGGGAATAGTAACCTTGGGGGTGGATGGTTTTTGGACAAATCTTGAGTGTAGAGTATCTCGTCATGGATGAGAGGGACAAACATGAATGTATGGGCTCCATGATGCTATTTTGTTGTATATACTTTTGTGGGTCATTAGTTTTTTTTTGAGGATTTGTGTTGAGAATTGAAAATGGGTTGTTTCTATTGCAAGACATGTGAAATTTCATTATGCTTTGGATTCTCCTCACAAGTACTTGGTCAACCTTCACCCTATGTTTTGGGGTCATTTGGAGACCCATTGTGTGAGCCTTGGTTGGGTGTCTTTGTTGTTATTTTGTGTCATAAATCTATGTGCTTGTGTGTGTGTGACCCATCTTACCTGGATTCCCAAAGCTTGGGAGTGGCCTCTTAGAGGCCTAGGTTGGGAGGTGATCCTCCATTGTCTTGAAGAAAATTTTATTGCAAGTATTGGCTTGGAGTACTAGAAGGTAAAAAATGAAGAGTTCTCAAATATTCAAGTTGCATTAGTGGCTTTCTTGTTTTGTGATGAATTTTTAGAAAAATAAATAAATTTGTTGGTGTGTTTTGCTCGTGGATTTTGGGCATGACAGGACCACACACACCATTCACAATCTCCACATTTACAAAAACAACTGACTACAATATAAATGCATATGTCACTAACTAGGTCATCCAAGAACCAAATTACATTTTAATTTATCATTATAAATCATTCCCACTCAATCCTTAAACACTAAACATGTTATCAATTAAAAATTACAATTTTAACTTCATGTCAGCCTCTACGTCCATTGCACAATTGATTTGACACAAAAAAGTCAAACATATTACACTTCGCTAGGTTCATGCACCTCTTCATGAATTATCAATAAAATAGACCAATAATAATAATACCTAACATTCCACATCACCTTAGACACATCATCACATATTTTAGAATACTCAACCATCTTCGCAAACCGATCTACCATCATTGGTCAAGGATCTAACTGATTGATCTTCATTGTTCTTTTCCTTCTTCACTATCTGAATTTCAAAATCCTATAACTTTGTCTACCAATCACCAATATTGATGTGATTGCATAAGAAATAAAATAATTTCATCAAGATCACACACTTGCGATCACAACACCTAATTCCATTCTTGTGGGACATACTGATCAAATATTTCTTCTTTGTTTCTTCACTGCTAAACAAATTCCTTGTCTTTACCAAATTGACTGTAACTTGCATAAAACTCATCATACACATACTCAATCATATTTATATCATTTTACACACCTATAGAGCCTATATTCCAAATCACACACCATAATTCACAACATAATTCTCAATTAACCTTCCCATCATAACTTGGTATGCCAAGAACATAGTCAATGAAGAACACCTAAGCTGACATTGAATGACAACAACATAACCGACAAACCACATCACAAAGCCATCAAAATACTTACTCATCTCATGTGCATCAGTTATGCCAACAATATCATGGTAGTAAGTAAATGTGCATTCATGACACTTTATCCTTTTACCAAACCCCATCTTAAACCCTTCACAATGGCACTATGCCTTATGGGCTACAACCACCAATTAATGGTTTAGTTATTTCTAGACAAAAATAACTTTGAGGACATGTTAGATCAATTAAATATAACACCTTCATATCCTTGTAAACTCTCAAGAACCCTAGTTTCCTTAACTTTTATTCCTTCCACACCAACTTCCCTAGTTCCTAGTAGCCCTTACCAGCAACAAAAACTAACTTATCTTTCAATGAAAATTATATCTCCCTAGACTAATCATTGGTTAAAATACCATTTTGGAGGACACAAAATATACCAAAAAGGAAGGGGTAGTTTTTTTAAACAATTGACCCAAATTAGGATTGTTACCATTGTCACAAGGCCTGATTAGGCCACTTTTACAAAGTATCCATCAAGATTCATGATTACTAACTGCTAATCAACAAATTTTATTATAGAGGTTGAAAAAAGTCTCATATAGGTTAAGTGAATGGTTTTTAGGTTTTGGAAAGACCATTCTTTAATTATTTTTACAAACCCTTATCACTATGTAGTCAACTATGCCAAATTACACATAATATCCTCCTAGGGCATCATCTTATTGCTCACAAACAATAATTTATATGCCTACCAACTTGAAAATCATTAACTAGACTGCTTAAAATTTCAAATTACCAATTTGGAAGAGTTTTGAATGGTGAAAAGAGAAGAAATCATAAATTCTTGTCTAAACCCTCATTTTCATGGGTTACAGACCCTATCATGAAATAAAAATCAACATCTCAATTATTTCTTCATGAAAATCCATGAAACTAGATTCAAATGAAATATAAATCATAATTATAAATGTTCCAATTTCTTAGAGTTAGTTGAATCATTGTATTAGGTCATGATAAACTCTATAATAACAATTAAGAAGTAAATTATAGAGTAACAATTATGTTTTATTGAACTTTCATTACAAAAGTCCTTTTAAAAATGTACACCAACCCAAAATCAGCTATTCGAAGGCCTTTTACATCATTTCATAATAGTTACAACCAATTTTCAAACTTCTTGATTGTTGAACTTCTCTCCTCTTTTCATTTTGTTCAATTTCACACTGACAATTTCCTTTACAATTTTAACAATTTATACAACTCAATCAAAAACTTACATAATTGACCTTCCAAAATTAAAAATAGTCTTGATAGGCCTTATTACATCATAAGAATTGTCAAACACATAATAACACCAACTTAGACACTTATGGCACCTATTGACAATGTTGTGGCAAGAAAAGTTGCTTGATAACTTTTCTTGCAACTTGACAACTTTTGCAAACTATGATGCAATTAACTCCAATGACCCCTATTACACCATGGATAGTCTATTAAGACCTTATTATAGCCAAAGTGACACAAAATATTAATAATCTACATTGGACCCTATTTTTCAAGAAAAACTAGGTGTTCCTACACCTATTATGGTGGCAAATCCCTCCTCATTGTGTTGGGAAATATGGAAGGAAAGGAATAAAAGGATAATCCATGAGAAGGAATGTCAACTAGAGGTGCTTTTTGGTATTTTGCAAAAGATATTTTTATATAATTTAAATGTTACTAGAGGGCCTATTCCCTTCATTCCTCCTTTTAACGACCTTCAAGTTGCTAGGAATTGGGGTCTATAGGATCTCATTGGGAACTGTTACACCTCTAAAAATTTCAAAATATAAAACACAAAATGGACTCCCCGCCATCCTAGTTGGTCCAAACTAAATATTTATGGAACAAAAAAATAATCTCAAGGCCTGGCCATTGTGGGTGGAGTGATCAAAGATAATTCAGGGATAATGATAGCGGCTTTTAGTGGTGCATTTCCTAGATATATAAACAATCAAGAAGAGGGAATGAGATTTTGTAGGGACTTAAGATTGCACTCTTTATTGCCCGACTAGAGAAATTTAAATTGAGGGTGATTCCATGCACATTGTAAATGTTGTTAAAGGGGTTTCAAAGGAGAATGAGATTGTGGAAGGCATTATGGGTGATATTCAGAGACTCTTATAGGGATTTAACTCTTTTACTATCAATCATGTCTACAAAGAGGGAAATGTCATGGTCAAAATTCTAGCTATGAATGGCTACATTCTCGAATGGGTGAGGTGTTGGATAAACCCTTCCTCCCTCCTAGCTAATGTATAGATTCTCTTGAACAAAGAGTGTTCAAAAGAAAAAGAAGATGAAATGTAACACCCTACTTGGGAAATAGTGTCTCTTTCTTATTACTTTAGGGCTTTTGGTTCAATGTTACCCTTACCATTGAAAACTCAAGTGGGAGTGGGGAATGGGCCTAACTTTTATGATTTTTAACATGAAATGGATGATGTGGAAGGATGGCTTTTCCTTTGGGAAATGCATTTTCCAAAAGAGAATTTTTTACTTCTCATGGTGCAATTTCTCGCATAGGCAACTCCCATGTAATCATCTTGATTAAATTAGCCCTGAGGATTACCACATCATAATGACATGGTATTATAGGATTATCATGACTAGTGCAAGTTGTATTTATCATTACCCCTTGTGTAATGAAAGGTACGCTACTTATTCCATGTTGAAAAGATCTCTACTTGTGAGATTCTACAACTTGTGTGGGTGTATCTTTTTAGGGGGCGTGGTGTAATAATTTCACCCAACAAGAAAAAAAAGGTACTCTTCTTGCATTTAAATCATTTAGTGGTAGTGAAAAATATCTTCTATTATATCAAGGGTTGCAATTATCATTTAAATGTTGATTACCCCAAGTATTCTATCACTTTTATGGGGGGTGACCACAACCGCATCAAGCTGGGGGAATTGGAGAAGGTCAAGAATGATCCTACAATTTGGTACATCTACAAGGAGGATGGGATTATTGATTTTTTTGAATTAATTAATGAGTTTTATGAGGGACTCTATGTACACTTTATTAACTCTTAGGATAACATAAGGGTTTCTATAGGGATTATTTCTTTTCAAATCAATAAAGAGTTCATCTCTTAGGGAACTGGGCATCCTACTAACGGTAGGAAATGGAATAAGGCTAGTCATTTCATTGATAATTCTAATCTTAACAAGTTCTTAGAGGGAAATGATGCTTCAATAAAGAGATGGGATGGATATGATAGAATGAAGCTTTCCTCCCCTTGGGATGAGGTATGTTATTGAATCATGAGGTATTTTACTTTGGAAGGGAATTTTAAAGTTTACTATTATTACTATAAGCAATAAAAACCAGTGTGTTAGGAATATGAAACCTAACTTAAACATTTAACAAACTACCTTAATACAATATATAAGATTAGACCTAAAAAATAGAGCTAAAAACCCAAAAGACAATGCAAACCTCACACTCCAAGAAGCCTCCAAATGTGTAGAATATTTTTCCAATAAGGATATGTGTGCTCAAAGATTCATGCTCAATCTTCAATATTTTTGGGGAAAATTTGGCATTATGAGTTTATAGTTGATTTTTTTGGCTCTCAAAATGACATTATAACAATGCATAAAAGGTGGATGATTTTTGGGGAGAAGAGGGTTCAATTTATAGACAAGAGGAGGATGAAATGAATAGTCAAGATGCAAACTTGAGGAAGGGTGGAGATGCATTTGAGAGAGAGCGCATGGATTTTTCTTTCTCAAATGCTTCTGATTGTGACAACTATTACAAGGAGAGAGGTTTTGAAGAATGGGGGAATGTGACAATTTTGGGAGATGTGAGAAGGGAAAAATGTGTAAGAAAGAGATGGAGTGTGTAAGAGGGATGTAAGAGAATTTAAGGTTGACATGAGGTGAGAGAGTTATGGGATGTGAGGATGTGACATGAGGGTTGACTTGGGTTAGGTTAGAATTTCTTAATCCATGGATTATGATTGTACAAGTGTTTAGGGAATGATTAGGCTTGGATTAGAAGGAATGTGGGAGAATTAGGAGGATATGATGGGAGGAGAGAGAATGAGTGGAGGGTTGGATTAGCTAATCATGGGTCATTAGCTAATTAAGGGGGATTAATACGTGTGAATGGGTTGGGTTGAGTTAGAACTATGGGTTAGGTAGTTGGGATAGGTTAGGTTATGGGTTAAAGCTAGGAGCCATGTGCTCAAATTGGATTAAACACATTATTTAATTCCAAATGGGAGGAAAAGGGGATTTATGAATTAATTTAAATCAATGAATGCATTTATCTAAATTAATAGAGAATTATCAGACTATGGTTTTAATTTACATAATTAATTGGACTCTACTTAATTAATTAAATATTAAATATATAATTGATTAATATCCTAGGAGAGAGATAAATAAGATTACTTAATTGTGTAATCAAATTTAGGTGTCTATATTTTTCCCTTCTTCGACACAGTGTTAAAATAACACTATTTTGAAGATGTGTTTAAAATAATAGATGATGTGATGAATTATTAGGCAATGAGGTTGCCCCATAATATTGGAAAAGAAGTTTAGATTGGGTGATTCCCCCTTGTGAGTGTGACAAGGAAAGAATAAGGGGCCTAGGTGACATCTCAAAAGGAAGAAGGGGTTTAACAAAATTGGAAGGAAAAGAGTGATAAGGAGTGAAAAGGTGGTGAGACAGGTAAGAAAATGAGGGTAAGAGGGAAAAGGGAAAAAATAGGGATGATGGGGAGCTATAGGAAGAAATGAAGGGTCACGGGATGCCCTTTATAAGGGTTAGGAGGGCCAGAAAGGGGTTATTTGTGCATATCTGAGCTTAGTGATTTCTTTGAGATTTCAATCTATGATATTGCATACTATGATGGAGAGAGGAGGGAGATTGAGGCATAGGGACAATATCGTAAGGAGATTTTCACACCATTGAGTGCCTGATAGATAGGTAGGGTAAAAAAACCATTCTTTATCCTTTTCAATTTTGCATTTATTTTAATTTCTGTAGCACAAAATCATGATCCCACTGGCTTAGGATCGACAGGATTGCCCTCGGGACCTGCAGGATCGTGATCCCATAGGAAATTTCTATCCATAGGGTTTCGAGAGGGATGGCGAGAGATTTTTTGTGGGATCACCAAATTTTTGGGGGGTTTTGGGATTTTAGGTGAGAACGCAATCCCACGATGAACTTTTGGTGGGATCATGATCCCGAACCAAATGGCTAGGGGGAGGGGAAAATTATGTGATTCTACAAGGGATCTCAAGGGTAAGAAAAAGTTTCGATGAGAATGCATTCCCGTGGCCGTATGGGTGGGTTTGGGTTATGTGATCTTGCACTCATGGAATTGCAAGAAAAAGGATGCTTGCGGGATCACAGGTTAAACCTGTGGGATTGCGAAGGTGAGGGTTAGAAAAAAATTTAGGAGGGGACGGGGCTGATGGATGAATAGTTAGGGTTGGTAGATTAGAATTTGGTAGGGAATAGAACTGACACATCTAAATTTGAGTGGTTATATTGGTCTACGGACTAACTGACAAGTCAAAAGAGGCTGGCCATAGTACTACGGGTAGTAGAGAAATTCACATCGGAAGACTAGGCATAGGTGGACTTGATTATCTTGGGCTAATTAGGTCATATGCACCATAGGATTACATATATGGATATGGTGATAGTTCTCTATGAGATATGGAACTTGGAGATGACAACCTTCTATCTCTCGATAGGGGAGATGACTTTGACCCTAGAGGATCTTTACAAGATTTTTCACATTGATAGTGATACCATATAGAAGTAGTAATTGAAAACACTAGTGGGGCTGGGGGTGGTGTCTATCTTATGACATGGATAGCTATCTCTAGCTTGACACTTAAGGACAATGTTGATAGCACGTTGAGTGTAATTTTATGTTTGGGGACTAGTTTTGAGGTATATTTCCCTAACATGAGAGGGCGAGTGTGACATTGACACTCATCCTTGTGATCATGAGGATCATAGATGTTCAGTTCTTTCCACCTAGAAGATTCTCATGCTAGAAAAATTATATCAGGACCTCCACTAGACAATGTACCATGGTGGGGAGACATAGGGGTGAAGCATAGGTTTTGCAACCTTGCTACAGGTGTGGGGTTGGGAGGAGGGACAAACATGAATATTAGCCTATGGTTTACAGCTAGGGAGAGACTCTCACATATCATGACATGCATGACATTAATTATTGGAGAGATTTTGTAGATGGGATCAGGAACAACATCACTTGGAGGTTGTATAGGGGATTAGAAAACTGGTCTAAGGATCAAGTGCATTTACCATTCACCATGACCCTGACATACTTGATAGGATGATGGAACTAAATTGTTGAGTAGTACAGGCTAGATCAGGTAGCCAGACAGTTCATGTTTACACAAGGAATTATAGATGAGGGAGGATATGTGATGGAGTTGGATGACAGGAATGGAGGAGGGGGAGGAGATGAATGGGTGGAGATGGAGGAGGAGATGGGGGAGGATGAGGAGGAGAAAAAGGGGGAGACACAAGGGGATGGAGGAAATGGAGGAGGAAAGGTACCACCAAGCCCACCACTAGAAGTAGTACCAACAAGGGCCCTAGGGGTTGGATCATCTACAAGTGGGGGGAGGGGTGAATTTGGTAGCCCAACTGGCATCCCTATAGGCCACTCATGTGATAAATAGCTAGATGCTATGAGATGTATAGGGAGAGAGAGATACTCTCATTACTCAATTAGAATAGGCTCTTTAGGATGGGTTGGATACCATAGATGAGTGGAGTAACTATGGTGGGAGAGGGATGGATTATAGGTCGAGCAGGATATGCTACAGGGGGAGAGATATGGGCTACAAGTAGAGAGGGAATATCTATAGGGAGAGAGATTTATTGCATCAGTAGTTAGCGACTGCATAGGTGAGAGGAGGAGGGATTGGGGTGAGGGATTCTTAGGAGGTGATGAGGGTGCAGAGAAAGGTCACAGACCTTAGGGAGTAGGTGGGATGGTATAAGGTGATGTACCATACCGCAATGCCATAGGATAGGAAAAAGAATTATACACAGGCTACCCAATCAGGGGCCATAGGTAGAGGTAATGGGATGGGGACTAGGTATAACCAGAGGTGAGGAGGGACTAGTTTTGGGGCTGGCTCATCACAAAGGATAAGTTGGGAGAGCCACCAGCTTGGTCAGACATAAAGTCAGTAGCGGTCAACCAGTGGCTCAATGCAGATGGCGAAGGCAGAGGGGTCGGGGGTGGGGATGGATGAAGGGATATATGTGGATGGTGGAGGCCGAGAGGTGATAGTGTTATCATAGGTAGCCACACAAGTACATGATACAATGTTACATAGCATGGTGGAGAGGCCACAACCTAAGATGATGCAGGTAGAGATATCAGCCACATTGCTATAGGATTTGTCACAAGTTGTACCACCCCTAAACATTGATATGAAACCTCCCCAAGGAGAGGCTGATAGGAAATGATATGCTATAGTATTTTTGATATGATGTATATTATTTTTGAGGGAATTGTCCTAGATATCTACTTTTATTATTTTGATGGACACTTATGAGACATTTAGTGATGGATTCATTTATTATGGGATATTCTTTTATTCTTTTGCAGGACATATATATACATATGATGCAGAGTTGGGGGGATGTGTTGTGTTATGAGCCTATTTTTCTATAAAAATGTATGGAGTTATGATGTACTGACATGTGATGTAGGATGTGATGGTTTTTGATGATTATGATATGTGACTGACACACTTTTGATGCAGGATGTGATATTCTTATGTATGTTTCTAGATATCTATGTGTGTGATTAGTGATTTATGCAGGATGCAACTACTAATGCTTTGTGGATGCAGGGTGGATATGATGTGTGTATGTGAGTTGTTTATGATGTTTACACATGTGATGGATACATTTTTAGTTATGATTCTTATGATATTTACTTATTTATAGATCCATGATCTACTTTACCATGTCTTAACAATGTGATATAATTAAATGACCTATTAATGTAAGATAAAATGAATGAAAACTAAATGATTGAACAATGCAAGATAAAATGAATGAAAACTAAATAATTTAAAAATGCAAGATAAAATGATTTAACACTTGTGATGCAGGATGTGATGTGCTTATGTATGTTTCTAGATATCTATGTGTGTGATTAGTGATTTATGTAGGATGCAACTATTGATGCTTTGTAGACGCAAGGTGGATATGATGTGTGTATGCGAGTGGTTTATGATATTTACACATGTGATGGATACATTTTTGGTTTATGATGCTTATGAGATTTACTTATTTATAGATGCATGATCTATTTTACCATGTCTTAACAACGCAATATAATTAAATGACCTATCAATGTAAGATAAAATGAATGAAAACTAAATGATTTAACAATGCAAGATAAAATGAATGCAAACTAAATGTTTTAAAAATGAAAGATAAAATGAATGCAAACTAAATGATTTAACAATGCAAGATAAAATGAATGCAAACTAAATGTTTTAAAAATGAAAGATAAAATGAATGCAAACTAAATGATTTAACAATGCAAGATAAAATGAATGCAAACTAAATGATTTAAAAATGCAAGATTAGAATGAGTGCAATATAAAATGACTTAAATAGTGCAGCTAAAATGATTTAAAATGAATGCAAACTAAAATGATTTAAATAATACAATCAAAATGATTTAGATAATGTACTAAAAATGGTTTAAATGATGCAAGCTTAACCACATGATTTTTTAAATGATGTGATGAGTCAAGTTTATGGGATGTTTTGTTTATGGTTTTCTGAATCCAGACTTAAATATCTTATGGTTTTTCATAAATATTATGCAGACTTTTATGTTTCTATGCTTTAACCATATGTATATTTGATACTTTTGAAACTAAGGACAAGACTGAATATATATGTATATACTAATAGATATTGTGATAAAATCTGGTATTTCTCTTCTCTAGTTTTAATGGGTAGTGTTCCTATAGCCCTGTGACAAGGATACATTAAAATAGGAAAACTTATTATAATCTTTGCCTTGGATTTGTGTTATGAATTCTGGTATACTAACCTTTTGCAGGAGAGGAATAAGTCAACAAGGAGCACAAACTCAAGGATGAGTGGATCTTTTAAGGTGAGTAGCTGTTTCAATTTCTATCATGGCTCCACTACTTCCATAACTTTGCGGTTGCTAGTTCTGACCAAGTCAATCTGGTTACCGAGTGTTCCTATATTCTTGAGGCACTAAATATGGCTTATCCTCTTGCATAAATGATGTTGGCTCTCTTATAACTGAAGTTCTTATGCTATGTAATGAAGGACCTAGTTTTTAGGTGTTCTATTTTTCTTAGTTGCTTTTAAATAAGCTGGAACTTATGATTCTGAGCTAGTTAGATGTTTTGAGGAATTCATACTGTAATTCAACAACAAGGTGAAATAATTTGATATTCCCCATTGTACTTATGTTTTGTTAAATGAATAGATGATAATTCCAAATTCCAATCTCTGAGTTGTAAATCATTCACACTTCTGTGGGGGCCCACGAGGGAGGTGAATCCCATGTTTATGTTGAAGTAGGATTTAGTTAAGTTTCTTTGAAGTTGATAAGCATTGTTGCTCCTACAACCACTGGTAACAGAACCACTGACTGTTTCCTATAGCATAGGTTTACTTTTGAAGCATTGTCTATTTCCTATTAAGCTTTCCTTTGAGTTATGAGCTAATTTGTAGTTTCAGCTTCTAAGTATAAATCTCCTGTAGCAATAGCTTTTACTTTAGTAGCGATGACTCTTGGAAGAACTAAAGCATAAAATTTGCAGCCATCATCTCAAGTTCATGTTCCCGGATTGATACATTTAATGAAGTCTAGTGTGATGTTCTAAGTAGATATGTGATGATTTTTAAGCAATGAATCACTGTCAAAGGGAGTCCAATCCTTGAGTTACTAGGATATTATTCTGACCAATCATTTTTGGCACCGTTTTCAGGGATGGTGTCGATTTAGTTCAACCTAGAAATCATTAAGTTAGTTTGTATTCTGCATTATTTGTATGCATAGACGTAGGGATCATCTTGGGTGATTCCTACCTAATCTTAATCAGGAAGAACCATTTGAGGTTTTCAATCTAGCACTTGAGGAAGCCCAATTATAGAACCCACAAGAAGAAGAATCATTTGAGAATGTGTTTGTTGATGCCTATGACCAATTGCCTTCACCATAGTCATCTAAAGAGTCCTACCATTTAAATGCCCTTTTTGCTAACCCAACATATCTAGACAACGTAATGGCTCACCTTACCTTCCCTTTTCCTATTCCTACTCAGCAAGGTAACCAAAATTTGAAAAACATTCCTACTGCTGCACTTCCTAAATTTTATGGACTTATCACAGAAGATCTTGAGACTTTCCTTTTTGAGTTTGATGTCCTCTATCAAAGCTATGACTACACTATTGATGACCATAAGCTCAAATTATTTCCCTCCACTTTAAAGGAGGCTCCACTAAGATGGTTTATGAGTTTGGGTGTTGATGTTGTAGCAAATTGGAATGCAATGTGTAGCCTATTTCTTTCTAAGTACAAAGATTATTGCAGAGGAGGGGACTTAAAAGGAGATGACATATTTAAGATGTCACAAAAGCAAGATGAAACCTTGGAAGACTATGTCTCTAGGTTCATGTTCATCTTGCAACATAACACACAACATGAGTTGAATGAAGAATCTCAAAAGCATCTATTTTTGAGAGGTGTGAATGATGGAAGCATTGAGGCCCTTGACCTTATGGCAGGGGGGACATTACCCAGAAGAATTGGGATGACATACAGAGTATATGCCTGAACTATTCTAGAGCTACTGTTAAAAAGGGAAGAGGCTTAAGAGCCTTGCCTCACAAATCTAATGGTGTAGGTGTGTCCAAAATGGAGCTATCCAATCTATTTTCAAATTTCAAGAAAGACATCATGAATGATGTCACTACTCAGTTGGACACAATGCAAGCAAGGAGGAAGAAAGATGAATCTGATGCAATGTTAGTAGAATATTGTCCACAATGTAGGGAGAAGAAAAAGAATTGTCGGTGTAAGTCTGTTGCAAGCTTGGAGTACCAACCTATGCCTACTGAGTTCAAAGCCATTGATGAGAATGGAGAGGTTCTCTACATCACCCAATGAAGGCCACGGGCTCAGAGACTAGGTATTCCCCAAGATCCTCTTCAAAATTTTAATAGTAATAATGCATGGCAAAATCAACAGCATAGTGGATTTAGTGGGTATAATAGTTGGTAGCAGCCTCAGCAAGGTTGGAAACAACCTCAACAAGGCTGGCAGTAGCCTCAACAAGGTTGGTAACAACCTCAGCAAGGTTGACAGTAGCATCAGCCAGGATGGCAGCAATCTCAACAGGGTTGGTCACAACCTCAGCAACCCTGGCAACAGCCTCAGCAGGGGTGGAAACCACCACACAATTGGATGAACCAATCAAGTTAGCAAGCTTTGATGCCACCACCTCAGCAATAGGCTCTGATGCATCCTCCTGTAGCCAACACTACTTCCCCTAAATAGACTCAATTACCTACTCAGCCTACTCCTAATCTGAACAATGCTAAACCAACAACATAGCAGTAGAGCTATGCTATTTCCCTAAATAATATTCATTTAAGGTCTAGCACAACCCTTCCTCCTCCATAGTAGCCTATCATTACTAAAGTTGAGGATGCCTTAGTAGAGACAACTGAGGTACCAGTCAAACCTACTGCTCCTACATCTCTTGTAGCTCAAGAGCCCCCATTTCCTCATAGGTTGGAGGGACAAGCTACGCTAGTGGAAAATCAAGCAGTGTTGGACTTTCTTACCCAACTAAATAAAATGATAGTTAAAATACCCCTATTAGATGCCATAAAGGAAGTGCCTACATATACTAAAGCCATCAAGGAAGCCTGTATAAAATAGCCCAGGAGGAAGAAAAAGGATCCCAAAACCATAGATTTTCTAAGACAGTTATCTGACCTAATGTTGGAGAAATTGACAGTTCAAAAGTATTCTAATCCTAGTAGCCCTGTGGTCACTGTCACTATTGAAGGAATACAAGTCCAAAATTCTCTAGTTGACTTAGGTGCATCCATAAATGTCATGACCAAGGAAGTAATGTCTCAGTTTCATATCATCGGTCTTAGGGAAACCCCCACCATCCTTCATCTTGTTGATAGTTCCACCATTACACCTAATGGGATGGTAGAGGATGTAATAGTCACCTTGAATTCTTGGAAATATTGGGTTGAGTTTTTTGTCCTTTCTCCAAAGGATAACATGGGACAATATCCAATAATTATAGGCAAGCCTTAGCTGGCTACTGTAGATGCCTAGAAAAATGACTATATCCAATGGAGTCAACACTAAAAATCTGACTCTATATTCTCCAGCTCAACCTCTGTTGCAAGATGACCAGATAATCTGGCCAGACTTGGGTGATACTGAACCTGAGGTCAATTCCATTCACTAGTTAATGATGATATCCAGGGAGCCATTTGTAGCTTCTAGGGGGGAAGATGAAATAATTTCCTCCATTATCATGAATGAATATGGAGTGCAATCCTCATTGTGTTCCCAAGAAGACTGTGTTCTTGAAACTTTGTTACCACCTTCAAATGCTCTGTAGTATTCATAAACTTCACAATTCCTTCATACATTATTACCTCATGAAATGGAGTCTCCCCCAATTTCTTAGTTGTCCATGGAAGAAAAGGTCACTAAGATAGAAGTCAGCCCCAGGATGAGAGTTAAATATAAATAGTGCTTTGACACTCTCTCAGCACAAAGTTGTCCTGCAACTTCTAAAAGAACATCAACAAGCTTTTGTTTGGGACTACACTAATATGAAAGGTCTAGACCCTAAACTCTACACTCATAAAATCTATATTAGTCCTGAATTCAAACCTATCCATCAACCTCAAAAAAGGGTTAATCTAGCTCTGTGGGATATAGTTAAGAATGAGTTGTAGAAATTGTTAAATGCTGGCTTCATTTATCCCATTTTTTATAGTCAGTGGGTCTCCCCTCTTGTTATAGTACCTAAGAAAGGAGTTAAGTGGAGAGTTTGTGTTGACTATAGGGAACTTAACTCAGCTACTAAGAAGGACCATTTTCCATTGTCATTCATAGACCAAGTCCTTGATAACCTGGCTGGTAAGAAATACTTTTCTTTTCTGGATGGATTCAGTGGTTATAATCAGATACAGATAGCACCTGAGGACCAAGAGAAGATAATGTTCACATGCCCATGGGGAACATTTTCCTATTTAGTGTTACCTTTTGGGTTGTGCAATGCTCCTACCACTTTCCAGTGAGATGTGATAAGTATATTCTCTAATATCTTTGATGATTGCATGGAGATTTACATGGACGACTTTACCACATATGGGCATACTTTTGATGAGGCAAAGGAAAATTTGGAAAAATTTCTTCAGAGATGTCATGATAATAATATCTCTCTCAATAGTGAAAGTGCTTCATGATGATGGAAGAAGGGGTTGTCTTAGGACATTTCATATCTTCAAAAGGTATTCAAGTGGACCCTACCAAGATTGAAGTGATTAGCACATTGCCTACTCCAGCAAAAAAAAAAGATGTGCGAAGTTTTCTTGGACATGCTAGGTATTATAGAAGGTATATAAAGGATTTCAGTCAGCTTGTAGAACCCTTGTATAACTTTCTCAAGAAGGATGTTGAATTTTCTTAGGACTCTAAGTGTGCAAAGTCTTTCCTATAGCTTAAAGAAGTTCTCACCACAACACCAGTTTTGAGAGGACCTATTTGGGGCTTGCCTTTTCACATTCATACTGATGCTTCAAACTATGCTATTGGTGTTGTGCTTGGTCAGAAGGTGGACTTAGTTGAGCATGCAATTTACTTTATCAGTAAAAATTTGCATGGACCTGAGTTTAATTACACTATCACTGAAAAAGAACTTCTTGTAGTCATCTATGCCCTGAATAAATTCAGACACTACATTACTAGATATGAGATCTATGTGCATACCAACCATTCTACTATTAAGTATCTCATGAACAAGCCTGCAATCTCTGGAAGACTTGCTCGCTAGTTTCTTCTTATGTAGGAATTTGACATTACAATAATAGATAAACCTAGTAAGACCAATGTGGTAGCTGATTTTCTTTCTAGGTTGCATGTACCTAATGATCCTATAGCCATTGATGATAGTTTTCCTGATGAACATCTCTTCCTGTTGTCTGCACACAATCCCTAGTATGCTAATATTGCCAATTATCTCACCACTGGTAAGACACCACCTCATTTCTCTGCTAAAGAAAGATGATTGTTGATTGAAAAGAGCTTTAATTATTCATGGATATCTCAATTCATGTTTTATACTAGTCCTAATCAAGTAACCAGAAGATGCATAAGGGAGGATGAAACATATGATATCCTCAAGGCATGTCACGATGAACCTTGTGGTGGTCATTTTACTGCCAAAAGAATAGCATTGAAGATCTTGACTATAGGCTACTATTGGCCCAGTTTACACAAAGATGCTGCTCAGTACACCAAAAAGTGTGACAAATGCCAATGCATGGGATGACCTACCAAAATAGATGAAATGCTACTACAGCCATAGGTAATTGTTTCACCCTTTGATAAATGGGGGATTGACTTTGCCAGCCCTATTGAGCCATCTTCACAAGGTAAGTCCTATATCCTTGTCTGTACTGACTATGTTACAAAGTGGGCTGAGGCTAAACCTATGAAGCACCCAAGGGATAACAACATTGCAAACTTCCTTTCTGAATTCATCTTCACCCGATTTGGGGTACCACGAGAGATTCAATCTGATCAAGGTCCTCAGTTTACTTCCAATTTGATTGTTGCTCTGATGGAAGAATATAACATCAGGCATGGTAAATCTTCACCCTATCACCCCCAAGCTAATGGGCAGGTTGAAGTTACCAATCAGGAGTTGGAGTCTATTCTCACTAAAATAGTAGCCATCCATAAGAAAGATTGGGCTATCTGACTTCCTAGAGCACTTTGGGCTTACCGAACTACATGGAAGTCTACAACTGATTTCACTCCATTTGAACTTGTATATGGTCACTCTGCGGTCATGCCTATAGAGTTCAAACATAAGACACTTAGGACAGCTCTTGATCTTGGGATAGATCTCACTGTAGCACAACAAAAATGGATACTGAGTTTGAATGGTCTTGATGAATGGCCCAATTCTACCTTGCACAACACATAATTGATACAGCACCAATGCAAGTAATGGCATGACAAGTATGTTAAGGAAAAATTCTTTTATGTTGGTGATTGGGTGCTCCTCTATGACTCCCGCTATCAACATAACCTAGGGAAATTCCAAACCAGGTGGCTCAGACCATATGAGATTATTGCAGTCTTTCCAAATGGAGTGGTTTAACTTTCCACAGTTGATCCAGTTCATTTCAAATTATTGGTCAATGGTCATAGATTGAAGTTATATCACAAACCCCAGAGTAAGGATGAGTTCCTGCAGCAATTCTCTTCCGCCGTTGGTGACACACTTCCTGCAACAACTCCTAATGAGCTGTTTGCTCATTTGCTTTCCTCACTCTAGGAAATCTTGTCACTTTCATAATAAACACTTTCTTAATGAAAGTCACTTCTCCATAATAAAATTCTTTTCATTTCTTGTCTATCAGCCATCCACCTCATTTTATTCTTCATTTGTGGATAACAATGACTGCCACCTCAGTAGCAAATTCAGTTAGTACACTTTCCAAGGTATGCAAATTTAATTTGTTTTCCAATTATTTTCTCGTATGCCTTGTCACCTGTGCAAGTGTGGGACCACTTGACTAATTTAGCAAGGGGGAAAGTTATATATTTTTTGTCATCATGTTTATGAAATCTTTATATTTATTCTTTTAGCCTATCGTACTTGCATTTCTTGTCATGATTTGACACTTTTTGCAAATCATTATGTTGCATTATTATTTCGCACATATGAAGTAAAGGTGGCAAGTTATGTCAAGTATGAGTTCTGCGGAGAGTACTTATGAGTAAATATGAGAAGTTAAGCAATAATTTGCATTTATATTACTTATGAGCTCATTTTCTGAGCTTCACTACTTGAAATTTCCAAATTTGAAATTCTCCTATAACCTGCCTTTTCAAGCCTCCTTGTTCGAAACTGTTCTTGTCTATTTTTATCTCCTGCAACTCTATTTTGGGTATTTTGGCAACTAGAGATGGGAGGTGACCTCATTCATAGGGAGCCCACTATGCATAATGTTTTGCTAGAAGACCAAGCCTATAGGCCATACTTTCAGGCAAGGGGTTGGTTGGATTATATTCAGAAGTTAACTAGCTGGGATGACGAAGTTGCACTATAGTTTCTGAACTCATTAAAAGATAGTGTGGCTACAGTCAAAGGACTAAGGGTGCCATTTTCGCAGGCAATTTTGGTAGAAGTTATGGGGTTACCACAAGAAGGTGAGGAATTTGTAGAAAATCTTAATCCAACTACTTCCAGAGCTTAGTTCACTCTACATTCAGACCCATCACTTGAATTTGACTGGAAACAAGGTACATTTAGACTATCTCTTCCAGAGTCATTTAGGAAATGTGTGGTTCATGTCATTAGATATTTTACCTGTGAAGGGCGACATTCATTCCTGCATTCTGTTCACTTTAAATTTTTGAGCTGTCTAAGGCATGACAATAGGCCTATCAATGTTCCTAGTTTCATGTTTAGCATTTTGTCGAAACAAGCCACTTTAGTTCAGGAGGGTAAACATAATTCTGTCTCTCACCACTGTTTAATCAAATTGATAGTGGAGAAAGCCTTAAGGGAGTAGTCAAAAATTTCCTGGGATGAATTTTTGTTGCAAGGGTTTAAGGAACCAACCCTAGAACCAATTGGGCATAGAGTGGGATAGAGGATTCAAACCGATAAGGGGGTTAGGAAATTTTTTATTGAACTTGGACAATGTTCTTCATCCAAGAAGAAATCTAGGGTTAAGACCCCTAATTCCCCTCATTCCTCTACTTCAAGGTCAGTTCATGAAGAGGAATTGGAGACTGTTGAAAAGGTTGAAGTTGCTCCTATATCAAAAATAGTTTCCCCAAAGAGAAAGAAAAAGAAAAATAACCCTGGTACTAGTCGATGAGCTAAGGCATCTCCTGTAGCCACAAGCACTTCTAGAAAAAGGAAAGTTCTGAAAAAGGAGGAAACTCCATTAAGGAAAAGTAATAGGATGAAGTCAAATAGAACTACAGAGATTCTAGTTGATGAGCCAAATGTAGAACAAGATTCTGGACGGAAGGAAGAAGAGGATAGAAACATTCAGTAAGAAGCTAAAATACAACCTGAAATCTTTGGGCAAGAAGAACAGGGGACTAAGATTATGCAGCAGGAAACATTTGAGGGGTTTCCTAATATCAAAATAGAGTAGGTCCCTATTAAGCTAGTAAATGTAGAAGTCATTATAATCGAAGATGACTCCATCTTAGAAGAGAAAGCTTATGTGTTTCGGAGGAGAGGTTCAACCTCTAGGAGTCTTCAAGAAGATGATTCAGATAGTGATGACTCTGATAGTTACATCAGGGAAGAAGATGACACAATTTTTTCTCCTACAGCAGAATCTTCTACAACAGAGAGGGGTCCCTATGAAGAAAACCTAGATATTGATGCAGACCTTGTGAACAAGGTAGTAGAGAAAATTTTGAATGAAGGATTAGATACATTAGCCTTAGTGGCTCAACAATGCTCTAATACCGAGCGGTCTATGATCATTTGGATAGATCCTTTGAAGAGGGAAAGTGGTGACAATGGTAAGTCATATGTTCCTCAAACAGCAGATAATTCTTACATTAGTTCAATATCAGATCAATCCGGTTCAACATATTTGTTATCTATTATCTTTCAATTATCTAAGCAATTAAATTCTGAGAGAGAGCAATGGAAACAACAATGCAAAGAACTAAATAGGGTAATAGACTATCATTACTAGGAAACACTTGTTCAAGAGGAAAATATAGAACAGCTGAGTGTGAAACTTAACAAAATCACATCTCTAATTCCTAACCTGATGGGTTGTAGATCCCCATCACTTGTCTATGCCTTTTTTCTCAAAGAACAACTGTTAAACTATCAGATGACCTGTATTATGCAAGAAAAATCTCCCTCATTGCAAGAGCCTACTCAATTTTCTCAAGCCTTCCATAACTCTCCTGCAGCCATTCAGAATATATTATGTGAACTCTATCTCCACAACCTTGTAGTCCCAAATGACCGAGTTTGGAATCCCTTACTTTATGTTGGGGATATTCAGCTCAGAGCCCTTATATCCTAGGTACATAATGAAATTATTTGGGACACTCAAGCCAAAGTGTACAGAGATTTGGAGCAAAAAATTCCTCTTTATCTAAGGCCTGAAGCCAAAGACCCTTGAACTTACTATTATAATTGGTTAAGAATTGCCCCCTCTGAATCAGGTAGCAAAGTCATCTATCCACTCAAAAATGAAGCATTTAATGCATATGAATAGTTGGTAGATTCTGAATTGCCTAAGGCTAGAAATGCCATTCAGTGGCACTGGAGTAGTTTATCTAGGGAACTGAGAAATAGAGAACCACATTCACCTCTCAACTTTGCTATGGAAAACCAGTGCACACCTTGGTATATTTCCTTGGGAAGAGAGAGGAAAATTTTTCGGATTCCACTAACTTTTCAGCCTCCATTACTAATGTCTCCTCTCCTTGCAAACTCAAAAAATTTGGACAGTTTTGATATGAAGAAGGAGAAGGACAGATGGAAGAAACATAGAGAAACAAAGGGATTCTATTGGAGTCTTGCAGAAGGAGGTACTGGGAAGAGGATAACTGCTAATTAAAAATTGACAGCCAAGTTGAAGAATTTATTTGCTGCAGGACCAACAAATAGCTAAGCCGGGGGGAATGATGAGTCAAGTTTATGGGATGTTTTGTTTATGGTTTTCTGAATCCAGACTTAAATATCTTATGGTTTTTCATAAACATTATGCAAACTTTTATGTTTCTATTCTTTAACCATATGTATATTTGATAATTTTGAAACTAAGGACAAGACTGAATATATATGTATAGACTAATAGATATCGTGATAAAATCTAGTATTTCTCTTCTCTAGTTTTAATGGGTAGTGTTCCTGCAGTTGTGTGACAAGGATACGTTAAAATAGGAAAACTTATTATAATCTTTGCCTTGGATTTGTGTTATGAATTCTGGTATACTAACCCTTTGCAGGAGAGGAATAAGTCAGCAAGGAGCATAGACTCAAGGATGAGTGGGTCTTTTAAGGTGAGTAACTATTTCAGTTTCTATCATGGCTCCACTACTTCCATAACTTTGCGGTTGCTGGTTCAGAACAAGTCAATCTAGTTATTGAGTGTTCCTATATTCTCAAGGCACTAAATATGGCTTATCCTCTTGCATAAATGATGTTGTCTCTCTTATAACTGAATTTGTTATGTTATGTAATGAAGGACCTAGTTTTTAGGTGTTCTATTTTTCTTAGTTGCTTTTAAATAAGTTGGAACTTATGATTCCGAGCTAGTTAGATGTTTTGAGGAATTCATACTGTAATTCAACAACAAAGTGAAATACTTTGATATTCCCCATTGTACTTACATTTTTTTAAATGAATAGATGATAATTCTAGATTCCAATCTCTGAGTTGTAAATCATTCACACTTCTGTGGGGGCCCACGTGGGAGGTGAATCCCCTTTTTATGTTTAAGTAGAATTCAGTTAAGTTTCTTTGAAGCTGATAAGCACTGTTGCTCCTGAAGCCACTGGTAACAGAACCACTGACTGTTTCCTATAGCATAGGTTTAATTTTGAAGCATTGTCTATTTCCTGCTAAGCTTTCCTTTGAGTTATGAGCTAATCTATAGTTTCAGTTTCTAAGTATAAATCTCTTGTAGCAATAGCTTTTACTTTAGTAGTGATGACTCTTGGAAGAACTAAAGCATAAACTTTGCAGCCATCATCTCAAGTTCACATTCCTGGATTGATACATTTAATGAAGTCTAGCATGATGTTCTAAGTAGATATGTGATGATTTTTAAGCAATGAATCACTCTCAAAGGGAGTCCAATTCTTGAGTTACTAGGATATTATTCTGACTAGTCATGATGCAACTAAAATGAAAATTATTTAAATGATGCAAGCTAAAATGATTTGGATAATGCAATTAAAAATGATTTAAATGATGCAAGATTAACTAAATTATTTTTTTAAATGATGCAGCTAAAATGAAAATGATTTAAACGGTGCAAGATAAAATGATTTGGATAATGCAATTAAAAATGATTTAAATGATGCATATGTTATTAATTGTTGATCCAAATGGACTATGTGACTACAAAATGATATTAAATGCAATGAGATAAGGATAACAACTTAAATGAAGAATGAATCCACCTAATGAAGATAGTGATTAGTGAGATAATGAATGGGGGGGTTTGAATGTTAAAAGAATTCAATGGATGCAACCTAAATATGATTGTTTATGACAAATATAGCCTAAGATGAATGCACATGAGACAAATTGCAAGTGAGAGTGGATGCAAATGGAAGTGAATGCAAGTCAAAGATGAATGTGAATGTAGTAGAGATGGTATATGCAGCATATCATGGCTTGAATGAACCCTCATGTGAGAGGATAAAATAGGATGGGAGGAGAAACATTCACACAATCAAAATCCATGGGATAAGTGTGTTTCAAGTTTGAATCAAGATGAGGGATTGTTTGTAATGAGGATTTTAGATGGGATTTTGAATGTTTTAGGATGAATTTGGATTCATGATGTGATTCTAGCTAGGGATTTGTTCTTGAATCTTGAGTGTGGGGTATTCTAGGATGGAATACTACCATGTAGTTTGACCACTTATTTTGATATAGAAACATTGGAGATGTGCCAAGGTTACTAGGAAATCAAGGTCTTGTCACTAGCATTACATAGGACTGACACAAAAAACATGCAAGGGTTTCCCTAGCATCACACATGGACCTAAGAGGAGACATGGTGGAAATGATGTCGAAGAAACCACAACCAAATGATATTTCCCAGGTGCATCATGCAAATCAAAAGGATTAAACATGGGACATGCAAGGGTCACATATAACAAACTCAAAGGAAAAAAAACAAAAAAACAAAATAAAAATTCCTTGGATTTCCCCCATTTGCAACACACCATGATATAAAGGATCGGGATGACTTTGAGGAGAGGAACAATGAGAAGCCGCAAAAGATTATCAAGAACCAAAGAATCAATTCAAAATCAATGTGATGAATCCAAAAGATGTCCTTTGACAAAAGAGATCGATGGTCTGAAAGATGGTAGGATTAGGTTGTACATGAGGAATGATGCATCCCATAAGGAATTGTTTGACAGGATTGGATAAAAATTAGGCAAAAGATGACTTTAGGAAAATTGCATAACTAGGAATTTATTGCTCAGGTATGAGGATTGAGAGGGAAATTCAATTGACCATGCTTCTGTGAGACAAACAGATATATGTACAATGATACCTAACAATACAATACAATAGGATAATATTCAATGGCTAATTACACAAGCTTAGGAATCAAGATAGGTCACCAAGTGATGTTATATATAAAGCTCAGGATTCAAAGATAGAAAATGCCTTACAATATGTAAATACAGAAAGCTCAGGACACTAGATAGTAATTCAACTTCTTTATGCAATGATTAGGAACACCTCAGGAATAGGGATTTGTGGAAGAGGTTGTGGTGGGGAGGTAGTGGGTGGATGTGCATTTGGTGATGGAGTGGGATTTTGATATATAATGATACAGTCCACTATGTATGGTGCCTGTTGCCAGGTTTTCACCAACATACCTACCCAAGGTGCTTGATTGCCAATTTTTCACTGTTGGACGATTATTTCTCTTTACTTTTTTCATTTTATTATTTTTTTTTGCATTTCTTTCCTTTTTTTATGTTTTTAAAAGTATCAAGGTGCCTGATTACTAGGTTTTCACTAAGAAAATGATTTCTTCGGGACATTTTGCACTTTTTATGGATTTTTTTAGGTACATAGGAGATAGCTCAAGCATAAAACTGCTTCAGATGGATGATATTAATGTGATCATTCAAGAGCTCCCCTTTGTGTGTGGAAAACTAGTAAGCTCCTCAACCAAAACATGCTGTGACAATATAGGGACCTAACCAAGTGGGTTCAAAATTTCCTTTCTTTTCTTGATCTTCTTAGACTTTCTGATTCTCTTTAAGGACCATATCCCCCACTTGGAACTATCTCAGATGGAATTTTTGTTGTAGTTTCTCTTAAGCTAGTTTTGGTATACAACTAGGTGATCATAAGCTTGCTACCTCTTCTCATCTAACAGGTCCAAGTGGGTGAGGAATGCCACGCAATAGTCTTCCTTAGTGATATATTTTTTTGTGGACACATGCAGTGAAGGTAACTGGACCTCAACACCATATATGAGGGAGTATGGGGTGGTGCCTATGGGAGTGCAAAATAAAGTATGGTATTCCTAGAGGGAAAGATTGATTTGGAGGTGCCAATAATGACTAGAATCATTGACAACCTTTTTGAGGATCTTCAAAATGGTTTTGTTGGTTGCCTCAGCTTGGCCATTCCCTTACGGAAAGTATGGGCTAGAGAAACGATGATGGATGCAGAATATAGCACATAGATCTTCCATTTGTTGGTTTTCAAAAGGTGTGTCATGATCTATGAAGATGGTGGGGGGATGTTGTAGTGACAGATGATGTGGTACAAGATTAACTTAGATATATGAATGCCAGTGGTGAGGGAGAGAAGAATTGCTTCAACCTATTTCATGAAGTATTCAATGGTAATTATGATATACATATGTCCCTCTAAGGAGAGGGGGTTATCATACCAATGAGGTCAAAGCCCCAACATGAGAAGGGATAAGGTGGTGAGATTAGATCTAGATCCTGCACTAGGGCATGAATCAAATTCACATGCTAATGAAAAAGTAGGAATTTATGTATGAAATCACAAGTATCATGTTCCATTATTGGCCAATAGTAACCACATCTAAGAAGCTACTTTTCTAAGAACATTTCACTTGTGTGGGAACCATAGATTCTAGCATGAACCTCTTGTAAAGCCAGGGAAACCTCATTCAAATATAAACACCAAGAGAGTATGTTATGATATCCATGATGATATAGGGTGCTAGCTATGAGAATGTAGTGGGAAGCTATGTGAATGAAGTTCTGGTGTTGGGTGTTTGTGAGGTGAGGTGATATGATATAATTTTTTAGATAAGCATGGATGTCATGGTACCATGGGGACCAACCAAAATACACACCATTTTATAATCAACATTCTTGTAAGCGGGTGTATGTAGGTGTTTGACTAATAATTTGTATTGTGTAAAATCTCAAGGGATCTCTAGTAAGGACCTGATGGTTTCCATGGCATCTGTAACTTTTTTTGTAGCCTGGGTACCTATGTGAACTGCAAGCTTAGGAACTATTCTTTCAGCTTGTCCATTAATGCCTTGTATGGTAACAATTTGTCATCTTTAGTTTGGAATTTGTCCAAGACCTACTTGATGAGGAGTTGTGAATCCCCAAATACTTGTAACTTTGTAATATTCTATTGGATAGCCATCTTGAGGCCGGAGATGAGTGCCTTGTATTTTGAAATGTTATTGGTGTAGGGGAATCCCAATTTGAATGATTTGGGGATGTAATTGCCTTGGGGAATGACAAAGAAAATTCCCACTTCTGATCCATGAGATGTGTAAGAGCCATCAAAATATAGCTTCCATGTTGGTTTTTATTTGACCATGCATACATGTTCATCAAGGAACTCCATTACCAAAAGATATGCATCCACTAGGGGTGCTTCAACTAGCTGATCTGGAATGACCTACCCCTTTATTTCATTCTTATATATATACTGGATATCAAATTTTCTTAGAAGCATAACCCATTTTTCCATTTGGCATGTAAGTATTTTTCTCAAAAGTAGGTACTTGAGTGGATCTAATTTGGAAATGATCTTTACGATGTGCCTCAACATGTAATGACAAAGATTTTGAGTGGAAAAAACCACAGTAAGACATGCTTTCTCCATGGGTGAATAGTTCAACTCATAGCTGAAAAGTGTGTGACTGATGTAGTATATGACTCTTTCCCTACCATTATCATTGAGTTGGGCCAACAATTACTTAGTGTTATAATGGTTTCTAAAATGTACAAGATGAGAGGGAATCTTGGTGTTGGTGGTACAAGAATGGGTGAGTTGTCCATGTATTCCTTGATCTTCCCAAAACTCTATTGACAAATTGGGTCCCACTTGAAGCTGATATACTTGTGAAGCAAATGTGTGAATGGTTGACATTTGTTGGCTAGCTATAATATGAATCTACAGATAGATTGCAATTTTCCTTGTAGGCTTCTTAGTTTCTTGAGCGTTTGGGGAGGAGGCATGTCCATTATGGTCTTGACTTTCTTGGGATCAATTTTGATGCCTCGTCATGATACGATGAACCTTAGTAGCTTACCTAATGTTACATAGAAGACACATTTCTTTGGGTTGAGCTTTAAGTCATAATGGTGCAGATGATCAAACACATGCTTGAGGATGTTGAGGTGTTCCAATTATATCTTAGATATCTCTAGAATGTCATCCACATAGTCTTCAAGTACCTTGTGTATCATGTCATGGAATACAGTTGTCATTGCTCTTTGATAAGTAGCTCTTGCATTCTTTAACCCAAATGAGATTATATTATAACAAAAATTACCCCATTAGGTATGTTGTCTTATGTTGGTCTTCTTCTACTATACATATTTGATTGTACCCTAAAAAACCATCCATGAGTGATAAAATTTCATGACTTGTTTTGAAATCGATGATCATATCTATGTTCGGCAAGGGAAATCTTTTTTTGGGCACACTTTGTTAAGGTCTCTGAAGTTCATGTAGATTATTATTTCCCCATATGGCTTGGTCAATGGTACCATGTTAGAGATCCATTCCAAATAATCAATAGCTTAGATGATATTTTCTTGTAGGATTTTTTCAAATTCTTCTTTAACTAATAGGGCTACCGTGGGATGCATTTTGTGAAGCTTTTGTTTGACTATTTTTGTGCTTTGGTCCACTACGAGGTGATGGACAACTAGGTTGGGAAGAAATCTAGTCATGTGAGTGTATGACCATGCAAAATTTATCGTAGCCTCTTGGAGAAGGGCAGTGAAAGTTGCCTCCTCTCCCTCGGTCAGGGATGTTGCAATGTATGTTATTCTTGGATATTCCAATTGGAAAGTTGACTTTACTAGATTATATGACTAGTTTTGTGTTGTCATTTTGGAAACTAAGTCATATAAAGTTTTGATGTCAGTGCACTAACTTGGAAGATCATAATTTGGCTATGTATAGAAGACAAAGCAGACAATGAAGCACCTGATGATCAGAGCATTGATGCACATGTGTATGATCAAGATTTGGTATGCACCCTTGGATATAAGTTTTTGAGTAGTTATTATGCTAATTCTAAGAACATATGGTCATATTTGATAGTATTAGGAAGTTACAACAAGTTGAAGTGACACTGATAGTTAAGTGACAGAGCAGAACATAGCATGCAGACGATAGATAGTTTTTTGTTTAGCGTGTATCATTTTGTTTTGTAAAGGCTATGTGCCTATTGTAATAGTGATTTAAACATGTTAATATCATTATATGTAAATACACTTGAGCCAATTAATTTGGAAGCGTTATATGTGTTAGGTTTTAGGTCGACACAATATTTAGTTTTGGTTGTGCCCATTCAACATGTATATATATGACATGCACTTTTGTAATTGAGTATGAAATGGTCGATTATCAAATATAAATGAAAGAGAAGAAGAATGAAAACTAAGTCAGTATGAGCTAAATCTCTAAAATAAGTTAGAGCATCAGTGTACAAAAGGAATTGATCAGACATCAGTGTCAAATAAGCAGTTCACCATTCCTGATATAGTGTGTATCTGATAACCAGGAGGTTGTAGCCTTCTTCATTGAGTAGTGAGCTCTAGAAATGAGCCATCCACCCCTAACATGGTTTGTTCTATTATAATCTTAATTGAGTCATTGTAATCAACTTTGTAAAGGCTGCTCCTAACATGGAAAAGGAATATTAGCAGGTTCATAATACTAAGTGCAATTATTCATGGGTGCTAATTCCCACCAGGGTTTTCCTCTAGCCAAGGTTTCCCTGCAAACATATCTTGTGTTATGTGTTATGGTTGAATTTTTCACTTGCTTTACTATTCATTTCCTTACTTAAGTAATTGGGCTAATTTTGAAGTAGCAAACATACATTAATTAGAGAACACTAATTCATCCCCCCTCTCAGTGTTCCCATTCTTAACAATTGGTATCAAAGCTTTGGTCCTCTAAGATAAGTTTAACCACTTGAAGAGATCACAGATACAACTAAAGTGAAACATTTGAAGAAGAATCTTAAAGTAGCTCTTGAAGATCTTGACAGAGCTAAAAAAGAAATTGAAGAATTGAAATTGAAGTTCACTAGTTCTCAAGTACTCATCAAGAAAATGAGAAAAGATTTGAAAGATTGTTCAACAAATGATTTTGGAAAAATGGTCAAAAAGATGAATGAAGAAAACATGTCTCTAAAGGATCAGATTGAAGAATTGGATAAAAATTTAACTAACAATCAGGAAGCTTATGAAGAATAGATCAATGAAAACAAATAGTTCGATGAAGAACTTATGCAAACAAATCTGAAAATCTTGGAGTTAGAAAACATCAAGAAAAAGATGGAATTTGAATTAACAGAAGCAAAGAATCATATTGACAAATTGCACACAAGTGCTGATCTATTAGATTCTCAAATCTATACATGAAAGTTGAAAGGATATACCATTGGTATTGGATACAATGAACCTCAAGTTCAAATTGATGCAATGCAAGAAAGAATGAAAGTACCTAAAGAATCTACAGAAGCCAAGAAGACTGAAAATCATATTGAAGCTAAAGTGAAACCATCTAAAGATGAATGCAAGCCAGTAAATAGAACTTTTTATGCCTGCAACAAGCATGGACATATATCAAGAGATAGTGAAGAGGTAAAACCTTTCAATGGTTATTGTTATTCATGCAATAAATTTGGCCATAAAGCTATTCAGTGTAGATCAAATCAATGAAATCAGACACAACACAATCAGAGAAATAAACCACAACATATTTATAGAATTCCTTAGAACATCACATGTCACATATGCAATTACAATGGTCACAAAACTAGACAATGCAGTATGGTAACTCACATCAATATGACTAGGAATACAAGGCCTCTAGTTATTTGTTACTCTTGTAACAAGGTTGGACACATCTCAAAGTTTTGCAGATCACAAGCGCAAAATCAAGAAAGACCTAATAAGTCTCAAGGATCGATATTGGATGAAGCTGGAGAATTCAAGTTTGTGAAAGATACAGAAGATGCGAGCAAGATTTGGATGGAAGTAAAGAAAGATAATGTCAGTGACAAAGTAGTAGATGCATCCTTAGTGGACACACCTTCTACTTCTGGATAAATGACCCTCATGGTCATAGGGGGAGCTAGATAATCTCTAGACCCCTACACAGCTGCTATACTCACCCTTAGAGTATGTGCCTTTGGTTTTAGATGTTTGGTTACTATTTAATGTAGTATGCAAGATCACACAGCTTGATTATCAACAAGAATGGAGATTGAATTCACTGTTGGAACCAATGTTACAGTGGCAAGAATTAATTGCATAAATTTATTTTATAAGTCACCGAAGATATATTATCTTCACTTTTCCATTTGAGATCAAGCCTTTGGAGAGCACATGAGATCATAGCAGCAAGTATTGAAGGATTGAAGTTGTTTCATTAGCAGAGAAGTGTTAAAAGTTTTGTCGAACCCTAGCTCGGATGCATCGCTTTAGAAATCTCTTGAAACCCTATTTAGCGTTGAAGAAAGTAAGTAATGGAAACTCCAGTAGTCTTTGATGTCATAGAAAGGAAAAGATATGTATTCAAGAAGCATCCATTTAAGTCAATGCTAAATGATTTAGAAGGAGCATTTTCCAAGACTCTGATAGGAGTCATGCATGTTAAATATATTCGTGCTTACATCTATTGTAAGAAGGAGCTTGTAGGATTATACAAGATAAGGTCATACATTGAATCAATGGTTAATCTAGACTTCACATTCAAGGATGAATTCATGCACTTTGTGAATAAAACTATCATTGAATATGCAACTACGTATAAATTCTATGAGTAGGAATGGATTAAGATCCTACTTAGCAGGATTCATGATGATTTTTTTTGGATTGGAGAAGTCCTTGTATGTGTAACAACTGATCTTATTCATGAGATGACTAGACTTTCTAAGACCGGCACTATTCTACCAACAGGTAAAGATGTCAAAAAATAGGTTGAGTAGGCATGTAATTCTAGGAGTGATAAGCGCGGTATGAAAATTGAGCCCATAGAGGAGAAAGATATCAAACTCATGGCTATGATCCTTGGATACAAGTTCTAGCATGCAAACAGAGTGAACAGTGTATCCCCGACTACTATTATGGCAGCTATAAGGATAGTGAAAGAGAATGGAGAGTTTAACCTATGTGAGATCTTGCACACACAATTGTTAGACAACATAAGAGCCATAAAACATGATAAAATAAAAGTATTCAGATTTGGTTCTCTGATCATATACATGTACTTTCATATAGTTGGAAAATTTTATGATCTCTATCTTGACAAGAGCATACCTACATTGCCTCAAATTTCATTCAAGGCAACATTAGAAAGCACCTTAAAGGATTATATGGAATTGGAGATTAAAACATTCAGAATTAAGATGCAGAGAAGGTACAAGATACCTGAGAAGATAGTGGAGAAATACAAGGACACCATTTTCTTCATGGTGGAAACATATTCTACTTGCATCGAAGCAGTTGAACCTAGGACAAAGTGGATTCATCCACTTGGCTATGAAGTAGAGGAACACATTTTGGAAGGTTATGAATAAGCCCTCTTATCAGCACCTAAGGATCCCAATGAACCAAGATGGGGAGCTTATGAAGAGAAGACAAGACAAGTTGATTCTATCTTGAACAGTGCATCGACAAAGAGAAAAGCATCTAGAATTACCTTAGATATTCTAAAAATTCATGGTGTCACCCAAGAAGACTTAGACAAAGCAAGGGAGAAGAAGAGTAAGACTGATGTTAACACCTCCATACCCACAACTATAGTTGATCTAGAGTCCACTCCATCTCCTGAACCAAGCAAGGTATCTAGAAGGAAGAAGCAGTCTGGCACAAGACACCCATCCTCAAGAACAACCAGAAGCAAAGGAAAGAATACTCAATTACCTCTCGAGGTAGGATTCAGACCGAATTTAGAAGTCTTGATAACTAGAGTTGTTGATGAAGGCAGGATAGATCATATAGAAAAAATCTATGATAAATATCTTGAGATTGATAAGTTAGAAATCTATTCTATGATTATCAAGCATATGATTAAATTCAAAAGGTCAGTTTTGGAACTTAAAATTTTTATTCTTGATAAAGTATGGAATATACTTGACTCTACGAAAAGACAAGCTATAGAGGAAGATATGAGAATAAGAGAAAAGACATTGGATGACAACCTCCTTGTTTGTTATTACTATTAGATTTGGTAAAGCCTCATCTAAGAACAAAAATGAGAACTTTGCAAATAATGAACAAAGATTATGAGTTGGTTGCTAAGGAAATAGAGAAATCATTTGAAAAAGTGTTTTTGGATAGACATATGTACCCTCCTATTTCATCTACAACCCAAGTTCCCTTTGAGAAAGAAAAAGAATCTAAGATTCCTAATGCACCTGTGACTGGTCCACAATATTTTGCGCTCAAGGCTGAAACAATGGTGATTGATAATGTTGAGATATCCATGGCGGCTACAGACAATGATCTAGATAAATTTGAAGAAGCCTTTTTAAGCACTGAAGAAGCTAAGATTCAATGTGGTAAAGAATCATCTATGCAACAAGAAGAAGTTTAAATTGAAGACATAACAGGACAAGAAGAAGAGAAGGAAGATGAACCTAAAGAATAACCTTCTTTTGAAATCCCAGTGAAGGTAAAGAGTGAAATTATGGATGGAAGTCAAAGAACACTTCTTACTCCTAAGTCCTCAATAACATTTTTTTCAAGTTTGACCCCTGATACAACAATCTTAGACTCATGGGGAGAAGAAGATATGATGAAGATAAGTGTATTGGCTATGGAGAAATCCAAAGAAAAACAAGTAATGAAGAATCCATTATTTGAGGAATCAATTAGAATATTGAATAATTTAATGCCTGAGGATAAGAAAGTGACAAGTGTTCATTCAGTGGATGATGTTAGCAGCATCTTATCAAGCTTCAAAGCAAACTTCTCAAGTGTAGAAGCCTCAGCATAAAAAAATTTCAGAAGAGAAATACAACAAGAAAAGGCTAAATTATCTGATAGGCAGTTTCTCACTTGACCTAAATTCACTCAAGATTGGTCAAGCAATGCTGAGAGAGTTAGAAAAAAAAGGAAGGAAGATAATAGCTGACTGCATGAACAAGGACAAACTCACCTCAGACTACTCAAAGAATATTCGGGAAGCAGAATCTCTAATGGAAGCAGTGGGAAAATTAGTTGAAGATCCCTCCCAAGACATAAACATGTGCAATAATGTTTATCAAGGTCAAATAGATAAGATATAAAAGGTAGAAAAAGAGATGGCAAATATAAGGGCTAGACAAGCACAGCTAAGACATGCACTAGCACCCTCACTAGATGTTCAGAATCAGAACATCAAGAAGATAGATGCCACAATTTTAACATATGATCAAGGTCCTTGCATAGATTTAGAAAAGATGTAGAAGATCACATATGCATTATGTGCCCATCTTCAGACAGTTGATGCACTCAAGGTTTTTTGGTAGCAATAAATCAAAAACCTTTAGATTGTATACCCTGATGTATTTTCTTTGTAAGTACTAAAGATTTCCTACTTTTGAGAACCTTTTTCATTAATTTCAAAGAGGGAGTAGTGTATATGATATAAAGGGGAGTAGTATATACTAAAAGAGATAGTATTGCATAAAGAAGAAGAAGATATCATATATAGTTTGATAGCAGTTTTTGTGTAAGTTAAGTTTACCAACTTCGCCATATTCCTTTGTTGCCATCAATGACAAAGGGGGAGATTGTTGGTAAGTTGACTTTACTAGATTATATGACTAGTTTTGTGTTTTCATTATGGAAACAAAGTCATATGAAGTTTTGATGTCAGCGCACTAACTTGGAAGATCATAATTTAGCTAAGTATAGAAGATAGAGAAGATAGTGAAGCACTTGATGATCAGAGCATCAACACATGTGTGTATGATCAAGTTTTGGTATGCACCCTTGGATATAAGTTTTTGAGTATGTTATTATGCTAAGTCTAAGAATGCATGGTCAGATTTGATAGTATCAAGAAGTTACAACAAGTCTAAGTGACACTGGCAGTTAAGCGAGAGAGCATAATAGAGCATGCAACTGATAGATAGATTTTTGTTTAGCGTGTATCATCTTGTTTTGTAAAGGCTTAGCACCTATTGAAATAGTGATGTAAAATTGTTAATATCATTGTATGTAAACATGCTTGAGCCAATTAATTTGGAAGCATTGTATGTGTTAGGTTATAGGCTGACACAGTATTTAGTTTTGGTTGCGCCCATTCAGCATGTATATATATGACATGCACTTTTGTATTTGAGTATGAAATGGTAGAGTATGGAAGATAAATGAAAGAGTGGAAGAATACGAAGTAAGTCAATATGAGATAAATCTCTAAAAGAAGTTAGAGCATCACCGCACAAAAGGAACTGATCAAACAACAATTTCAAAGCAGTAGTTCGCCATTCTAGATATAGTGTGTATCTAATAAGCATTAGGTTGTAACCTTATTCATTGAGCAGTGAGCTCTGGAAGTGATCCATCCACCCCTAACAGAGTTTGTTCTATCAGACTCATAATACTAAGTGCAATTATTCATGGGTGCTAATTCCGACTGGGGTTTTCCTCTTGCCAAGGTTTCCCTGTAAACATATCTTGTGTTATATGTTATGGTTGAATGTTTCACTTGCTTTACTATTCATTTCCATACTTAAGTAATTGGGCTAAGTTTGAAGTGGAAAAATACATTAATTATATAACATCGATTCACCCCCCCTCTCAGTGTTCCCATTCTTAACAATTCCTCAATTACCAAATTGACGGTTTTGGTGTCTCTGATGAGTATGGAGGACTGCTCTAGTCTGTAATCATGAATAGGAGGAAGAGGTAATTATTCATCTTCTAGTGCCTTAGAATGGTTTTCACTAGAAGATACACTCTTTGTTTTTACTTTTTTGGAGTCATAAAGTGCCCCACAGTGGTTTTCATAAAAAGAATCATTCTTTTCTTTTTCATTTTTATTTTTGCAGCCAAAGACTTCCTCTTCCCCAAAGTATCCCTTAGGGGCCATCTTATAGACATGTGCCGACTCATGCCCCTAGTATTTTTGTTAGTCTGATTCTCTCATGAATCTTAGGAGTGCTTCCTCGCTTCAAAACTCATTGATGTGTGCAATGCTTGGTTGGTCCCAGTAGATGAGTTCAGAGTGGATGAGGGGGAGATTCAATGAGGTTGATGGCTAGTTTTCGGAGGATAGAACTGACTAGGAAGGTTTCATCATATCATAATATTTCTTCACTTCCTCTTTAGGGATGTCTTCAACTTCCATGATTTCATCTTGGATATTCAGGAAGGTAACGTAGGGTGCGTTGGTGCCCCTAGTCATGGTAATGCGACCCTGTATGTGTATGCAAGGGGTGTTAAATCTAAGGCCTTGATTTATTGGGTTTTTTGAGGCCTCCAATAGGTCTTTCATGCCACCTTCTTTAGGTCCTAGACCTCCACCTTCATAGTTACATTATTCTGTAGCTGACTTGTGCGACGTGGGTTATTTATCCTTGAAGTACCTGAGGAGTTTGGTGTCAGGAGGTGGGGGATATGTGTACAACCATTTGTTGATGTTAGGGTCCTTTTCTTGATTATTTAGAATGTCATGTCATAGGAATGTGGATGGACCCATTTTCTTTACTTCAGGTTCTTCTTGAGGGAGTGTACTTTGGTGACATGAGCACCCTTTGGTATGCAGATCGAGCAGAAGGGCCCCTACTGTGAAGGCATCAGTCAAACTGTATCTCACCACAACCCATGTTATTGATCTTGACTAAGGAAAGGGTGGAGGTGAGAATTCTCTTAGGATTGCAATGGGATTGCGATGAACTAGCGAAAAAAGTGCCAATATCAATTCTAGGACAATGGGTGTAATGGGGAAATGATGCTTCCAATGCATGAAAGTATGTGAAGGGTTGGGGATTAGCATGGATGGGGATTTTAGTGCCTTGATGTGGAAATTTAATTCACTATTGATAGGTGGATGGGATAGATTTTACGGAATGAATCCAGGGTCCATTGAGGAGGATGTTGTAGGGAAGATCAAGATCATCAACATGACAAATGGTTTCTTGAATTGTCAGGCCCTCCTTGATGGAAAAAAATGGTACCTTCTGAGGTATGCTCCAAATTATCATAGGCCTTGATGATGATGACCTCATGTGATATGTTAGCCTCTATGTATCCCACTTGTTCGATGAATTTCAACGTGCATAAGTTAAGGGACGAACCATTATCTATCATGACCCACTTGACTGTGAAGTCATTTACCATAAAGACGATGTGGAGTGGGAGATTGTGATCAGGTTCAAAGGATGGCATGCCAGAGGGTTTAAAGGAGAGGGCACAAGATGCGGATAGGTGCCCCATGAAGTTTTCAAACTAGATGATGTTAATGTCCATGGGGACACGTGCCTCTTAGAGGTATTTTTTGAGGATTTCTTGATGGATAGGCAAGGTGCAGAGAAGGTCAAGGATGGATATTTGGGCAGGGGTGTTCTAGGAGTTTATTTTGTGCATTGGATGTGGAAGCCATATTGGCACTGGAAACAAAGATTCTTCCCCTACGGGTGGTTACTACACACTGAATTTTTGCACCTTTGACATGTATAACATTGATAGTGGGTTCACCCTGGGAGATGCAATCAAAAAAATTATTTTAATTTATATGGTAAGTTGTGTAGTCATTTCCATCATCATGGTCACATTTCTTTCCTTTGCCTTGGTTATGGGGTGGCAGGTTATCATTGGCTACGTTCTTGCCAGAATTGTGTTGAGGAAACACATTTTGGTATCTTTGGAGGTTGGCATTGGGAGATGCTTGGGAAGGCACATCGACTGTGATCTCCTTTTTTTCTATGATATCTTGGAAATAATGTTTGAGCTTCATGCATTTCATGGGGGCATGTCCCTTAACACAATAATAATCAAAGTACTCATTATCTTTGTACCATATTGGCCTTGGGGTTGACTCATCGAATGGTTGGGTTTGGGGATAAATGATCAAGTTGGCACTAGCCATTTGATAGAAGATCACGTCTAGAGGCTCACCAAGAGGGGTGAATATGCATTTCTGGATGTTCAAGACACGTCACTTATTTTGTCTCGGGGTAACTGATATAGCGTTGTCTTGATTTTTTTTGTTTTTATAATGTTGCATGGTTTGTTGGTAGGATGGTGTTTGTTGCTAACATGAAAGAGTACGTGGTGTAGGACCAGCCACAACAACTTGGACATGTTTGGTATCAGTGGCCACGTTGGTGACCACATTCTTATTTTTATTCCAATAGCATGGGAAATCGTTATTGGGTTTGTCTTGTTGGTTCTCCTTGTAGTGCCTAATGGTACCGTTATCCAAGAGGCCTTTTTTAATATCCATTCCATTTCCCTTAATATCCTAATAAGTTTGTATGCAATTCATTCACATGAAGTGGGATAACTTTAGATGTAGATTATCGATGAAGATTTTTGTGAGATGTTTCTTTGGTGGTTGATATGACAACCTCGTAGTGAGGTTTTTCCATCTTTGTAAATAGTCAGTTAGACTCTCACCTCCCTTTTGTTTTGAATTTCATAGGTCCAAAAGGGACAACTCATTTTCGATGTTGTGTGTGTACTGTGCTACAAATTTTTTAGATAATCCTATGAAGGTTGATACTAATCCATAGGGTATCTTATAGAAGCACTCAATATAAATTACCACTAGTCTTATGGGAAAGAGGCACATGAGAAATTGTTGCAATAAGCAACCTCTTGGAAAGCCATGTAAAATTCCTTGACATGGATGACTGGATCTCCCTTCCCCTGATATTTATCAAACTTGAGAATCCTAAAGTCTTTGGGGAAGGGGACTACCATGATGGATCTATTGAAGGGATAAGGACATACATCTTCAAACTTGAAGGTCTTTCTTTTTGTTCTGGTCCTAAGCTCCTTGAGAGAATTATTCATCTCTTCCCATTCTGAATTAGCAGGTGTTGGAGGGGGTACTCCCATTAGGAAGGGGTAAGATGGTGCAGGTGAATATGGGTGAGTTTGAGATGGATATTGGGGGTTTTGGAAAGGGGATTTCCTTTCTATGTAGGTAGATTGGAGTGGGTTTTGTGATGGTGGTTGGGGAAGGTATTATTGCTAGAGTATGGTGGCGTATTATTGCGTGGGGTACTTTGTGGTCTTTTATTTCTATGGGATGGAGGGATATTTCTATTATGCAGGGAAGTACTGCTATTGTGGAGGAGGTTAGTGGAATGGTGTGGATTGTTGATGTGCTTGGCTTTATGTTTGGCCGATATAGGTGGGGTGCATGCTTGTGTTGCTAAGGGGTCGAATGGGTCCTTGGATGCTTGTGATAGATGGTGGTTTTGTAAGATACTTAGAAAAGTGGGAAGATCTCTACTATTGTGGTGGTAATATGGTTTGAGAGATGCTAGATGACATAGCTAGATAATTGGTAAATGTGGGGATAGATGTGGATTGGGAGGTGACAGTGGTGGTTTTGTTACAAATGGGATAGTTTTTTGTGGGATGGTAGGATTGGAGATGTGCAATTGTGTTTGTATCCCTAGAGAATTCATTTGAACTTGAGTAAGGCCTTAAGAAGAAGCTACCCTTGTAGCTGGTTGGGATGTGGAGATAGTAAAAAATGTGGTTGTGTTGGTGGGGATTTTTAAAGTGAATGGTTGGTTGGGGAGTCCTATAGATGGCATCCCTCTTGTGTAAAATATTTTCTAGGATTATGTGTTGGCAGTGAAAAGCGGGAGAGATACTTGTGCTGAGGTAAGTTGGGTGACAAGTGGAATGGGTGCTTGGTTGTAGGCTTGTTGGGTGATAGATAGGAGTGTTTGTGTGAAATATTGCTAAGTGGTGGATAGAAGTGTTTGTGTGGATCCTTGAAAAGGTGGCATTGACATGGAGCTTTGGGCCATGAAAGCTGGAGGTACTGTTTGTGTAGAACTTTGTGTGGGGGTTGGAGGTGGCACTTGTGCAAAGCTTTATGCTTGAGTGGCATCTTGAGATGTCATTGGGGGTGGCGGTCCCATGGTGGAGATAAGAGTGGATTATGCCATCATTTTTACTATAGGTAAGGTGGTACTAGATTGTAGAAGATGAGGAATGGGTGAGGCCACTTGGGTCACCTAGAGGCTAGGGTCAACAATTTGTTGGACAACAATGTGGAAGGCATTAGCAGGGATGTGTATGGGATTTGCAGGATTGAAGGTTTAAAGTTGTGGTGGTATGGGAGTACCCTCTTGTGCGTAGTTAGATAAGATGGAGAGATGATTTTGGGTTATGATTGAACTAACCATTTGTACATACACATGATGACTCATGAATGCTTCCATGGAACCCATAGTTGATGTTTCTATTGGATCTGCCCATACATTCATGATTTTTGGTGGTTGTGGATCATATGTTACCATGGAATTATTGGGATCATTGGGATCGGATGAACTAGAGATGATATCAGAATCCATATCCTTTCTCTTCTTTGATTGTTTCTTGATAGGTATAAAATGAAAACCCTAGGATGGGGAAATATGAGGGTGAAACAATGGATTAATGCAAGATGATCCTAGGGGGAAACCAAAAGGTGTGGAAAGGATGAACCTAAGAAAAACTAAGCCTTGATGTGAGACTTAAGACATTATTAAGGGGTGCTTGGATGGTGGATTTATTGGGATGGAGAGGATGTCCTAAGGACCTAAGGATTACAGAGTGTCAAAATGGGGATGATTTTCTTTTCTTGGAATAGGATCAAATGGATGGGATTGTAAACCTAAGATAGACTTGTGATCTTTGGAAGATAGGATCCTTGTCAATGCAGGCCAATATTTGGATCAAGATGATGAGGCCCACAAGGACAAGTAATAGATACCCTAGAAAATGCTTAGTCAAGAGGGTGGGGCTATAAGATGGTTTTGATTTTAGGATAAGGATTTGAGCAACTCAAAAGGATGTGACACTAAGTGGATTTTTGGATGACTTTGATTGACTTTTGGATATTTGGATAAGGATGATTTGGTTTGATCTAAGTGAGGCTACCTAAGGAGATGACATAAATGTACCTAGGGGATGATTTAAGATGCTAGGATTTTGAGACAATTTTGTGAGAATAAAAGGGATATGTTGTGTGATAGGCCAACTAGTCCTCTCTTTCAAGGCTAGTTCAAAGGCACAGTATATTTGAAAGCATTCTCCAAACTACATGACCTTTGCATTGTAAGTCACTCTATCAAGTTTTTCTTGATACTTGGTCCCTTCCTTGGTTGCAATTAAGGTAGGTTGATGATCTTTGCATTTGTTTTGTGAAACTTTCTTCTCTTGATATACACAGACTACTAGTAAGTTTTCTTTCTTGTGCTTCACTGAATCGGTCACATGTCCAAGTTTTCCAATCTCTAAAGGTGATAATGAGCACAATTTTTAAGATCTTTTCCAAGCTAGGTAGTGAATACAGTAAGTGTAACTTGACTCAAGTTTTGAAAAATTTCTAGAGCTTTTGGAAAATGGTGAGATAACAATCTGACAAGAGATAAATCAATCTTCTAGGAACAACACGTTATGATTTGATCTCTTTCGAAAAAGGACTTGAGACTCTGAATGTGTATGTTTGAACAAATTTTTTTATGGGGTCTATAACATTGAATACATGTAGAAGCACTTTCTACCCTAAGGAAATGGCTTAACTTGAAAACCTTTTCTCACAGACTTAGGCACACACCCAAGAGCTAATCAGAATATGGCCACTGCTGACCATGCAATGGATCAACAATGTCACATAAGTTGACTCCAAATGCTCAAGGATGGCATGATATGGTGAGTGTCTTGGTGAGGTTACTATCCTCCTCGCATAAAGATTATCAAGCCTTCAGGAGTATATCAGGTGGGCCTCTAAATTAATGGCATCTAGTAAGATTTGTGGTGTCCTCCCAATCAATTTGTACATGTGTGACTCACTTAAGAGCCTAGTTGATGATGTTAAAATCATAGCTTTATACACCTACCTTAAAATACCATCAGCACACATCACCTAAGATTGAGAGGATAAGGAAAGAGTTTTCTCAACACCTTGTTTATATACCAATTGGGGAATAACCGGTTTGAGGTCATTCTCTAAAGAGGAAGCACTTCCCTCTAGACAAGCCTCACTAGAAGCAAAACCAGTTGAGTTTGACCTTTTATCTTCACCCAAGTTCCACAAAGATGAGGGGAGAGGATACATATACAAACTAATTATTTTTACGTCACTTACTTTAACAAGGATATGAAATAATTGAAAAGCTCTAAGGAAGTGTTAAAAAAAACACTCCTTCAAACACACCAAAAAGTCTTCATTCCAAATTGAACCTAAATTAGATTAAGTTTTTTCTATCCTAGAACTTCAAACACTTGTGTTTAGCATGTAAGGTTCTTTTCTTTTGAGAAAAATGTAGAGTACATAAAAATGAAAGCTTTGCAAATGTGTTACTCCTTTAAGCATTCAAGATTGATTCTTTTTGTTTTAAACCCAAATTGAAGTATTTATTGCATTTTTTTATTATCCCTTTGGCATTCAAGATTGATTTTGATTTATTTTAAGCCCAAATTTGAAGTGTGAAGGTTGATTTGTTTATTTTATCCCTTTGTTCATTTTAAGCCCAAATTGAAAAGATGAGGTGTTGTGTATGCATTCACTGTTATTTTTATTGCACCAAATGACAATATGTGAATTTGGTTTTTTTTAATTTTAATTTGTGATCCTGTAGATTGTACCTACAATACGACAAGCCAAAAAATAGTGATCTCGCGGGTCTGTTAATTTCAAAAAGAAGGTAGAAAATTGATTGATAGTATTAATAAATGCAATACCTGCAACCACGATCTTGCAAGGTCAACATGGGATCCTAAGAAGTATGACTATGGATCTGAGGGCATAACTTTTGAGGTTTTCTGACAGTATTAAATACCTTAAGGCTTACAAAAATTTTACTCGCGCTCTTGCATGGTCAAAGTGTGTTCTCATGGTTCAGAATTGCGATCCTGCTAACTGTCAAAAAAAGAAATCAAACAAGATAGAAGAAGGAACAAATAGAGAAAGGAGATTATGTGGGAACGTGATCCTACAGGCCTAGTAAGCGATCCCGCCAACTATCCCCATGATCCTACCGGTGGATGTTTTTAATGTTGTGAAAATTTTGAGAGTGGGAATGGCGGTGAAAATGTTTCCGCTTCCTTCCTCCAACCTGGAAAAACCAAAAAAAACTTGCAAAACACTCAAACAACAAAAAAAGTTAATATTTGTTATTTTTTACAAGATACAAATGATGAAATAGATAGATAAATGACCTTAGAAGTGGGTCCCATCGAGCATGCCAAAATGTATGTAATAAAAACCAATGTGTTAGGAATATGAAACCTAAGTTAAACATTCAACAAACTACCTTACTACAACATATAAGATTAGACCTACAAAATAGATCTAATAACCCAAAAGAGCATGCAAACCTCACCGTCCAAGAAGCCTCTAAATGTGTAGAAGATTTGTCCAATAAGGATATGTGTGCTCAAAGGTTCATGCTCAAGCTTGAATAGTTTTGGGGAAAATTTTGCATTATGAGGTTATAGTTGATTTTTTTGGCTCTCAAAATGGCATTATAACAATGCATAAAGGTGGATTATTTGTGGGGAGAAGAGGGTTCAATTTATAGGCAAAAGGAGGATGAAATGAACAGTCAAGATGCAAACCTAAGGAAGGTGTGGAGATGCATTTGAGAGAGAGAACATGGATTGTGATTTCTCAAATGCCTCTCATTCTGACAAGTGTCACAAGGAGAGAGGTTTCAAAGAACGGGGGAATATGTGTTGGCATAATGGTCAGCACTCCCCTCGGGATTCATGACATGGCTTAACTACCTCCTGTGTCTTCTATAAGTATAGTGGTTGTATCAAACATTAACAGGTCGATCTTTTGGTGCAACGACTACTACTACTTGTAACAAGTGGTATCAGAGCTTGGTCATAGGTTCAAATCCCCTCAGGTAACGCTGAGGGGGGGATTGTTGGCATAATGATCAACGCTCCCCTCAGGATTTGTGACATGGCTTAACCACCTCCTGTGTCTTCTATAAGTCTAGTGGTTGTATCAAACATTAACAGGTTGACCTTTTGGTGCAATGGCAACTACTACTTGTAACAATATGACCATATTGGGAGATGTGAGAGGGGACAAAAGTATAAGAAGGAGATGGAGTGTGTAAGAGGGTTGTAAGAGCATTTAAGGTTGACATGAGGTGAGACAGTTGGGGGATATGAGGATGTGACATGAGGGTTGACTTGGGTTGGGTTAGGATTTCTTAATCCATGGATGATGATTGTGCAAGTGTTTAGGGAATGGTTGGGCTTGGATTAGGAGGCAAGAGGGACAATTAGGAGGATGTGATGGGAGGAGAGAGAATGAGTGGAGGGTTGGATTAGCTAATCATGGGTCATTATCTAATTAAGGGGGATTAGTATGTGTCAATGGGTTAGGTTGAGTTTGAACTATGGGTTAGGTAGTTGGGATAGGTTAGGTTATGGGTTAAAGTTAGGAGCCATGTGTTCAAATTAGATTAAATGTATTATTTAATTCTAAGTGGGAGGAAAAGGGGATTTATGAATTAATTTAAATAGATGATGCATTTATCTAAATTAATAAAAGAAATGTATTTAATTAATTATCATACTATGGGTTGTCATTTAGATAATTAATTAGACTATAGTTAATTAATTAAATTAATTAACTAGGGGATGACATAAATTAATTAAATATTTAATATTTATTGATTAATGTCCTAGGAGAGAGCTAAATAGGATTACTTAATTGTGTAATCAAATTTAGGTGTCTACAATTACCATATGACAATTCTTAATCACTTCAAGAATTGTAAAGTTATCTCTTTTCTATTTTTCTTGTTGAATTCTCTTAATAAATTCCATGTTTGAGATTAGAGATTTCATTTGTTAGGGTAAAAAAATAACTTACCTACACCATGACCTCTTCTTTAGGCTCTACAAATCTATCATTGTCTATGAGGGTCCTCTCTCACAGTCCCCCTCACCTGCTGCCATTGTTGACATGCTTAGCTAAACCAAGAAAAAATACATTAATAGCCCAGGGGGCTAGTAGGTCATTTGATACTGCTACCCCTAACACTGCCCCTAAGGGTAAAGATTCTTTGCTCTTGGGCTTCTAAGAAGAAAGGGAAAAACCCTCCCTCTACTAGAAAATACAAATTCTTCTTTCAAGAGGTTAGTACAAATGTTGACGAGGAAGTAGAAGAGGAGCATAACACCCCTACAAATCTAATAGATTGACAAATAGGTGTGCAAAAAAAAAAGGAAAAAAGATGTGTGTGGACTATGATTTTGAAGAGGACACAAAACATGAGAACTAGGTTGTTGATGAGGGAAATGAGAAAATCAATAACAAGGAGGATGATGTTACAAGAATTGATGATAGTGGCAACTTGGATGATTCCACCTTCGATAGCTCAACCCATAGTGACAATTTGAAGGAGGAACCTCTTGAATTGTGCACTGACTTGTCATCTCCTAAGGAGAAATCCATCTCGTTTAACGTGGCTTTGGCCACCAATTGGACATGCCTATAGAATGAAATGAATACTCTCAAGAATAAAGTGAGAAAGGTCAAAAGGAAGCTGGCTAGCATATCCGAATTCAGTCTTTGGGTTATGCACAGCTCGACAACCTCTATTTTCCTCATATAGAACAAGATTTTGGGTGAAGATGAGTAGGAGGAATGTAACTATAAGGACTTGTTCAAATTCCTTACTAATGATTGGTTCCAATGTGTTGCATCAATCGAGCTATGATATTAGATCCTCTCCTAAGGTTTAATGGGGTTCAGACCCTTGGTCCCTCTGGAAATGTTCTTTTTATTTCTACTTTTAGCATGAGTGGCTCTTTGAACTCTTGTTGTTTATGCTACGACTTTAGCTGTACTAGTATTTTTCTAGGTATTTTTTGTGTTTACTCTCATTTCTCTTAGTGGTACTTGATATGATAGTGCTAACTTTCATGTATATAGGTTGTTAATCTATGACCTATGTTTATCTATTAATATCTCTAGTATAGGTTGGTTTTGATGTTTATCTGTTGTTAGTGTGTTCTGATTGTACACCCTTAGGATGTTGTAATATAAGGTGTCAACACCCTAGTTTTTATTATTGATTAATATAAAAGTACTCTCTAAATTATTAAATGTCTTCTTTAACTAACTATTATTAATAATGACAATAAGATAAAGCTATTTTTTTCAATGATCTCCATAAACAACTTATAATTACTTCTATTTTTAAATTTCTCAAAATTAATATTTAACATTTTAATATATCAAAATCAATATTTAACCATTAATCTAATAATACTTGCATACTTTGTGAATAAGTTTACTCTCTTTCACATATTTAAAACTCTTATGTAATTTTTTATCTTAATATAAAAAGGTGTATGTGTAGCCCCATATATAATCTACCTTGGCTTGTTCCCTATTTTATAAAGTTGTTTGAAAAGAAAGGGCATATAAAAACTATAATTATTCAAAGTCTAAAATAGAATGTACGGAGCATATCAATTAATAATGAAATACCAACCTAATTTTTAACTATAAAATCCAAATCAATGCTCCCAACCCAACAAGATTAGGGCAAAGAAAACACTTTCTAAATTTAAATAGGTCACCTTTAATCGTAGAAAAGAAGAAAATCAATCTTATATTATCATGTGATCATTATGCCATACTTTTTTCAATGAATGATTGCCACTTTAATAGCTTTTATTATTATTTCCTAGACTTATGCCATACTTTAATTTATACTTTAATTGAAGCGGCAGACTAAACGTCACTATCCCGATGCAAACTTTAAATGGGTATATTTCAAAGTGATTCCCATTTTCGTCTTAAATAATTAAAAAAACAAAATATTATGTAACTTAAGTAGGAAAATTGTTCAATGAATAAATAAAATAGTAGTAGTAGGAGAAGCTTCTATAAAAGGCTTATATTAAGATTTTAAAAATGGCTATTAGGTCCTTGCAACATAAAATAAAATATTGTTCACTTTTAAAAGAAATTAAATAAAGCAAAATGAGAATATACCTTTGCGAATTGTTTTTTTTTTTGGTTTGTGTTTTTTTTTCAAATGAAAGAGAACAAAGTAGCAATATCTTCCCACAATTTATAGATGAGGGTTTTAAAAGCAAGCACTTTGTTAAAAAAAGTTGTGACATCACAATATAAGTTAATCAAACATATTAAATATTTTTAAGGGAATAAAAATGTATGTTAATTAAATAAGTAAATTTTGATTTAGTTTAGTAGATATTTTATAATTGTAATAAGTAATTGTGAGGATAGATGTAATTAGTTTTAGGTATAATGGTGAAAAATTAATGTTAATGTCATATACAATTTAGTTAATTTAGTTATTAAGTGTAGAGTTTTATTAGTTTAATAAATATTTTAGTTCAATATAGTACGATTATGTAGGTTGATTTTATTGTTGCAAGAATGATCTATGACTCATTTGAAGGATATGACATAGTATAACTATGATGATTTCTTTACCTTAAAATTAGCCTTATACCTAATTTTGTGAATGTAGTGTACCTTCTCCTTGGTAGTCTTCCTCCCCCTCAGTTTATCTCTCTCCTCTCTCCCTCTCTTGTAGTTCTTTGTGCTCCCTTTGCTTCAAAATTTTCAATTTTTTTCTTTCTTTCAAGGCTAACTATTTTTTTGTTTGTTTTTAAGCCCCCTTTTTGGTAATTTGTATATTTTTTTATTGGAAGAATACATATATTAATTTTTTTAAAATTACAATAGAAATGTCTTTCAAGACATGAACCTTGGAAGAAGAAACTTGAGTTTGACCACATTGCCATAAAGCTTTACAATGAGGACCATATCAGTAAAACACAACTAAAAAACAAATGTAAGTTAAAAATTACAATAATACTGATCAATTTTCTCCAAGAGTATCAAGCACATGCTCATTTGCAATGATGTTCACAGTTGTGAGTAGAGATCCATTATGTTCTTGAGGAATAGCTACCAATTAAGACTAAACTTTATATAGTTGATACTCCTAAAGAGTTATTTTGTTGTCATTAGTTTTGTCAAAGTCATATTGCATAGTCAAAGTCAGTTTGTGAAAGGAGTCATAGGACTCAGTCGGTGAAGTAAAGGCAAGAGAAAATTTTGGTAAAAGGAAAAGACAGTCATATTGGTAAAGGAAAATGAGTGATAGGCACCAAGCAGAGAAAGACAGGCACTGAGCAATGCATGGTAGTTACCAAGCTGAGAGCACATGTTACCGAACAAGAACAAAATGTGTTGCCAAGTAACACAGACTGACATAACAGATTATGGCAGATACATTCAACCTGGTCATCGAGCAAAAACCGTTTTATTGAATTCAAGGAGATCATTTGGTAAAACATTGTAAATGTAAAAATATGATTGAACGTGATTACAAGGTAGATCCACCAATGAAAATGAAAGGAATATATACATTGGAAATGAAATAGAAGCTACCACCGTTTAAGGAGAAGATTCTAGAATGTTTCCACCACTTCTAGATCAAGTATATAAAGAACAGAGTACGAAGGTCAAAGAATGAGGAGAATGATGTGAGGATGTAAAACTAATGTGATGGTGATAAAATGTTGATAAGTTACCAAGTACAGAGAAATTAGAGAAAAATTGAGAAGGTGAATTAGATTTGAGGCTATCGAGTACTGAAGCTAAATTTTGATTTTAAAGAACTAAAGTATAGAATGAGGTAAAGATGTTATTGAGCATAGTGAGTGAACAAAATTTATGTTGGAAACTACACTTGAATAAATTGTTGTACTGTCATTGATGTCAAACCTTAACTAGTAAGACTGTTGCTATCTAAGAAAATACTATATCTATTGATTGATGAGAAGGATGAGGGCAAGGGTGATAACAATAGAACCTAGAGAAAGGTTGAGTTATTTTGATACTTCAAATGAGTACTTGATTATGTGGCACAATGATAAGATAATGTATTGTTTATCGAAGTAAGAAGCAAGACTAAACAAGTAGGTTTAACCGAGAAAAAGTGAAGAAATCTAGTTAATTCAGTGTTGACCAAACATCAATTTATTGCCGAGGGAGACAACATTAGTTGAGGGAAATAGTTTGAAGAGATGACCAAGCTGCGTAGTGATGACCGAGGAGATGAACACAGTATTGACCAATCGTCAATAATTTACATTTGAGGAAGAATTTATATTCCTAGCCGACATAGTTGAATTCTTGGATTATGTAAATCCTATTGACTTTATTAATTGATTGTATGGAGCATTTAATGCATAGTAAACCATTTTATTGTGATTTCAATAAAGAGATTGAAGATATTTCTGGAAGGATGGATGAAGAACATAAATGATGGAAGGATTCAATGAATCTGACCTAACCCTAAGATCTACAGAGGAGATTAAGCAGCAAAAGATGGATCTACCTATTGAAGAGGTATTAAGAGAAACCTAAGTGTGAGGTTAAACAGAGATGCTAGAGTTGTTGATGTTATTGACTGAAAAAGAAGAAAGGCTGAAGGTGAAGGATTTGATCAGAGTTGTGATTGCTTGAAGGAATTTCTGAGCAAATCAGTGATGGAGATGGAAATGGAACTCAGTTAGTAAGCCAACATATATTTAAGAATTGGATCTTTTATTTGCAAAGTGAGTTGTATATTTTCAGATCAAATACTACTACTACTTTCTAACCATTGTATCAGTCCAAATCCTTTAATCAAGGTTGACCTAACCGTCATTGTTTAAATCCTTTAATCAAGGTTGCATTCTAATGGAATGTACTTAAGTCCTCTAACAAGGTGCACTCCTAACAGGGTGGTTGAAATTATTTAACGGGGTCACACCTAGCAGTGTGTATGTAAACCTTTGACAGGGTTGACTTTTCACAGAGCTCACTTCAGAAGACTGAAAATATCAGTAACATGTTACAAAGTGTTTTTTCCAAAATTGGGTTTCCACTATAAATCCTAGTGTCAATACTTGTGTGAATGTTTTGGTGTGAACATTTCTATGTAAATTGCAAGTTAAATAGTGTTGGATAGTGGACTGCATTGTTATATGTTTTTGGCATACATTCTATAATGACTGCGTAGTGTTGGTTATTAGATCTGATTTGTTAAAGTGTTTAAAATTTTAATTGATACATATGGACCTGAGAAAAACTGATTCACCCCCCCTCTTTGTTGTTCTAAATAATATTAACAATTGGTATCAGAGTTGTTGATGCTTACATAGAACAAGTTTGAAGGTACTTGAAACAAATGATCAAGATGTATAAAAAGGAGGTACTGAAGTTGAATAAGGAGAGCTTACCTGCATGGAAGAGTTTGATGAAACTGCATCTAGTTGGTATTGGTGACTCAACAAAATATTATGTTGAAAATGACTATCTTACACCTGATGCACCTTTGACTGCCGAGGAGATGAGAGCTAAACAAGAACACAACCAAGAAATGTTGGAGATTGCATTTGCCTTAAGCTAACCAAAATTTGAAGACATTAAAGATTGTACAAATACAAAGAAAATGTGGGACACTCTTGCAAACATCTATGGTGGTGACATAAATGTACTAAGGGCAAAAGCTGAAAGCCTAAGAGGTAAGTTTGATGAAATGAAAATACAAGAAGGTGAAAATATTGCTCAATATTGTGGTAGAATCAAGGAGGTAGTAAATCCTATTAGGGGAGCTAATGGAACTATTGAAGATGAAACTATTATTAGAGAGTTATTAAGAACTTTTCTTCCTATATATTCCATGAGAATTTTAGCAATTCAAGAATATATATGTAACCCTGGTAATGTTCTAACTTTGGAAAGTCTTGTTGGTAAGCTTACTACTTTTGAGCTTTCTAACTATGATAACTACATTTTTGCTAATGTTGAATCTGCATTTAAGTCACAAATAGTTTTGCATAAATCTAAGAGGGAAAAAGAAAGTGTATAAGTGATAGTGACACTTTTGACGAGGAACTAGAGGATCTTGAAACTCTTATGGCCAGAAGATTGAAAAGAGGAAAAGGAAAATATAAAGGTAAACTTCCTATAATATATTTTTCATGTAAAAAAGTTGGCCATATAGCTGCAAGATGTCCTAATAGGGATGACAAGGATGAGGAAAGAGAAACCAAGTACAATGATAAGAGAGAAAATAAAGGTTATCGAAGGTACAAGGACTACAAGGATAAACATAAGAAATCATGTTATATTGCTGAAGAAGAAACTGACATTGATAATGATGATTTTGAAATTGAAGTAGTTTATGTTGCTATGAAAGATGAGTCTGATGAAGATGAGAAAACTACACTTGTTTCTTATGTGAGCAAAGGTGATAAATGGATTATTGATATTGGTTGCTCACACCACATAACTGGTGACAAAAGTAAATTTGAAACTCTAGATCATTAAAAAGGTAGAAGTGTTAAATTTTGTAATGATACACCATGTCCTGTAAAGGGTAAAGGATTAATTAAGCTGACTGATAAAATCACTTGTGAAAATTCTTATTGCGTTGAGGGTCTTAACTATAATTTTCTAAGTGTTGCACAACTTAATAGGATTGGTTACCAAGTGGAGTTTCATCACAGGAAGGCTAAAATATTTGATGCCACTCGAGAACTGATCAGAAGTGGAGAACAGACAAGAGGTAATTTGTTCTATCTAGACCTATCTGAAGAAACATGCTTGATTGTACAATTTGATGATATATGGTTATGGTATAAGAGGCTATGTCATGTTAACTTTGACAATCTGGTAAATATTAGTAAAAATAAGAAAGTTAGAGGATTTCCAAGATTGAAGAAACTTGATAATATGATGTGCAAACAATGTCAGTTGGGTAAAATGACAAAGTCTAGTTTCAAGAGCAAGACTTTTACTTCTGAAAATGCTTCAGATCTGGTTCAAACTGACCTTTGTGGACCTATGGGTGTACAAAGCTATTGTGGTGCTAAATACTTTATTCTATTTGTTGATGATTACACTAGGATGATGACTGGATGTTTTTAAAAGAAAAATCTGATGCATTTCAGTTGTTTAAGTGGTATTCGAAAAAGGTTGAAAAGGAGACAGGTAGAAACTTGAAATATATGAGATTTGACCGAGGTGGAGAGTTTATATCAAATGAGTTCAATATGTTCTACAATGATAGAGGAATCAAGAGATAGATGTGTACACCTAGAACACCTCCACGGAATGGTATAGCTAAGAGAAGGAAAAGATCTATCATGGATTGTGCAAGGACACTAATGATTGAGAAGAATGTTGCACAAAAGTACTAGAAAGAAGTTGTAATTACAACTGTTTATACCTAAAAATGAGTACAAATCTAAAAGGGTACAAATGTTACACCTTATGAATTATGGCACGGTTATGCACCTAATGTAAAATACTTTAGAATTTTTAGGAGAAAATGCTATATACTAAAAGATAATAGGAATGAAAAGTTTGATGCAAAACATGATGAGGGAATATTCCTAGGTTATTCCACAAAGAGTAAAGCTTACAAGTGTTTGAATGCTAACACTAAATTTTTTTTGGAAAGTGTAAATGTGAAGGTTGATGAATATGTAGAAAAAAATGAACAGGAAAGCAACCTAAAACCTAAAGATTATAGATCTTTTATCTATATAGAAGAAGGAGAGGCAAGTAACACACTTGCACCTGATGCAGAGTCTCGGGTAAGAAATGCCAAACATCAGGGAGATAATGTTGAGCATCAAGAGGATGTTGTCGAGCATCAAGAGAATGCTATCAAGTGACAGAAGGATGCTGTTGATGATCAGGAAGAGGTTGTCGAGTAATCAAAGGCTGAATCTGATAATCTTATTGATGAACATGAAGGGAAAGGAGAAAATAAATTTGAACCTACTTTGGCACAGTATGTAAGAAGACATCACAATCCTGAGAAAATTATTGGAGATAAATAAACTGGAGTTCTGACCAAAAGCAAGTTAAGAGATCCTATATGTTTATTGTGTGAGTTTGAGCCTAGGACAACAAGGGAGGCATTAGAAAATGAAGATGGGATTCGAGTTATGAATGAGGAGATAGACCAAATAGAAAATAATGATACCTAGACTCTGGTGCCAAGACCAGAAAACAAAAATGTCATTGGAAAAAAATGGGTATTCAGAAACAAGCTTAATGAACATGGACAAATCACAAGGAACAAACCAAGGCTGGTATAGAAGGGTTATGCACAAGAGGAAGGAATAAACTATGGGGAGACATTTGCCCCTATAGCAAGATTAGGAGTGATAACTCTACTTGCATATGTTGCTTACAAATATTTTAAGGTATACCAAATGGATGTCAAGTCTTAATTTTTGAATGGTATATTAGAAGAAGTGTACATTGAGAAACTTGAAGGATTTGTTGATCCAAACAAGAGACATATGGTTTGTAAGCTGAATAAGGTGATGTATGGATTAAAGAAATCCCCCAGAGCATGGTATTAGAGGCTACACAATTACTTGATACAGATTGGATTTTCAAGGACAAATGACAACAACAATCTGTACATGAAGGATAAAGAAGGTAAAGGGATTTTGTTAGCTAATATTTTTGTAGATGATATCATATCTCGAGGACAAGATGCCCCATGTAAGAAATTTTCAAATGAGATGAAAACTAAGTTTGAAATGTCTATGTTTGGTGAGCTAAAATTCTTTGTTGTTTTGCAAGTCTATCAGATGGAGAAAGGAATTTTTATCACACAGTCTAAATATATCAAAGAGATACTGAAAACCTTTGGTATGGAGGATTCAAGGCCAATAAGTACTCCCATGGCTACTGGACATAAACTGTCTAAAAATGATGATACTACTGAAGTAAATCAAAATCTCTATAGATCCATGATTCGAAAGCTACAATATGTTTTTAATAGTAGACCAGATATTGCTCTAGTAGTTGGGATTGTGGCAAGATTCTCTGCCTATCCTAAGGAAATTCATATGATGGATATGAAGAGGATAATGAGATATTTGAAAGGGACAGAAGACTATGGACTATACTACAAGAAGCATGAGAAATTTGAACTGAAAGTCCACACTGATGCAGATTGGGCAAGAAATGTGGATGATAGAAAAAGTACTAGTGGAGGAGCTTTCTTTCTTGGATAGAGATTAGTCTCCTAGACAAGCAAGAAAAAAAATTGCATTTCCCAATCTACAACTAAAGCCGAGTATGTAGCAGCTACAGTAAACTGTTCAAACCTAGTATGGATTAAGCAATTGTTGAAAGGCATGAAAGAGGACATCACTGAACTAGTTGTCATATATTGTTACAACACAAGTGCTATCAACATATCAAAGAACCCAGTGATGCACACAAAGACCAAACATATTGCTATCAAGTATCATTACTTGAGGGAATTGGTACAAGATAAAGAGGTGAGAATGGAATATGTGAATACAAAGGAACAAATAGTAGACATATTCACAAAAGCTTTACCTAAGGATGCTCATGAATATCTTAGAGGTAAATTAGGGGTTCTTCCCCTAATTGAGGCTGCCTAGTCAAGCTAGGAGCACTACATCAAATGTGCTACACAGAGTATCTGACAAATTGATGCAGAAAAGGTCACACTTTAGGAGTGGCCTAGAGTTGTGAAAAGTACAACAAAGCTATAATTAGTCATAAGCAAGATGATAGAGGGAGAAATATTGTTACTGAACTGACAAGATGACATCTACATTTGAAAGATGCAAGTTCTAGATACTACTTTGGCATTATTGTCAAAGAGGGAGAGATTTAGATGAAAACACATAAAGAGGAAATCATTCAGAGAATCAGAAAAACACATAAAGAGGAAATCATTCAGAGAATCAAAGGAAAAGAGACACATAAAAGATTTAGAAGGAGTAAGTGTGTGGATGGTCAAGCAAGCTACGCTAAGTGATTCAAAATCAAAATGAAGCTAAGGATATTACAAATATTTATGATGGAAAGACAAAGTTTTGATTGGTTGGTGAATCATGTGTTATTCATATGGTGTTGCCATCAATGCCAAAGAGGGAGATTATTGGAAACTACAATTGAAGCAATTGTTGTATTGTCATTGATGTCAAACCTTAACTGGTAAGACTGTTGCTATCTAAGAAAGTACTATATCTTTTGATTGATGAGAAGGATGAGGGCAAGGGTGATAACAATAGAACCTAGAGAAAGGTTGAGTTATTTTGATACTTCAAATGAGTACTTGATTATGTGGTACAATGATAAGATAATGTATTTTTTTAATCTAAGTAAGAAGCAAGACTGAGCAAGTAGGCTTAATTGAGCAAAAGTGAAGAAATCTAGTTTAAGCCGAGTGATGTTAGTGTCGACTGAGCCAGTATATGCTGAGTAAATTCAGTATTGATTGAACATCAATTTATTGCTGAGGGAGACAACATTAGCCAAGGGAAATAGTTTGAAGAGATGACCGAGCTATGTAGTGATGAGCGAGGAGATGAACACAGTATTGACCGAGTGTTAATAATTTACATTTGAGGAAGAATTCAGATTCCTAGCTAACATAGTTGAATTCTTGGATTATGTAAATTATGTTGACTTTATTAATTGACTGTATGGAGCATTTAATGCACAGTAAACCATTTTATTATGATTTCAATAAAGAGATTGAATATGTTTCTAGAAGGATGGATGAAGAACATAAATGATGAAAGGATTCGATGAATCCAACCTAATCCTAAGATCTATAGAGGAGATTAAGTGGCAAAAGCTAGATCTACCTATCGAAGAGGTATTAAGAGAAACCTAAGTGTGAGGTTAAAAAGAGATGCTGGAGTTGTTGATGTTATTGACTAAAAAAGCAGAAATGCTGAAGGTGAAGGAGTTGATCAGGGTTATGATTCCTTGAAGGAAGTTTTGAGCAGATCAGTGATGGAGATGGAAATGGAACTCAATTAGTAAGCTAGCATATATGTAAGAATTGGATCTGTTATTTGAAAAGGGATTTGTATGTTTTCAAATCAAATACTACTACTACTTTCTAACCATTGTATTAGTCCAAATCCTTTAATCAAGGTTGACCTAACAATCATTGTTTAAATCCTTTAATAAGGTTGCATTCTAATGTAATGTACTTAAGTCCTCTAACAAGGTGCACTCCTAACAGGGTGGTTGAAATCATTTAATAGGGTCACACCTAGCAATGTGTAAGTAAAACTTTGTCAGGGTTGGCTTTTCACAGAGCTCACTTTAGAAGAGTAAAAATATCAGTAACATGTTACAAAGTGATTTTTCCCAAATTGGGTTTCCACTATAAATCCTGATGTCAATACTTGTGTGAATGTTTTGGTGTGAACATTTCTATGTTTTGCAAGTTAAATACTGTTGGATAGTGGACTGCACTATTATATGTTTCTGGTATACATTCTATAATGACCGAGTAGTGTTGGTTATTAGATCTGATTTGTTAAAGTGTTTAAAAGTTTAATTGATACATCTAGACCTGAGAACAACTGATTCACCCCAGCTCTCTTTTGTTCTAAATCATATTAACAATTTTTTGATGCATTATTACAGACAAATTTAGTACTGATTTATATTGTATTTAGAATTGTAAAATCCCACTATTGGGTAGGCTGTAATAGGTCTTATTTTCTAAAGCCTTTAATAGGGTACATCTCTTAGATTAGAGATTTTAAAATCCTTTAACAAGGTAGACTATATAAGTCCTTTTGTACTCCTAACAAGATAAGCTATGAGAAGTAGCTAAATATTGTAGCTCTAACCGAGCACCCTTTTTTCTACAGTAATGATGCAGGAGCATCTCGGGTCCTTGGAAATCCTGTGTCACCAAAAATAATTTTTTATTTTCCTGTGTTGCTCAGTTTCTACTTTGACCGAGTTGGCTCTGTAGTTGCTTGGTTTCCTTTGTTAACCAAGTTGGTCGGTTATCTCTCTGGCACTCAGTTAATTATTTGGTGCTTGGTTATCTTTGCTGGCACTCAGTTAATTCTCTAGCGCTTGGTTATCTTTGCTGGCACTCGGTTATCCTTTCTTATCAATTTGTTTGTTTGATTTTCCAGCTGAGGCTGACTTGTGCAATTAATTATGGTCATGGATTTAATGTTGGAATCTATCATTGGGAAGCATGTGGACCTAGATCTAGTCATTCCTTCTGTTGATGGTGGATCTGAAGGCTGACTTGTTTGGTAGCCTCTTTCATATATTGTAATCTTTGGTTGTAGTTTTGGGACATCAATTAGGACATCAGTAGTAGAAATTAGAAGATTGTAGATAGTTTTAGATCCTCGCATGTTGGAGGACTTCTGTACTTGAATTTTAATATTTGGCCCTAACCGGGAAGGCCTTAGAACCCAACATGTAGGAATCAATCTGAAGAAATATAAGAAGTTGATCTACATTCTCTCTCTCACTTGTGTGTTGTTTGCTTCCATGTGTGATCTTTGCAAGGTGGATCTGGTTAGGGTGTGCCTTTGGCCCCTCTCCCCATCCTTCCTTTAATCAAGTAGTGAAGGATTGTGGGTACCATCCTCACCACAATTTTTCCCTCTAACCAAAGGTTTTTGTGATACCAAAAATCATTGAGTTATGAGTTATGTTTTCATGTTTTGATTTCTATGTTTTATAGTGTTACATGTAAAAATTCTCAATTCGGTAAATCATCAAAATATATGATAGTAATACAAATCAAGTTAAAAAAAGGTTGATAAAATTTTTTACAATATTGATTCACCCCTCCCCTCTTAGTACTTAACTTTCCATTATAAATCCAAAAATTAGTATCAGAGCTTGGACTCTTGAGATAAGGGTTTTACCACCTCAGAGTGAAAATATCATAGCAATGGAAAGTTACAAGCAAGCTAAGTTGAATGATAATATTGAGTTTGAATTGGAAAATGCACATGAGATGATTGATGATCTAAAAAGGAAATTGGAAAATTCATTGAGGGTGAGAAAGCATTTATTTGATGAGTTGAAATCCACACAAGAACATGTTGAGATAATTGAGACATCATCTAAAGAGATTTTGACTGATGAATCTGAAATGGCCAATGCAAACCTGATGGAAAATAATAAATCACTCACTGATAAGTTGAACCTAATAAAGAAATATCAAGAGGCACAAGGTATTAGAATGGGTAAAATACTTGAATCAAAGAGATCAACTTAAGATGCAAAAAGAATGGCAGAAGAAGACAAGATACAAGTTGAGCCAATACCAACTGAAAATGATGATGAGATCATGAGAATGAAACAAAAACATTATACTATGACCGATCAACTGTTGAATGCAAATCCTGAGGTAGCCAAGAAGGAATCTGAGGCTTAATCATTAAGGTCTAAGGTTGAAAGATTGACAAGGGAACTAAAATTATAAAATGAAGCAAATGAAGTACTGAAATGAAATGAAGAAACATTAAAGAATTTGAATGAACAATTTAGAGGTCAGAGATAATAGAGTGATACAACTGGACTTGGGTTCATTAAAAATAGCACTACCGAGAAGAGAGAGTCCTCAAACCAAGCTTCCAACTGAGACACTGCTACCCCGATGAAGACATAGAAGCCAATTTTATATTGTTGTGGGAAACCTGGTCATATAGCTAATGTATGTAGGAGAAAAAGAGGTAAACCACTGAGCATTCCTAAATTTGATGGTTATTTTTATAATTAAAATAAGTATAGACATCAAGAATTTGAGTGTAAATCAAGGATTTATAACAATAAAAGGAAGCCAAAATTCAATGGTTACTGCAATACTTGTAATAGATATGGTCATAAGTCCGAAGATTATAGGTCACAAAGAAAGAATGGAAAATTGGTACCTAACTGATAGAATACATCAAACAATCGATAAGGCTTAGCAATACCATGGGAGTACAACACAATAATTTCATGTACATCATGTGGGAGATATGGACACATTACAACAAATTTCATATTGATGAATGGTAGAAATAACATAAGATCATGGAGAACTCCTAGAATGGCATGTTCCTATTTTAATAAGGTAGTTCACCAAGCCAAAAATTGTAGGTACCGAGGTAAAGCTCCAATAGAGAAAAAGAAAAATGATACAAGATAAGTGAATGTTGAAGAAATAAGAAACCAGCTGAATAAAATATGGAAAGGAAGTCTCTAGATGATGGAACATCATTTGGATCAACTAATAGAACCTCATCCTCTAGATCGGGTGCACATCTTCATCTAATCATTTAAACATATGAATAGGAATTGTTTATCAAATTTCAATCATAAATTGGTTCCTAACATTTGTGAAAAGATCCATATAAGTATATTTAGATGCATTTGGACATATATTGTGAAGTTAATATTTCATGTTTGATCGGTAAAATATAATTTTATTCTGTTTCATTGGGTAAAATAAAGTATAGTTTCAAAAGGTGAGTCAGTGACCGCATTAATTGCTACCTTACTAGCCATTGGAAACCCTAATCAATGAAAAAGTATAAATAGACTCTTTTTTTAGTCATTTTCAACTAACATTTTCAAAGAGCATTTGAGTGCATTGTAGAGTCGAGTCATCTGAGAAGGATTTGAGTGATTTCTAAGGTAATCCTAAGAAGATTTAAGCACTATTTAGCATATTTGAGTGTTGGTGTGTGCCCTACTTGTGGAAGCATGACCGAGTTGTTTCACATGAAACCCTACTTCAATCAAGTGGTGATAAATATGAATGATTGGCACCTAATGTACATAATCCTATTGTTGTTGAGAAGGTTGATCCTGTCAACCCTAACTAAAAGCTTCCTCTCGTGAATGTTGCCAAACCAGACAAAATGAGAGTACTTTCATCTATTCCAGAAATAGTTATTTTGATCAAAGATGTTTGTGCTTTTATTCACTGTAAAATTGAGGAGATTTGTCAAGTAGACATTAATACATCTTTCTAGAGTTTGTGCAAAAATAATAAATTCAAGGATGAACACATCCACCTAGAGGCTAAGGGTTTACTACATGCCCTTCATATTCTAAGTATTTTCAAGACTGAGTGGATAAGAATCATGTTAAGTTGAGTCCATGATTAGTTTATGTGGCTATATGAGCTACTCAAAATCACTAAGGATGTTCTACACATTGTGACTGGATACTCGATCAGTGACAGGCCGAAGGAAAACAAGAAGACCAACAAGGAAAAGCTCTGTGAAATGACAAAAGAAAAATGGGATGGAAGAGGTCTTAAGATATCTACTGTGAAAGATCCTAAACTCAAATTTACATGCAATTTCATATCATTCCAAATCTTCCAATCTTCTTGAGTATACAACATACAATGTAGAGCAGTAGACATAGCATACAAAATTGTGGAGAAGGACATGAAAATTGATTTGTGTGAGATCTTGTTGAAGCAATTCGATGATAACACAAACACAATTCAAAAAGCCAAGACCAACACATTAAATTTCTATTCTCTATTGGTATGTATATTCTTCTATTTCCAAAACTTCTTTCCATCTATTGGTAATGTGATTTGGAATGTGGAGAAACCACTTATCTATTAGATTAATGACTATATCAAGAGTTTAGGAGATAACTTTGATATTGTCATGAATGATTATTTTACAAAATTTTAAGCAATGATGTATAAGAAATTCAAAATTCCACCTCATCTAGTGGAAGACCACTGAGATACTATATGTTTTGAGTTTCATACTAACACCTACATTGTTAAAGCTATTGAGCCAAGGACTATTTGGCTACAACCTATGGGCTATGAGATTGACATTGATACCAAATCACAAATAATTGAATCGCTACTAGCTAAATATGTGGATGGGAGAGAAAAATGATATGGAACTTATGAGAAAGTCAAGGAGAAGAAAAAAATAGGTATCTTGATACCTAAGGCTCAAAGGAAAACAACCAAAATGATTACTGATCTATCTAAAAATATTGGAGTTAGCATTGAAGAAGATGAAGTTGGACCATTTAAAGATAAGGGAGAAAAGAAAAAAAAGTGGAAAAGCAATCACTGAGCCCCAAAGGAACAAGACCAATGACAAGGTCTACAACTACATAGAGGAAGCAGAAGAAACCTGAGCCTGAGCAACCAAAATGAAAAACTTATGTAAGAGAAAAGAAAAAATATACCAGACTGAGAAGAAAACTAAAATTGCAAGAGTATAGTGAAACTAAATCTGAAGATCTGAGTCAATTTAAAGTTGTGTAGAACCAGCCCCCAAAACCAAAAAGTTTAGATGGATTTCTTGAGAATCTTAAGAAGTATGGAGGGTTTGGAGGAATAAGATATGCTAAGTATAATACTTAGAGTGATGAAGAAATAGTAAAGAAAGAGGAAAAATAAGAAATAAATAAAAGAGGAGAAACAAGAAGACAAGAAAGAATAGAAGACACTACAACTGAGACTACATCTGATGCAATTAAGGCATCGCTTTCCCCAAAAAAATTTACTGGTGAAAGCATTATGGTTGTGAAGAAGAATACAAGAAAAAGAAAACATGAGAAAACTAAATTTGATTTGAGCCAAGCGATAATAATACCTAAGGTAGACATCTCTTTACTTAGTCCAAAAGAATTATCTAAATTTGGAGATCTACTGAAAATGAAAACAACCCAAGAGAAAATGTTGGCAAAGAAATAAAAGATAGATGCCTTAGAAAGTTTAAAGGATATATTGATGGAAATTGTTCCTAGTGCACATGTCAATGAGAAGGACAGTCTACTTAGTCATCTGGAGGAGTTAGTCAAGCAAGTCAAAGAACTTGGTACAAAAACCATCGAGTACCTAATGAAAGTACATGAGAAGAAAATGGAGCATAAAATAATTGGATAATGTTGCATTGGACAAGGTATCACTTTATGAGTTGATCACATATATGGAAAATAAATTGCATAATATTATTTCATTATTTTATAAAAACATTTTAATATCAAATTTCAATGAGGAGATTAGAAAGAAAGATTATAATTCTATTGAGAAAGGGCTGATCGAGAAGCTAATGAATGTTACAATTTAGCTCGGATCACTTCACACTTACTACCTGAGGCTAAAAAATCTAATGGGAATACAACATGAACTTAGAAGAGAAGAGGGAAAGATAATAATGGAACTTCTCAAGCTGCAAGAACTTTTGATTCACCAATTAGAATCATTGCAAAAACATCTATACAAGGCCAAGGAATTAGTCAATACCCTCGATATCAGTGCAATGGATAGAATGATTGGACTAGAAGAAAATATTGGGGAACAAATTGTTATAATGCAAAAATTGAAGCAAACTTGGGAGACATTATTGGATGATGCAAAGAAGAGGTATCCACACATTTTTTATTAGATACTTCCACCTGATCAAAGTAAGTAATTTTTTTTTGGCATTCATCAAAAAAGGAGGATATATATAGAGGAAGTATTATCATATGGGGGAGTTATAAGAGTAATAAGTTTCAATTTTATACTGAGTTTACAGTTTATGCATGGTCAAAATTTTGATGACTTTTAGTTTTTAACAAAGATGCCAAACTAATGCCAAAGGGGGAGATTGATGCTCCTAAAGAGTTATTTTGTTGTTATTAGTTTTATCAAATTCATATTAGATAGTCAAAGTTAGTTGGTGAAGAAAACAAAGAAGGCAGTGAAGTAAAGGCAAGAGACAATTTCATTAAAAGGAAAAGATAGTCATATCGGTAAAGGCAAATGAGTGTCACGCACTGAGAAAAGAAAGATAGGCACCGAGAAGTGCATGGTAGTTACCAAGCTAAGAGCACATGTTACTGAACAAGAAAAAAATATGTTACTGAGTAACATAGGCTGACATAACAAATTATGGAAGATACATTGAACATGGTCACTGAGAAAAAAAAGTTTTCCTAAATTCAAGGAGATCATTTGGTAAAACATTAGAAATATCAAATTTTTATTGCACATGATTACAAGGTAGATCCACCAATGAAAATGAAAGGAATATATACATTGGAAATGAAATTGAAGCTACCATCATTTAAGGAGAAGAATCTAGAATGTTTCCACCGCTTCTAGATCAAGTATATAAAGAATAGAGTACAAAGGTCATAGAATGATGAGAATGATGTGAGGATACAAAATTGATGTGATGGTGATGAAATGCTGATAAGTTACTGAGTACAAAGCAGTTAGAGAAGAAATGAGAAGGTGAATCAGATTTGAGGCTACCGATTACTAAAGCTAAATTTTGATTGAAAAGGACTAAAGTACAGAATGAGGTAAAGATGTTATTGAGCACAATGAGTCTGAATAGAATATTTTGATGCATTATTACAGACAAATTTAGTACTGATTTATATTTTATTTAGAATTTTAAAAACCCACTATTGGGTAGGCCCTAATAGGTCTTATTTTATAAAGCCTTTAAACATAAGTAGATAAACATTGTAGCTCTAACTGAGCACCCTTTTTGTTGCAGTAGTGAAGGATTGTGGGTGCCATCCCCACCGCATTTTTTCCCTCTAACCAAGGGTTTCTGCGAGACCAAATATTACTAAGTTATGAGCTATGTTTTCATGTTTTGATTTCTATATTTTGTAGTGTTACATGAAAAGTTTTCAATTCAGTAAATGATCAAAATATATGATAGAAATACAAAATAGGTTAACAAAAGGTTGATAAAAGTTTTTATAGTATTGAGTCACCCCTCCCCCTTTAGTACTTAACATTCCATTATAAATCTGACAATAGTTGTCTTGAGCTCTAGATTGTAGCTAACTTTCTCTTTCAAGGCTTTCACAAGAGAATATTAATGTAAAATATTCCTAGAGAATAGACCATGCATAATTACTTTAGGAGGAGGGAAAACATTAAAGAAAATAGCTTTACATCTAAGTAACCAAATATATAACAAAATAAAATGATGATAAGATTCTAGTAAAATATTTCAAGAGAAACACAATGTTATCAAAGCTAATATCCAACTTAATTTTCTTTTAAATATATCAGGAATACATGCTTGGAATATTTGCCAAATTTTTTGAGAAAACTTACATAACTAGAAGCCATGTTTAATGCACTCCAACTTGTGATGAAATAGAAATTTGGTGGAATATATACGGAGAAAAGAGAGGCATTACCCCGCCACAAATATCCCTCCTAACCAAAACTACATGCTCCCCTTGAGCTAGTTATCTCATTTTTCTCACCTTATCTCTCCCCTTTTGACATCAATGGAAAAGGAAAGGAACAACACCAAAATTGAGTTTCTAAAATCCTATTATATCTACCTATATACACAAGTATGCAAAGTGTCCATACAATAGTTTGAAAATATCCAAAAATTTTATCTTCAAAGCTACAAAACTAACATCCCAACTCTTCTTCAAACTCTCAACAATATTAATCTTCCCACATGTTGGCACTGCTAATTTTTCAACACAAATTTCATACTTTTTAAATTTTGAAGTGTTCACCAGAAGCGCCAGAGTTTTCCCTAAAATTCAAAAAGCCTTAATTATTTTCCTATTTGAAAAAACCCTAATGTTTCTTCATTCTAGGTAGAAATCCTAAGTTAACCTTCTATTATTCTATTTGATCATTACTTTTTGAAGATCACTAAAGTCCTTTTAAAACATGTGTTATATTTTCCTTTTGGCGGGGCCCTTTTTCCTAGGTTTCTATTTACCTATGCTGACACTTTAATTTTCCTAAGTCTTAAATCCCCGATGACCTTTAATATTTTTTCCTAAGTCCTAATGATTATTTCACTAAGGTTTTGACATTTTATTAAAACACTTATCTCCCATTTTAATCCAACTGGGGTCGAATGGCTGCAAAGATAAGATGCAAGGAGAGTAACCATTCCAGAATTGTGACAATCGTTGATGCATCAGGCAACTAATAATCTCTGTCAGGTGGGACTAGTTATCTTGGTTTTATCACAACCGTCTGACTGTGAAGATCTATCAACATGCATTCACTAGGCCTAGTTAATAAAGGTTGTAATGAACTGACATCTTGCTTTTGATCTGACTGATGAACTACAATTGATTCAGAACCTAATTGAAGATCTATGATTAGAGATCACCAAGTTGCTAATTAGATATGTAATATGATTAAATCAGTAATATGTTATCATTGATGTCAACTACTTTGACATTACTTATCTTGTAAGTTACAATACCTAAACATTTGTAGAAAAGGAGTAAGAGAGATGAAGAACATAAATATCTACATGAGGAAGATGTATATGACAGATGAGGATAAGGAATACATTGGGTAACTTGCTGATGAGTCTATGACCTTATGTTATTGACTTGATTATGTTTCATTCATCTATGATGAGGAAAAGAACTGAAAGACACAAGGTAGTGTGGTCGGTTGATGAAGCATCATAGTATACACTGAGCACAATATATACCAAGCTTGTGTTCACTGACACATTTATTTTTTAACCGAGTAGGAGAAAAGGAACTAAATGATTAGTTTAGCCATTAAGGATTGATGAGCTCTAAAATACCTCGTGATAGGAGATGTTGATAAATTTTTTTACGAAGATCAATGGCTAGCATAATTCAAGGAAGATCTAAAGGATGAAATCAAAATGTATTACTAGCACATCAACCGAGGAAGGTTTAAGCGGCAAAATGGATGAAGGAGAATAAGCAACAAAATCTTATGGAGGAGAATAAAATGGTTTACTTGTCTATTTAAGAGACTAGGTTTTGTTATGAAACCAATTCCAGAAGAAGAAGAATGCAGAATTATCACATGAACAAGCTTCATGTATGCCTGATCAAACTGGTTAAAGAGAACCGAACTGTAGAGTTTACCAAGCGTCAGAAAGCTATTACCGAGCGATAGTAAGTCATTGATTATTGTTGATACATAATTGATATATTGATCAAAGGATTTGATTGAGCGTAATATAGATTTGAACATCTGCAATTGAAGTTGTATTGTAATTAGATCACCTGATGTTACATTTTAATCATGGTAAACAAAGAAATCTCTTAATAGAGTGGCTTGAAAGTCTTATATGTATCATTCATAGAACAAACATTTTTATCCTATCAACCCCATAATGAATGTTGGTTAGACGATAACAGTTGGTCTAAAATCCTCTAAGAATGTCACACCTCGCAGTGTGTTTGTAACCTTTAATAGGGTTGGGTCTTCACCTACCTCACTTTAGAAGAGTGAACATTTTTGGGTTGCCGGTCCCAGGTGGTTTTTCCCTTCACAAGGTTTCCACATTAAATCTTTTGTGTTATGTGTTCATTGTGGTGATTTTTTGTTATCATAATTTACATATTGCATGTTGGATTTGATCGGTAATCATTATATGTTATTGACTGGTAATCGGTAAAAGGATAGACAGTATAGTATTTTATGTTACCGAGCTGCAGAAGTTTAAGTAAATTGTTTTGGATTATACATTTTGATTTGGGACTATGGATAATTGATTCACCCCCCTCTCAATAATTCTAACAATTGGTATCAGAGCTGTGGTTTCTTGGAACAGAGTTTTAAGGACTTCAACACAAAGGTCTCAAAATGTTTAAGAAGGAAGTGCCAAAGCTAAACAAGGATAACTTCGTAATATGGAAAAGTCAGATGAAGCTGCATATATCTGGGATTGGGAATTATGCCCTAGATCTGATAGAGAATGGATACCTTGCACCACCCACTGGTCCCTTGACCCTTGATCAACTAAGGGACATGCATGAACATAATGTTACTATGATGGAGATTGCTGTTGACTGTACAAATGCCAAATTTCAAGACATCAAGGACTCATGTACTACTGCTAAGCAGATATGGGATAAATTAGCTCAAATTTATAGTGGTGATGTGAATGTCAAGAGAGCAAGAGCTGAAAGCTTAAGAGGAAGATTTGACGACATGAAGATGAAAGAAGGTGAAAACATTTTGCAGTACACAAATAGAATAAAAGAGGTAGTTCACACTATTAGAGCATCAGATGGATTTATTGATGAAGACACTATGGTAAGAAAAATTCTAAAGACCCTATTGCCTATCTATGCCATCAAAATATCTGCAATTCATGAAAATAGGTCAGCACCTAACAACACACTCACTCTTGATAATCTGATTGGAAAGCTTACAACATTTTAACTAAATAATTATGATAATAGTATTGTACCATCTGTTGAATCCACTTTCATGACTTCTCTAAAGATTGGTAATTCTAGTAGTAGCAATAATAAGGATGATAGTGATAGAAATACTAATGATGAGCTTGATGAACTTGAAGCTCCTATGGCCAAAAGATTACCTAAAGGAAAAGGAATGTATAGAGGCAAATTACCTTTAGCATGATTTAACTGTAAAGAAGTTGGCCACATTGCTGCTAGATGTCCACACAAGAAAGATGATGAAAGAACCAAAGACTGATCTGGAGAAAGGTATGGGAGCAAATACAATAGAGGCTACCGACACTACAACAAAGACAACTGAGATAATAATGCCAAAGGAAAGAAGGTATGATACATTTCTGAGGAAGAAGATATCACCGATATCAACATTGGTGATGATGTGGAGGTAGTATTTGTGGCAATGAAGGATGATTCTAAAGAAGATGAAAGGTATGTAGAGACAACACTTATCTCTAAGGTTAATAAGAATGATACATGGATTATAGATAGTGGTTGTACACATCACATGACTAGTGATGAAGAAAAAATTGATTATCTTGAAGAATACAATGGAGGATCTGTAAGAATGGGAAATGATGCACCCTGTATGGTAAGAGGTAAAGGATCCCTGATGATAAATGATAGATTAAAATGTGAAAATTATTATTGGGCAAGAGGATTAAACTATAATTTTTAAAGTGTGGCATAACTGAACAATTCAGGCCATCGAGTTTCTTTTGAGAGAAAGAAGGTGAAAATGTCTGATGATGGAGGAAGACTTGTTGGAACTGGTACACAATCTAGAGGTAATCTATTTTATCTTGATAATGATCAGTCTTCTTGTTTATTGATGAAAGATGAAGATGCATGGTTGTGGCATAAAAGGTTATGTCATGTGAATTTTGATAACATGATTAAGATCAATAAAAAGAAAAGAGTTAGAGGTATGCCTAACTTGTCGAAGCCTGATCATGTTATGTGTCATGAATGTCAGAAAGGTAAAATGACTAAATCTAGTTTCAAAAGAAAAGATTATTCAACAAAGAAGATACTTGAGTTAGTGCATACCGACCTATGTGGTCTTATAAGAACTCAAAGTTATTATGGAGACAAATATTTTGTTCTTTTTGTTGATGATTATACTAGGTTGATGACTATCATGTTCTTGAAAGAAAAATTTGAGGCATTCAAGATGTTCAAGTGGTATAAAGCAAAAGTAGAAAAAGAGATTGGTAAAGAATTGAAATGCTTAAGATCTGATAAAGGAGGTGAATTTATTTTTGATGAATTTACTAATTTTTGTAATGAGCATGACATTAAAAGACATGTCTCTACTCCAAGGACACCCCAACAGAATGGCATTGCTGAAAGGAGGAATAGGTCAATTATTGATTGCGCAAGGACATTAATGATAGAAAAGAATGTTGCTCAAACATACTAGAGAGAATTTGTTATCACTGCTATCTATGTGCTAAATTGAGTACAACTGAAGAAGGACACTAATAAGACACCCTATGAGTTATGGTTTGGACACAAACCCACTATAAGTTATTTCAGGATTTTTGGAAGTAAATGTTTTATTCTGAAAGATGAAAGAAATGGAAAGTTTGACTCAAAAGGTGATGAAGGGATATTTCTAGGATATTCCAGTAAAAGTAAATCATACAAGTGTCTGAATAGAGTTACTAATAAAATGATAGAAAGTACTAATGTTTGAGTTGATGAGTTTGATGATAAGAATGCAGAGGAAAGCATAAAGGAATTGGAAGAATATGATAGATTCACTTACATTGAACAACCTGAGTATCTACTAAAGCCACAGACAGTGACAACCAGTCAGTAGGAAAATAATATCGAGGAACAGGAAAGAGAAACCAATGAGCAGGAAGCACCTACCGAGAAAGAAAATGAACCTGCACAGGATGAACATGAAAGAAGGAATTAGATACTGGCAAGTTTTGTCAAAAGACATTATCTTGAGACAAAAATCATTGGAGACAAACAAGTTGGCATGCAAACAAGGAGTAAGACAAGACAAGGTACATGTCTAGTTTGTGAATATGAACTGAAGAATGTAAAAGTTGCATTAGAAAATGATGAATGGGTTAATGCAATGAAAGAAGAAATAGACCAGATAGAGAAGAACAAAACCTGGACCTTAGTACCCAGACCTAAAGATAAGAATGTTATCGGTACTAAGTGGATATTCAGAAACAAGAAGAATGAGAATGGAGAGGTAACAAGAAATAAAGCTAGATTAGTATGCAAAGGATATGCACAAGAGGAAGGAATTGATTATGGTAAAATATTTGTGCCTACTGCTAGATTAGAAGGAGTCTAAATGTTACTAGCATATGTTGCACACAAAAGTTCAAATTTTACCAAATGGATGTCAAGTCAAAAATTTTGAATGGAATACTTGAAGAAGAAGTCTACATAGAACAACCTGTAGGGTTCGTTGATCCAAAAAAGAAAGATATGATATGTAGATTACATAAAGCTTTATATGGTTTGAAGCAAGCACCGAGAGCCTGGTATGAGAGGTTGCATACTTATTTGTTAAGCATTGGATTTGTTAGAACAAGTGAGAACAACAATTTGTATATGAAAGGAGATACTGATGATACTATTCTTATTACTAAAATATTTTTGGATGACATTATATTTGAAGGACAAGATCAAATCTGTAAGTCATTTGCTGATGAAATGAGAAGTGAATTTTAAATGTCTATGTTTGAAGAGATTAAGTTATTTCTAGGACTACAAGTGATTCAACAGAATGATGGTATATTCATCACACAATCTAAATAGGAAGTATTGAAGACATTTGGCATGGAAGATGCTAAACTTGTGGGAACACCAATGGCTACTAGATGTAAACTGACTAAGGAAGATGAAACTATAGAGGTGAACTAGACATTGTACTGATCTATGATTGGTAAGTTAATGTATGTAGTGCATAGTAGACTAGACATAGCACATGTTGTGAGAATTGTTGCAAGATTTTCTGCAAACCCTAGGGAGTCACACATGGTTGCTACAAAGAGAATCTTAAGATACCTAAATAAAACAAAAGATTATGGATTATGGTATCCTAAGGAAGGCAAGTTTGAACTCAAAGTCTATACCGATACTGATTAGGCTAGAAATGTGGATGATAGAAAAAGTACCACCGGAGGAGCATTTTTCTTTGGTGAAAGACTTGTTACTTGGACAAGTAAGAAGCAGGCTTGCATTTCTCAGTCTACAGCCAAAGCAGAATATGTTGCTGCTGCTACAAACTATTCAAATATTGCATATATTTAGCAAGTTCTAGAAGGTATGAATGAGGTAATCATTGAGCCAGTGATTATATATTGTGACAAAACTAGTGCAATAAAAATTTCAAAGAATCCAGTGATGCACTCTAAAACAAAGCATATATCTATTAAGCATCACTACTTAAGAAAATGAGTACAGGAGAAGCAAGTTAAGCTAGAGTTTGTTACATCAAAAGAACAACTTGCAGACATTTTTACAAAGCCTCTACCAAAGGATACATTTGAATACTTGAGGACTAGACTTGGGGTCTGTCCCTTGTCTACTAGTCACTAATGTGATCTGGATGTTGCATCAGCCTAATCTTATCAGAAGATCATACATGTTGATGTAGCATAGTTCACACTTTGGATCAAGTCTAAGGTTGTGAAAAGTTTGGAGAACTAGAACAGATTTTCATATCAATATACAGAGATACAGAGTATGCACTAGACAACAAAAAGTTACATGGCTACGATAGACCTATATGTTTATTTGTTTCTTTGACATTGTTGTCAAAGGGAGAGATAAACAATATGAAACAATATGCAAAGATGAGAACACTGAAACATCTATCTAAGGGAGAGACAAACTGAAAGAAAGGGAGAGCACTAAAGATCAGTTACTGAGAACAGAAGAAGGAATCTGAGAGCTGAAAAGATCATATCTGCAGAATGTCAAAGTTGCATTGGTAATGTTGTTGAGTAATGTAGTGATTAAACATATTAAGCTAGGGAGAGCTTGTACAACATTTGTTCATAGAGTTGTAGAATACATGTTTGGTATGTGTATGGTATATTTCATATTACTTGAGTCGCCATCAATGCCAAAGGGAGAGATTGACGAACTACAACTGATTTAGAACCTAATTGAAGATTTGTGATTAAAGATCACCGAGTTGATGATTAGATATGTAATATGATTAAATCAATAATATGTTGTCATTGATGTCAACTAGTTTGACAACACTTATCTTGTAAGTTACATTACCTAAACATCTGTAGAAAAGGAGTAAGAGATATGAAGAACATAAATATCTACATAAGGAAGATGTATATGACAAATGAGGATAAGGAATAGATTGGGTAACTTGCTGATGAGTCTATGACCTTATGTTATTGACTTGATTATGTTTCATTCATCTATGATGAGGAAAAGAACTAAAAGACACAAGGTAGTGTGGTCGGTTGATGAAGCATCACAATATACACCAAGAAGTGTAGTGTATACTAAGTATAGTATATACCGAGCTTGTGTTCACCGACACATTTCTTTATTAACCGAGCAGGAGAAAAGGAACTAAATGATTAGTTTATCCATTAAGGATTGATGAGCTGTAGAGTACCTCGTGATAGGAGATGTTGATAAATTTTGTTACAAAGATCAACGGATAGCATAATTCAAGGAAGATCTAAAGGATGAAATCAAAATGTGTTACTGGCACATCAGCCAAGGAAGGTTTAAGCGACAAAATGGACAAAGGAGAATAAGTGAAAAAATCTTATGGAGGAGAAGAAAATGGGTTACTTGTCTATTTAAGAGACTAGGGTTTCATTATGAAACTAATGCTAGAAGAAGGAGACTACACAATTATCACATGAACAAGCTTCATGTATGCCTGATCAAACTGGTTAAAGAGAACCAAATTGCAGAGTTTACCGAGTGTTAGAAAGCTTTTACCGAGTGACAGTAAGTCATTTATTATTGTTGATACAAAATTGATATATTGATCAGAGGATTTGATTGAGCATAATATAGATCTGAAAATCTGCAATTGAAGTTGTATTGTAATCAGATCACTTGTTACATTTTAACCATTGTAAATAGAGAAATCTCTTAACAGAGTGGACTTGAAAGTCTTATATGTATCATTCATAGAATGAACATTGTTATCCTATCAACCCCATAGTGAATGCTGGTTGGATGATAATGGTTGGTCTAAAATCTTGTAACAAGGCCACACCTCACAATATGTTTGTAACATTTAACAGGGTTGGGTCTTCACCGACCTCACTTCAGAAGAGTGAAAATTTTTGGGTTGTCGGTTCCAGGTGGTTTTTCCCTTCATAGGGTTTCCAAGTTAAATCTTTTATGTTATGTGTTCATTGTGGTGATTGTTTGTTATCATACTTTAGATATTGCATGTTGGATTTGATCAATAATCATTATATGTTATTGACTAGTAATTGGTAAAAGCACAAACAGTATAGTATTTTATGTTACCGAGCTGAAAAATTTTAAGTAAATTGTTTTGGATTATACATTTTGATTTGGGAATGTGGATAATTGATTCACCCCCCTCTCAGTAATTCTAACATTGATGGCTGTCATGTTTCCATGACATTTGTGCTTGAGGTATTGTGACAGTCATCGATTTGGTATCAAACCATGAGATATAACAGTGGGTCCAATCAGAAGGTACTTAAAGAATCGACTGTTGGATCTTCCATCTAATAGTAACAATAGGTCTAGTTGTCAGGTGGGTCCAAGAAACTTCTATTTTCAAACCATCCTAGATCTATCTTGATCTAACAGTTGTCGTATGGCCACAAAGAAAAGATGCACAAAGTTTTAACCATTGTGGAAATGCAATAATAGTTGGATTTATCTTAAGTGAAGATTGACAGTTCTGATTTAAATTCAATCAAAATTGGTGTGAAAGAAAATTCTCCCATTGAATAGAGATTGTTCAAATTTGTAGAGAAGTTATGGCCGAATCGTGCAGAATGAATTATCAAAAGGTTAATGTTTTTAATACCAATATATCTTTGATTGATCCATTTCTAAAGACACGAAGTCACAGAATTTGGAGAGCCCTTACGAAGAAAATTACAGAGCAAGTCATCGTCTCCTGAGAAATCTCTGAGATTGGTTAGTATTATGTGAAATTTTATCCCTGCTATTGTTTTCCCAGAGTTCTCATTAAATAAGTGTGAATATATTTCTTCTACCTCTCTTAATTTCTTATATTATCATCAAAACCCATGAATTATGAAAATGGCACTAAGAATGGAATTAATAGGAAAGATTGAATATCATGATAGGGGCATGCATGAAGACCTCTTGGAACAATTTGATCGATCAACTACAGACATAGTCAAGACAAAGGGTTTAACACCAAAAGAACCTAGGGTTAGAATAGCAAATGGCCTGTATGAAAAAGGAAATTATATGAGAGGTGCCAATATTGGGATCTCTAGTTTGGGATTGTTCAGAGTAGGGTTTGTCCAAAGACATGTCGTTTCTCCCACTAGTAATGTATGGAAATTTGACCTAGGTAAACTCCTTGTGCCAAACATGTTCATGGATGTAGATATTATGTTCCAAGTAGCACATAAATATGATCAAGTAACTAGGGTTGTTAGGGACATAAGTGGAAATGCTTTAATCATTATTTTAGTTGAGGAGATTAGAAATTTTTTTGGGTTAAGTGAACCAATTGGTGACCTAGAAAGAATAGACTTCGATAAGCTAAAACAAGTCTATAATGCTTAGAGAGATTATCTTAGGAGTGGTCCTTTGAAGGAGTTTTACAATAATATTTTTTGGTTTAATGACACTAGGGCCAAACACACAAGAACCTTTCAAAGTAGACTACTATAACCTCAAGGAAAAGGGTGTGTATTGGTCATTATGCCAGATTTTTGGAGAAGATGTTCAGGAGAGGATGCTAGTACACTTTATGTATATGATGGTTAAAATCTTGCACCCTTTCTTGGTAGTTACTTTTGACTTTTCCCCTTTCTTAGCTGAATTAATTCATGAGGGATTAATGGGAATCCAAAAGAGTAAAGTAGACAAACCCTTCAGCTAGTATTCCCTGTTGATGTATATGTTTCTATACAAAGGTGCAAACTACTTGAAAAAGAAATGGATTTGATTAGGCAGAAGGATGGTGAAGAAATGCCAGTACAGTTATGGAACCTCAACATGACTTGGGATAGGAATGAGAATAGTTTTTTCAATTTTGATAGATGTTTTGCATCAAGGATCAGGGCCTTGTTATTTCTAGAAAACCCAGGAATCCCAAAGGCCTTGTCAGAACTCCTTAGACCTAAACAATTTTCTACTGATATCAAAATTGTACATAATTGGGGTGATTTTATCTTTTACCTAGTATCTACTATAATCAAAGTGTATGGCTTCAGAGGAACCCATTTGTATTTCCATATCAAATCCCTTTGAAGATTGGGGTTGCATAATTTTTGAGACAAGTTGGGGACTTGCAAGAGAATGTTAGGAATAGTCCCAAGAGATAATTGAGAGGGGGGGTGAATCAGTTATCTACAAGATTCAATTCTTTATCCAATTAAGTATAGAAGAACATTAAGCATATACAAAATAAGATAACACTTAACAAAACACCACAATTTTGGTTACGGGGAAACCTAAATAGGTAAAAACCTCGGTGGGAATTAGCACCCACTATAAACTGCACTAGAGTATAATGATCCCTGTTAGAAGATCTTACAACCTTGTTAGGAGTTGATCTTTACAATGCATGAAGTAAAGTGACTTGGTCAAAGGTCAGACCCTATTAGGAGTCTTTTATAATTAACCTTGTTAAAGGTGAGGACACACTGTTCGCGAGCTCACTACTCAAATGGTGAAGGCTGCAACCTTCTGCTTAATAGATACACACTGTATCTGGATCTTGGTGAGCTGGGAAGTAGACCTAATTTTTTGATCAATTCCAATGAATAGAATATAATATCTTCTTCTTCACATAGATCTTCAACTGATGACTTACTTAGCACATTTGCATCTTCTTCTCTGCACTCTCTGCTCTTCTCTATCAATCATACTTCTAGCATTCATAAATGACCGGCTATAAGTATCTTTCTCCAAATGATATAATCAATTTGGCCTATTATAACCTTCTTGAAATCATATTAGAGAAACAATATAACTCTTCGAAAACATCTCCAATGGCTATACTAAGCATGCAACACAAATAGGACTGTGCAACCCAATATGAGTAGACGCGTTGCTTCACACTATTGGCTCAACCAAATTAACTAAAACTTTACATACAATCTGAAATACACTATGTTCTCTTAACGAAACATTCTTAACTCATAAAAAAAACTAAACCAAACACACATATCAAACTGATAGGCCCAACTACTGAAACAATATAAACAATGTCGGCTCCATCAAATAAACTCAGGAAACTATAGCTGGCAACTAGAAACATCATAACTCAACCTGTACTACACAACTGACTCTATGTCCATGAAAATAGCTTTACTAATATGTCTACAACATAAATATAAATTCACAAGGCTCCATCATAACCGTACTGCAAATATCATACCAAACTCTGTCTGTCACTCTGTTAGGAAGACTGCTGATATAAACTGCTACACAACTGATTGCACTCAGAATCAACCTCTACGTCTATGATATCATGTTGATAACATATCCATACAACATATTCTCAAGGCTCTCTCCATAAGACTTCAATGCATGCTACTTACCATATGTTGTCATCAATGACAAACATGGGTGAACCCACTATAGTGGGTTACACTTTTTTGCCTGAACAAACACTGAACTCTACATTTAAAAAAAATAATTTAGATTTGGCTGCATATTGTCATTAAACCATTTGAAATCAGAAGATGAAGTAAATTAGATTCTTTAAGGATTTTTTGTCTAGATTCTAAATATATATATATTTTTTATTTTTGAATTGATTTGAATGGTTTTTTTCTTTCTCCCGTGAAAATTGGTATGTTGTTGAAAATGTCATTTTCAAAGAGTTACATTATTTTCATAAAGCATAACTTGTTTTCTAAAATAGATATCAATGTGATTCTTTCTAATTTAGTTTTGTAACATCCATATGGAGGGTGTGCAATTGGTTTGATGACATTATCATTATTATTGCATATTTTATTAATGTTTGAAGTTGACTAAACTAGTATTTTTAGACATACCTTGACTACATAGCTTATAACTTGTCGTGTATTTTTCTAATTTCATCTTTATTTTTTTGATAGAAAGAAAACTTCAATACCTAGGGCATAGATATTTTTTAGAATTTTTTTTCTCTCATTTACTATTTTTCCATAAGTGTCAAACATAGAGGTAGACATATGGTGAAATATCTATGTTTAGTACAACTAAAAATACAAAGTCATAATAAACTTAATATATATTAACATTATAATCATTGGAAAGATTTTCCTCAGTATTAACTTACCACATAGATAGGTTTGTCAAATGGATTCAGTTGATCTGCCAAAAGATAAATTTGAAGTGATTTTTTGTCAGCATTTTAATAGGTGTCAATGAGACTCCATTGTAGGTTTGAATGAGGAGTATAGATGTTATATCAATGTTTTTTATAATCTAAGAGGCTTTGAGCTAACCATTTATAATTAATTACTTCAAATAGAACCTCTCAAGGGTTAAATCATCATATTTTATTAAAAATGTGTTATTTAAAAAAAAATCAACATGTCTAAAAAAGTGTAACCTACTATTGTGGGGTCACCCACATACAATCAACACCTGCTTGCTGGAAAATCTCCAACAATCTCCCCCTTTGGCATTGATGGAAACATATGGAATAAAAAACACCACCAATCCAAACATGCAATTATTTTATAACATTCTGCATTTCCTCAACAAAAATCCCCCAAGGATGAATCCTCCAACTACTGTTGAATGCTTTGAATATTAACTTCTATATACTCCCCTTACTACTACATACTTCCCCTTTCTAGAATATACTCCCCTTTTCTAGATTAAAACAACTATTTTGTTTTTCATGACTATATACTTCCCCTTAGACATCAATAGCAAAGGGCGCAAAAACAAATAAGCATAGGTACTACTCCTGAAGTAGAGTAGTTGACCATTCATTAGTCACCGAGGACTAATGCACTACTACAAACTCTAATCAGATCCAGGGAAGGGAATTAATCCCAGCTTCTCCCTGAGATACTCAAATGTATCCTTCAGTAAAGGCTTTATGAATATGTCTTCTAGCTATTCTTTTATTCTCACATAATCCAATTTTGCTTCTTTTTCTACAACTTTCTCTCTTAGGAAGTGATATTTTATCTCAATGTGTTTTGTCTTTGCATGCATCACAAGGTTATTTGACATATTGATAGTGCTAGTGTTGTCACAATGAATAACAATAGGGTAATCAATTTGAATTCCAAAATCCTTTATCATTTTCTTGATCCACACAATTGTAGAACAATTTAATGTTGCTGCTACATACTCTACTTCTGATGTGGACTGAGAAATATAATTCTGCTTCTTGTTTGTCCAAGTAACAAGTCTATCTCCAAGAAATACTACTCCTCCTGAGGTAGTCTTTCTATCATCCACGCAACCTGCCCAATCTACATCTATATACACATGAAGTTCTACATTTTCCAAATTAGGATACCATAAACCATAGTCTATAATTCCTTTCAAATATCTAAATATCCTCTTTACTACCATAAGATGACTTTGTTTAGGTTCTATTGCAAATATTTCAACAATACCAACTGCATTAGAAATATTTGGTTTAGATTGAGTAAAATATGAGTTTATCAATCATAGACTTATATAGGGTTATGTTTACTATTGTATAATCATCTTCTTTTGAAAGCTTGCTTCCTATTATCATAGGGGTACTTACTGGCTTGCAATCATCCTTCTTGAACTTCTTCAATATTTCTTTCACATACTTAGACTGATTAATGAAAATACCTTTGTCTGTCTGCTTCACATTCAGTCCCAAAAAGAACTTGATAGGTCCAATCATGCTCATTTCAAATTAGCTCTGCATCTCTTTAGAAAATTATGCACTAAGCTTGTCATTACCACCAAAGATAATGTCATCAACAAAAATAGAAACTAGTAATAATCCTTTAGGTGTCTCTCAAATGAATAAGTTACAATCTACTGCTCCTTTCTTGAATCCAATCTTAGTCAAGTAACCCTCTATTATTTCATACCATGCTCTAGGGGCTTGCTTAAGTCCATAGAGGGCTTTCTTTAGTTTGCATACCATATCTGGTTTGTCTAATAAAGTAAATCCTTCAGTTTGCTCTATGTAGACTTCTTCCTTCAACTCTCCATTTAGGAATGCTGACTTGACATCCATCTGATATACTTTAAAGTATTTGAATGTTGCATAGGCTAGAAATAACTTTATGGCTTCCAATATGCTTACAAGGGAAAATGTATCTGAATAATCTATTCCTTCTCTCTACGCATATTCTTTACATACTAGTCTTGCTTTGTTCCTTACTACTGTACCATCTTCATTCATCTTGTTTTTGAATATCCACTTGGTTCCAATCACATTCTTGTCACTAGGTCTAGGGACCAATTCCCATTTATCATTCTTAATTATCTGATCTAGCTCTTCTTTCATTTCTTCATGTCAATCTAAATCATTACATGCATCTTCAATACTTAAAGGTTCAATTTGTGAAAGTAAACATACTACTTCATCAACTGTTGAACTTTTTTCCTTTGATCTTGTCATGACTTTGTTGTTCTGATCTCCAATGATATCTTCTTTTGAATGGTATCTTGATGTGAATTTTGGAACATTAGGTGTGACTCTCTCATCTATCTTATGTGATTCTTCTTCACTTGTTTCAGGGTCATTGAATAATACATCAATGTTGTAAAACATTTCTTCAACAACTGTTTCTCTATTTATAGGACTAGGTTCTTCTTCAATCATAGGTGCATAATCATGATATCTCTCTTGAATCATAAAATTTCCATCAATATTTACATGAGAACTTTCAATGATCTTCTTCAATCTTAAGTTAAAATATCTATAAGATTTTCTTTTATTAGCGTAACCAAGAAAAATACCTTCATCTCTTCTTGCATCAAACTTTCCAATAGCTTCATCTCTCTTGATGTAGCACTTGCTTCTAAAGATTCTAAAGTATTTTACTATAGGTACATTCCCAAACCATAGCTCATAAGGTGTCTTGTTTGGGCCTGGCTTTAATTGAATTCTATTGATAGTATAGACTGCACTATTGACTGCATCTCTCCAATAGTTGTGTGCAACTTTTCCTTCAATCATGATGGTGTGTGCTATGTCAAGTATGATCCTATTTATTCTTTCAGCAATTCCATTCTACTGAGGGGTTCTAGGTGCACTTAGTTGTCTCTTTATCCCATACTCTTCGCAATACTCATAAAATATGTCAGAGGTGAATTCTCCTCCTCTATCTGATCTTAGACATTTTATCTTTAATCCAGACTCATATTCACATTTAGCTTTGAATATCTTGAACTTCTCAAATGCTTCTAATTTATCTTTTAAGAATGTCATCCATATCATTCTAGAATAGTCGTCAACAAAAAAAATAAAGTACCTTTCACCATAGTATTATCTTATTTGAGTTAGTCCACATAAGTCTGTATGCACTAAATCCAATTTGTTCTCTGGCAAATTATGCTTTCTTCTGAATGAATTCCTCACATGTTTTCCCATCACACATTCTCTGCATATTGTATCAACTTGTTTTGCAATACTAGGAAGGTCTCTAACTGCCTTACATTGCTTATCTTTACTATATTGTCAAAATTGATGTGACATAGTCTATTTTGCCATAACCAACTGTCATCTACTTTAGCAACAAAACAACTTGCCTCTGAATTAAGCTAAAAAACATTACCTTTTGTCTTTGAACCTGATGCAATCATTACTCCTTTTTTATTAATGATGCACTTGTTGTCTTTGAATTTCAACTGATATTCTTTGTCAAGCAACTGTCCAACACTTAGTAGGTTATGCTACAAACCATCAACATATAGAACACCATCAATATGATTCTTTCCATCCAAGGTGATAGCTCCTCTACCTATGATAGATTTAGGAGTGTTGTATCCAAATATAACCATCCCACCTTTGTACTTATCTAGATGTACAAATCTATCTTTGTCTCATGTCATGTGATGTGAATTGTTAGGAATGGGAACACTAAGATGGGGGGGTGAATCAATGTTCACTATAATTAATCTTTTTACTTTACTCTTGAAACTTAACTTGAATGCTTAAGTACTAAATTGAACATCAACATAAACAAGATACATAAAAATAACACATAACACCAATATGGTTATGGGAAAACCCAAATAGGTAAAAACCCTAGTGGGAATTGACACCCACAAAGAATTGCACAGATGTCTTATGATCCTTGTTAGAAGATCTGCAACCTTGTTAGGAGTTGTTCTTTACAATGCTTTTAGTATAGTGACCTTGTCAAGGGTTGGACCCTATTAGGATTCTTTTACAATAACCCCGTTAGGGGTGGGGACACACTATTCTAGAGCTCACTGCTCAAGTGGTGAAGGCTACAATCTTCTAATCTCAGATACACACTATATCTGCTGAATGAAATGGTGCTATGACACTACTTGTCTGATCAGTTCCTTTGATGCACTGATGATTTGAACTCTTGCAAATCTCTAATACATTCTAAATTCTCTTCACATACTTCTTCTCTGCTTATCTTATCTCTATATCCTCTTCAATACTTTATTACAAAGGCACATCTAATATTTATATTCGCTACCAAAAAAATTAACTAGGTCGGCCTATAACCAATTACATACAATGCTTCCAAGTGAATTTTCTCAAGCGTGTTTACAAAAAAAAATGTTTACATGTCTACAACCTAATTACAATAGGTGCATAGACTTTACAAAACAATATTATAACCGCTAATCAAAATAGTAACAGTTGGCTACATACTCTGTTTTGTTCTGGCGTTAACTGGATGTACCTCTTCAACTATCTATATCTTCAACATATTGTCTTATCTGATCATGGGCTCTTAGACTTAGCATGAATACATACTTACCATCTTAGCTTCAAGGGCGCATACCATAACTTGATCATAAGCACATGCACTGATGCTTTGATCTACTAGTGCTCTGCTAACTGTCCAGTCTTCTATACTTAGCCATATTCTGACCTTATGGTAATGTGCACTGACTCCAAAACACTAGATAAATTTTTTGCCATAATGAAAACACTATATCTAGTCATATACAATAGTATATTCAACTTGCCAACAATCTTGCCCTTTTTCATTAATGGCAACAAAGGAATATGGTGAAGCTACTAACTGTTACCTTATAGAAAATTCTTTCTAACTTATATCTCCCTTTATACTCTATACTATACTTCTTCTATACATCATATGTGATACTCCATATTCTATATACAATGCTCCCCCTTTGACATTAATGGAAAAGGTGTTCAAAAAGTGTATCTACAAGTACTTACAATGTTAGGACATCCAGATATGCTATTTGCAAATTTTGGATCTCTTGTTTCCAAAAAGCTATCAATGCATGACAATCTGTAGATGGGTGCATAAGGAAAATTGCAGCTTCTCCATCTTCTCCAAGTTTGTACTAGGACCTTGATCATATGTCACCATAGTGGCATTGATCTCCTTGATGTTCTGATTGAGTATATCTAGAGAGGGCACAAGAGCATTCTTGAGCTCTGTTTGCCTTGCCCTTATTTTAGACATCTCCTTTTTAGCCATTTCTATTTTGTCTATCTACCCCTGGTACACATTATTGCACATGTTCAAATTGGTGGAGGGATCTTCCACTAATTTTCTTAAATTGTCTATCATTGCTTCTGCCTCCTGGATTTTCTTGTAGTGATCACTAGTCAGCTTATCCTGGTTCATACAATTAGCAATGATCTTCATTCCCTTAGCTACAAACTCCTTCAAGGATACTTGACCAATCTTCAATGAACTTAGGTCAAGTGTAAAGTTTCTAGTTAGTTCACTCAATCTTTTCTTCATGTATTTCTCTTCTGCCACTTGGGATGCAAATTCTTCCAAGCTAGAAAAGTTTGCTTTGAAGCTTGTCTGAATGTTGCTAACATCATCAAATGAATGAACCTTTTATACTTTGTTTTCTGCTGGCAATTGTAATACCCCAAAAATGGGCTATATGTTCATTAACCTCCTACATCGACAAATCGAACAAAATCGACATCAAAGTCCTAATCTAAGGCACATCTAAACATCATCGAATCATAATTGATTATCTTAAATTGTGCATCGGGGAATATTCCTAGTAATATTCCTAATCATCATAATTATCTTTAATTTTATAATTATTTGGCAATAAATCACATTTATCCTATAGCTTGATTAATTGAATATTTTGCATATTTAATTAATTAGATTTAATATCTTGCCACTTAATTGTTTAATTAAATTTAATTTTATCTATTATTAATTATATTATTTAAATTTTGACAATAAATCCAAAATTTTATGAATAATTGATTAAATTCTTATTTAATTAATTAAAGCATGTTGTCATTATTTAATAATATAATTTTTAATAAAAGTTTGATAAAATAGTTAATTAACCCATAAATTAATTATTTTATTTCAAAAATCAGTTAAGTTGAGCATAAATCACTTTATTATTAAATTAATTCATAATTAAAACATGCACAATCATAAAAGCAAACAACTATCAATTATCAATTAAAGCTAAACTCTATTTTGAGTTAAAGCTTAGCTTTTGCATGTTTTTGTGAGTTAATTATCCTTTATTTAAAAATAACTCAAAAATCAACCTGAGTTATTTGAGTGATTATGGCTTTTTCTCATGCACCTCCAAAGCCCTGGATTTCTATAAAAACAAGGCTCATCTCTTCATAATTCATCTCTCAATCATCTCTCAAATTTGCATCCAAGCATCTCATATTTTTGCACAATCACGTTGGAGAATTGGAATTGAAGAAATCAAAGCTCTTGCAAATCGACATCTTTGTGAGATCAATCTTATTTTCGCATTCATATTGCATATCATTGTTAGAGTAGCATTGCATATCAATTTTCAATAGCATTCATAGCATATCAATTTCATATTAGCATAGATTCATATCAGTTTTTATCATTCTTATTGCATAGAAAATATAAAAAATATAGATTAATTACATTCAATCTCATATCTAGATCAATTGCATTCAAATCCTTCATTTAGGTGTCATCTAGGTCACTGATCTCGATAATAATCTGAGAACATTAATCTCGCACCTATTAGAAGGCAGTAAATCACTTGGTTAGATAGCTTTCAATTTTGCATGATTTTGATTATCACTAACCTCTAATGTTTTACTGAGTGTTGTGTCTACAGATTAGGTACAAAATTCACACACACATTTCTAGCACCCACCGTGGGGCAACCCACTTTTGCATGTTGGTTTTGATTTTTTTGGGGAGCTAAAACCCCAAAGTTTCAAAGATTTAATTTTATCTCCCAAACGGCTTGGAGTTTTGGTCTGAAATTGTTTTTGCAGATTGGTGACATATTACGGAAGCTTTGATAAAAAATTCAGAATTTTCTGAAATATTTTGAATTTTTAATAATTTTGTTTTGATTTTTCATAAAAAATTAATTTTCAGTGAAAATCAAAATATTTTTTAAAATTTTTTACATTTTCAGAAAGCTCTTCAAATTCTACAGGGGGTCTATTCTTTGTATTTTAAATTTGGATGCAATTTAGTAGCTCAAATAGTCAATTTACAAAAACTAGTCTATTTTGATAAAATGGGTCTCTAGGGCACAAATGAAGAGATTTTTCTAAAATTTGTGCATTTTTGGAAAGCTCTCTATTTTTTAGTAGGGGTCTCTATTCTAAATTTCTATTTTTGTGGCCAAAATCATATCAAAAAAATTAGATCTTGTTGACTAAGTCAAATGCAGCAAAAAAAAAAAAAAAAATTTTGTGATGGGTATGCACTTATTTTTTTTTACATGGTTCAATGAATGATATGAGTTGTCATTTGGGTTAATTGCTGGTTATTCTTGCTGATAATAATTGATTTTTAGAGCTAACCCTATGGTTTTCATAAGTTGAATATATTTTGCATATCTTGTTTGCTTGTTTGCTTGTTGGGGAGTTTGTCACTTGCTTGCATGGAAAAGCTCAACAAAAATTGTTAAAAATCAGGTAAAATCTACTAAGCACGTTGCAAGGATCCCAGGTATTCTCCTTCATCTAATAAAATTTCAATTTGGGAATTAAAATAAATCTCTTATGTGTCAAGCTTGTGTGCATCTTTTCATGCTTTTGATCTATTTCTACACACATGCATAATTTGATACTAGGTTGTGATCCCTTAAGGATTCATTAAGTAGTCTTAGAATACATGTGATTGATCTTGATTGCTATCTTGGGTTATTAGACTCGCTAATCTACTGGCCCCTCATTTCCACCCCATGGTTGCAATCTCAGCGCCATAAAGGGGAGGGGTCAACAGGACAGAAGCGTTAAGTGTTCCACTTGGCAACCCTTTTGTGCTTTTAAGAACTCACTTGTTTTCTAAGTTGGGGACTCATTTTCAGCTTGTGTGAGGTGTTAAGTGTTCCACCTTGTGGACTCATCTCATATTCGCTTTAAGCGTTAAGTGTTCCTCTTTCTGCTTTTTGGGTACTTTTGGTAGATTTACTTTCGGGAATATATCTGTGCTCACATAGTAATTAGGCCCTATGAACACTATTCGTGATTCTTGAGAGATTGGATTCCTATAGAAATCTTTCTTGATGATAGAATCCTTGTAGGTAGGGAGGATACTTAGTGCATTTCACATTCAACTTGGTTAGTGTGTCTTCTCTTATTGATCGACACATTCTCTCTCCGGAGAGGTTGATAGATCACGTGGGGTTGATATCACGAGCTTTGGTGAATCAAAATTGGTTAGTGCATCTTCTTTTATTGATTGATACATTCTCTCCCCGGAGAGGTTGATAGATCACATGGAGTTGATATCACAGACCTTGGTGGAACAAAACTTTGTCTTAGCGTGTCGGATTCATCTGCTTGCTTTGTTTGGGTTAAAAGTGAAAAGGTGGCAAAAACCTTGGATCTGGAGCCAAGTCCCCTTATGGTATAAATCTATGAGTCACCTGTAGAGAGGGTTAACTGTAGTGGACAATCCCTTCACAGGGAAAACTGCGTTGACGGAACCTCAAGCGGTAATAGCCATTTTTACCATGGTAGTGACAGCCGCTATATAAATGTCCTTGTGGAAGAAATCTCCACGGGTATGGTTCATTGTTGGGTTGTCAGATCTCCCTAGCAGCTCTTGAAGATTAAGTTCTCAGACTGTGTCAAAACCATGGTGCACCGGGATTGGAGTTCACCCCTTTGAATCATAAAAGTTGTAGAGTCAAACCATTACTAAAAACCCTAGAGAGGCCAATTTTTCATTTTCAGGTATATGTGTGTTATTGCAAAACTTTTCAGAACATACACAATTAGTACTCTCAGGGATTAGCACAATTTGGTCACTTGATTGTTCATGCGCAAGGTTTCTTTTGCCCTTGTTCATTGTTTTTAGGCGTGCTTGGAATCACTTGCTTGCTATTCTGCCTGCTTGTTTATCTACTTGGCTATTAAAAATGATCAAATCTGGTATAACCTTCAAAATCTAGACAGTACAATTTGCAAACAATCCAAAACTGAAGACCTTAAATTTTGCAAAAATTGACGTAAAATCTTTCTGGAGTCAAAAGTCATTTCAAGAAGTCAAAATTCATACGAGTTTTCTCAGGTGTCATTTCAGTATTGCCCATCTGTCATATGATTAAGAACCCAGTGTCGTACGAGTTTTCAAACCAGCAAATTCAAGAAAGTCAAAACCCTGTTAGCAACTGTCGTACAAGTTTTGTCAACTGTCGTTTCATTGCTACCCAACTGTCGTACGAGTTTAGCAGCTGTCATTTCATAGACTACCTAGTGTCGTATGAGTCTACAGAGTATCATTTGGAAAAATTTGAGAGAGTTGTCAGAAATTGTCAAATTGCAAGATATCCAATGTTTCTAGCCTAGTTCTAGAATCTGTCAAAAATATCATTGTGTCAAGAATAAATCAGTAGCTATTGAAAATTAGTACACATGTCTCAAATAATCAGTACACATGAGGAAGAAATTCTGATCACCACTATGATGAAGTAGCTGCAAGCTATGCAAGTCCAGCTTGACAAACTTGAGAAAGAAAAGGAACCTCTATACTCTTTTCCATTTGATAAAGACTTGTACATGTCACCATGCCCCCGAAAAAAATTTGAGCAATATGATACCTCTTCCATAGAGAGTGACACATCTAGCTTTGGAGACTATGATGACTATGACGACAGACAATGTAATGATACCTATGACACCTCTGTTCCTAAGAGTCCTCCTGATTGTTCATTCCTACTTACTACAAATGGGCCGTCACATTGGATAGATCATGATGGTGATCCATATGATTCTGATTTTGAAAGAGACTTTGATGGCTTTTGTGGACAATACCTTGATTATGATCCATCTACTACTGCTGAGGACTATAAAATACATCGTGCTAGCTTGAAACGTCAATACTATAAGGATCTCTCCTCTAAGAACTCTCCAGCTGAAAATAAAGATTACACTCTCAAGCAAGATCATGTTAGTGCTGAACCTTTGTCTGGTGATGGTTCCCTTCCATCCCCTACTTCCTCCAATACCCGTACATTTCTTAAAGCTTCCGAGTCTTTCAAATCTTTCACAGAACCTTCATCCGACACAAGCCTTGATACTTTTCATGCGGTTCCCTATAGTTATCCTCCAGGGCTACCTCTTAAAGAAACTCAAGCTAACCTTCACTTGGCTGCAAAGACTTTCAATAATGATAAACCTAAAGAGCCTAAGCCTTCATATGCTATAATCCCTACTTCAGCTAGTCCTCCACCATCTCTTCCAAAGTCATCCATACAATCCCGACATGCTTCCTTGTCCTTAGAAGTGGCTCCATGTCAAGAGGACTCTAAAAATGATGAAGAAAAGAACATAAAGAAAGATCAAGATCAAGAACCCTCCATGTCATCCACTCCTTTTCACGATGTCTCTTATCTACCTTAGGGTTCTTTTGATCATGTACCCCCTTTTTCATGCATTCCACCATGTCTTAAGTCTTCGCCTAAGCAAGATCAAGCTACTACTTACATTGTTGAGCTTATTGACAATCAAAATAACCTTACTACACTTACACTTTCCAAAGATGATACATCCATTAAGGTTGGTAAAAATGGTGTTCCTTCCAATGTTAAGCCTATTGAAAAATAAGAGAAAAATTATGCGCTTATTCTATCTGAAGATCCTTGTCAAGATCAAAGTCTTTCATCTTCTTGTTCTACCACTCCATGTTCACTTCCACTTTCTACTCTTCCTAAGTCTTTGCAAGCTTTGAACAATCCTATCAAAGAAGGTTCTCATATTCAAGATGTCCATGATTCTATTGAAAATTCTAATGCTCACTCTAAAGATGTTGATATCCTTGGTTGTCATATAGATGCTGATGAACTTATTGATTATCCTTTTGCATCTTCCACTTCCATCCTTGGACCTCTTCCACCACTACTAAGGGCTTCATGCCTTCCTTCCATCTTGGGTCCTTATGTCCCTTCACTTTCCCCTCCTGACTCTCCTGATTCATCATCCATCTTGGGTCCTTACATACCTCCATCTCCCATCTTTCCTCAAGATCAACATAGATGTATACCCTTGAATCCTTTTCATCCACCCACCCATCTAAACCAGTCATATCCTCCCTCTTCCACAAATCCCAAGTCTTTTGGAAGTAACTTGAATGTTCAATACAAGAAAAAAAAGCAATGCAAGAATCCATAAAAAAAAGAAGATCACCATGTCTCCTCTAATCGACATGGAGGCATAAAGTCAAAAGAGATATCTAAGAAAAAAACTACAAGACAAGTATGGGTTCCAAAATCCATCATTGAAGATATTCTCTCTAGATCATCAAAAGGAAATAAAAAGCCTACGGCTATATGGATTCCAAAGTCTCTCTTGAAAGAGTCTGGTGTTGAGAAAAAAGTGAAATTGACATTCAAGCTTCCAAAGGCTTCCACTACATCTCCTTCCAAAAATATTCTTCCATTTCATGCGCCCAAACCTCAACCTCTGCTATCCATTCGCCATATTCCTTCACGTATTCCTTCATTCACATTTCCTCCACCCTCTCGCCACCCTTCAAGGTGTGTGTTTATGTTGATCTTGCCTTCCTTTCCATCTACCCTTTCACAATCCTTCCATTCATTAACCTTCTACCTTATATCCTTTTTCCTCATTTGCCTATTCCTCCTATCTTCCAACCTCACTCGCTTTACATAAAACCCTATCCTCCATTTTTCTCTTCCATGTTCCTTTCCCTATCAACATCTTTGAGCATATCATTTTGAATCCTTGGCATATCATGGTTTATCCTTTCAAGGAGCATTATCTAAAAAGCTTTCCTTCTTCCAAAAAAGAAATGAAAAATAAAATAAATTGAAAATGTGCCTTGGTGAAAACCTGGAAACAGGCGCCTTGGTAGAAAAAGTAAAGAGAAATAAATTCATCCTATGGTGAAAACCACTCCATTGTGGCACCTTGGATAAGTACCATGATGAAAACTTGGCAGTCAGGCATTATGCGTAGTTCTACATATTTCATCCATTCCATCTTCTCTCTTTGATCTTGACAATGTTGATCTATACACGAACATTTAGCTATTTTGTGAGCTATCTTATGATGATCTTGCTTTCATTCCCTTCTTGTTTAGCCTTTATGTCTATTTTCCTCCATTCATTTTAGCCTATCACTATCATTTTCCCCTTTGGTCTTGATCTAATAGAAAAAAAAGTAAAACATAGTGCTATGAAGCCTCTTGACATGTCTACTCTTTTGGACTACATCCTATCCTTCTTTGGCATTACACTTTTGTGACTTATCCTATGCTAGCCTTTCATTGCTTGTCCAAATGCACTTTACATGACAATTTTTCCCTAGCTTGGGTATTCTTGAGGAGTTTTCCCTTGAGGATTTCTTTCCTTCATTATCCTTTATTCTCTTATCTTCCATATCTTCGACTAGCTTGCCAATGCCTCTTGTTCTCCACCTTGCTAGATGTTGGGACTACATGATATGATCTTGCTTGGGATTTTGCAATGGAAAAAGATGCTATCAAGTATACCAAGTATCAGAACAAGTATCAGAACTAGTATCAAAACCAGTATCAGAACAAGTATCAGAATAAGTATCAAAACCAGTATCAGAACAAATATCAGAACAAGTATCAGAACAAGTATCATATCAAGTATCAAAAATCCTACTGGGGCTACACCTTTCACTTTAGTTTATGGGTCTGAAGTGGTACTACCTATTGAGGTTGAAATCCCATCACTCAGAATCAGAATGCATGGACTTGTCACTGATGAAGACTAAAGAGTGTCTAGGTTACAAGAACTTGAATTACTAGATGAGCACAGGCAAGCAGCGTATGATCATCTCAGGGTGTATTAGAAAAGAATATCTAGAGGCTACAACAAGAAAGTCAGACACAGAGAATTTTAGGTTGGTGATCTAGTGTTGAGAGAAAATCCTAAAAATCAATCACATCGAGAACACAAGGGGAAGTTCAAACCCAATTGGTTGGGTCCCTTTGTTATCACTGCTACTTTTGGCTTTGGTGCCTATCAACTCTCAATGACTGAAGGAGAACAGCTCTGAGAACCAATCAACGTTCTCCATCTGAAGAAATTCTACGCCTAAGGCATTCAGTGCTTGGTAAATGTCCTAAAAAAATCTTAAAAATCAGAAAAAGTCCTGAAAAAATGAACATCTTGGTGAAAACCTAGCAATAGGTGCCTTGATGTTTCACAAAAAAATCAAAAAAATATCAAAAATTCAAAAAAAAACTGAAAAATATAAAAAATTCAAAAAAATCAAAAAATATCAAAAGTACAAAAAAATTAAAAAAATAAAAAATACAAAAAAATGAGAAAAAGAAAAAGTGCCTTGGTGAAAATCTGGAAACAGGCACCTTGGTAGCAAAAATAGAATCTTTACCAAGATGGTGAAAAACCCAGCAAACGGGTGCCACTTGTTCCAAACGCTCCATCTATCAGCACAATCTTGGTCTTTCCCAGCTTTCAGTCTTGCTTTAGTTGTACATATCTCCCGGTTTGTTTCAACATTTCTAGTTTTCAATAAGTCAGTTTGTACACCAATTAGCTTGCGCATTTGTATCCTATCAATGTTCAAACTTGGGGGCAATCAATGTCATATCCTATGGCCTGCAATGTATCTTAGACGTATCCTATCCAGTCAGAGTCCTTTGAAGCTTCATGTGAGTTAGTCAGTCTGTCTTGTCTTCAGAAAGGATTTTGCATCTACAACAACGCAATCAAACATCAAAACTCAACTGAAAACAATCTATGCTTTTTACATGCTTTTATCTCCTTGTATGCTTACTGATCCGCATTGAGATTTTTGCAAATTGTGTCCCTTCGAGCTCCTTAATGATGTCCTTTACAGGATTTAGAGAGTGATGACTGGGGGCATAATCTTTTCTTAGTTTTCTGGTTGTATGTGAAATCTAATAACTTTGGAAATTCTGGATTGAAATGGTGTCTGACTATAAGAGCCTCTATCTCAAATTGGATGGCCATGCGTACCTCGACCATTGATACCCAAAAATTTCAAGGAAGTTTGATCTAACTATTGTCTTTTTGAGTAAGTTCTTTCTCCTACTGTGGAATGCGATCTTGCCTAAGGATGTGAATGATAAAGGGTCACTATGGGTAATTCACAGTGGATTTAGAATGATCTTTTGATTGTTTGATGTGTTTGTCATGCAAGGTGTATTCAGGTCATCACGACGTTTATGTTTTGATGCTTCTACAAATTGCTATATCAAAATGGACATGATATTCAGGTCATCCTGGCGTTTGTGCCTTGGTGCTTATATCTGATCCAACATTCCGAAAACAAATCAATATTCATATGTCCATGGTTGTATAACCAATGGGTGTTGTATTGATTCTTGCGCATACAAATCGATATTCATATGTCTATGGTTTCATGGCTAGTGGGCATTGTATTGATTTATCCGGTTACCTAAAAGTTCAATGATGATAACAAATCGACATATGATCAGTGAAAAGGTCCTAGGTCTTAGGTTGCATTTCATTTTGCATGTCTCATTGCATTTTGCATGTTTGCATGATCTCACAAAGATTAAACGAACTTCAATGCTTAAATGATTCTTCAAATCACATCTTCAAGTCTAACAAGAACTGAATCTCACACGAAGGTTCCTCCAATGAAATAGCAAGTAGAATCCTTTTTCGGGATCAAAATTCAAATCTGAGATCATTCATATTATTAACTGCTTGCATATTCAACCTTCAATCATCATAGAAATCTAGTATTCAACTTAACTGATTAGCTTTCATCAAACTATCAAAATTTCAACTTGGTCAACCATGGTCAAACTCATGGTCAAACCTAGTCAAATTTGGTCTCCAGGACCTCCAAACAATGCAGAATGCATTCTTGGATGTGTTTAACCACTTCTCAAATCAATTAACATGCTTCTAAACTATAACGCTGACTTTTCTTGTTAGATTTCAATTTTAATCCCGAAGGGGGCATGGTATTGTACATCATTCAAAGTCTGTAAATCAAATTCTACCGATCAAATCTATCAATATCTTTCATCAGTGATCAAGACAACAATCACGTCTAGTCGCTGATTCATCAAAAGTCCTTATCGCTTGGGGAAAATCTATCATCACTTGGGGCATATCAGATTCATCGATCCATATCAATCTGGTATTCTCCTAATCTTGTAAACTGTATCAGTTTTTGCAACCATCAGATCATAGTATTCTTTCCTTGGTTCTTTGGCAACTGAAGGATTCAGATGTGATACCTGCTAGTTCTGCTAAGACAATCGAGTCTAGAATGGGTGACTCACTTCTTATCAATCCTAAGGTTTGGAATCAGGCATTTTGACACTTTTTCGCAATCATAGGTTCATTTACTGTTATAGTAAACATTATCTTTGGTCATTTAGGACCTATTATCTCCATATCAAATCAATATCAATCAACTCCTATCTCAATATCTTTCAATCGGTTTCTATCTTTCAATCGGTTTATCTTTTAAATCAGTTTCATATCTTTATCAAACACAGACTATCTTTGAACCACTGTGCTTTGCACAGTAATTCAAAGAGGGGTAAAATGTAATACCCCAAAAATGGGCTATATGTTCATTAACCTCCTACATCGACAAATCGAACAAAATCGACATCGAAGTCCTAATCTAAGACACATCTAAACATCATCGAATCATAATTGATTATCTTAAATTGTGCATCGGGGAATATTCCTAGTAATATTCCTAATCATCATAATTATCTTTAATTTTATAATTATTTGGCAATAAATCACATTTATCTTATAGCTTGATTAATTGAATATTTTGCATATTTAATTAATTAGATTTAATATCTTGCCACTTAATTGTTTAATTAAATTTAATTTTATCTATTATTAATTATATTATTTAAATTTTGACAATAAATCCAAAATTTTATGAATAATTGATTAAATTCTTATTTAATTAATTAAAGCATGTTGTCATTATTTAATAATATAATTTTTAATAAAAGTTTGATAAAATAGTTAATTAACCCATAAATTAATTATTTTATTTCAAAAATCAGTTAAGTTGAGCATAAATCACTTTATTATTAAATTAATTCATAATTAAAACATGCACAATCATAAAAGCAGACAACTATCAATTATCAATTATAGCTAAACTCTATTTTGAGTTAAAGCTTAGCTTTTGCATGTTTTTGTGAGTTAATTATCTTTTATTTAAAAATAACTCAAAAATCAACCTGAGTTATTTGAGTGATTTATAGCTTTTTCTCATGCACCTCCAAAGCCCTGGATTTCTATAAAAACAAGGCTCATCTCTTCATAATTTATCTCTCAATCATCTCTCAAATTTGCATCCAAGCATCTCATATTTTTGCACAATCACGTTGGAGAATTGGAATTGAAGAAATCAAAGCTCTTGCGAATCGACATCTTTGTGAAATCAATCTTATTTTCGCATTCATATTGCATATCATTGTTAGATTAGCAATGCATATCAATTTTCAATAGCATTCATAGCATATCAATTTCATATTAGCATAGATTCATATCAGTTTTTATCATTCTTATTGCATAGAAAATATAAAAAATATAGATTAATTACATTCAATCTCATATCTAGATCAATTGCATTCAAATCCTTCATTTAGGTGTCATCTAGGTCACTAATCTTGATAATAATCTGAGAACATTAATCTCGCACCTATTAGAAGGCAGTAAATCGCTTGGTTAGATAGCTTTCAATTTTGCATGATTTTGATTATCACTAACCTCTAATGTTTTACTGAGTGTTGTGTCTATAGATCAGGTACAAAATTCACACACACAGTAATAGATTATTCAAAATTTCTATTGACTCAAAAAATAGAGGATTCCTCATCACCCGCTTCTCTTTTTCTTTTTCCATAGCTAGGACACTGATCTTGATCAGGTCTTCTTCTCCCCAAGAGTCCAAGCTAGTGGTGTCTGGTGTCAAACTTGACAACAATGATGCTGAAGGTAAGGGAGTGATAGGAGTGTTATCTATCACTTCTTTCTTTACTCTAATTGGAATTTCAATAGATGGTTCATCTGTTGGTTCACTTCCTTTTACCTCTTCTTCTCCTTTCTCCTCTTCTATCTTTTTTTCCTCTTTTTCTGTCTCATTCTCTTCTTCTTCACATGTTAGATCTTCTATTAGTACTTCTTTTAGCTTGGGTGAATTTTCACCACATAGATTTTAACCTCTTGTGTTCTCACAAAGGCTTCTTCAAACTTATCCAAGTCATTGTCTGTGGCCGCCATTTCTATCTCCATATTATCAATAAAGATAGTGTCATCTTTTTGTGTCTTAGTCATGGGCGCAGACTTCACTACCTTTCTAGGTGTTACCACTATAGGTGGTGAATCATGTGGACTTTTTACTGGTATATTTGTGGTCTCTACCATCTTGACTTCCTTGGAGGGCACTTGTGTTGTGGACATAGTAGGTGGATACATGTGCCTGTTCAAGAAAACTTTCTCAAAAGCTTTCTCTGTCTCTTTGGCTGTCAACTCAAAGTTCTTGTCCATTATGTGTAGTGTTATTAGCTTTGTTCTTAGATACAGATTTACCAGATCTAACAATAGTGTTTTATCTTCTAAGGAACACACCAGTAGGAATTCATCTAGAATCTTTTCCCTTATTCTAAGATCTTTGTCAATAGCCTATTTCTTCAAGGATTCCAAGATATTCCAAACACTGCTGGGATGACAATCTTAAGTTCCAAGACTGTCTTCTTGAACTTAATCATATGTTTTATGATCATGCCATGAATCTATGATTTATTAATTTCACTGTACATCTCATAAAAATTTCCTATCTGATCTAATCTACCTTCATCAACAATCCTTGTTCTCAAGACTTGAAGACTAGGTCTGAAACCTACCTCTGGAGGTGCTTGAGCATTTTTCTTGCTTCTGGTTGCCCATGAGGATGGGTGACTTGTGCTAGTTTCCTTCTTCCTCTTCACCATTGTCTTATCCTCAGGAGGTGATGTTAGATCAATTGTCAATTTGGGTGCAAAGAGATACATTTGCTTTACCCTGTTTATCCTTTGGATATTCAGTTTTGACTTTCTTTAGTATGGGATCATCTTTCTCAGCTTCTATTGAAGATGCCCTCTCAATCTCCAATGCTATCTTTTTTTCTCTTTCTTTATCTAAGTCTTCATGTGTTACACCATGAATTTTGAGTATTTCAAATGTAATCTTAGAGGCTTTCCTCTTAGTTATTGTGCTGTTCAAAACTACATCAACTTCTCTTGTCTTTTCTTCATAAGTACCCCACCTAGGTTCGTTAGGGTCCTTAGGTGTTGAAAGTATTACTTGTGCATATGCTTCCAAAATTGGTTCCTCTACCCCATAACCAAGTGGATGGATCCACTTTGTTCTAGGTTCAACTACTTCCATACATGTTATATCAGTTTCTACCATAAAGAAAATGTTGTCTTTATATTTCTCAATAATACTTTTTGGTATTCTGTACCTCATTTGCATTCTGATCCTGAATGTATTTAATTCCAACTCCATGTAGTCCTTCAATTTACTCTTAGTAGATGCCTTAAGAGATATGTGTGGCATTGTAGGTAAAATCTTGTTTAAATATAAATCTGAGATCTTTCCAAGTATGTGGAAGTACATGTAGATAATTAAAGACCCAAACCTAAATATTATGGTTTTATCATGTTTAATGGCTCTAATATTATCAATCAATTATGTGTGCAAGATCTCACATAGATTGAACTCTCCATTTTCTCACAATTCTAATTGCTACAAGAATAGTGGTCATGGACACACTATTGACCCTGTTGGTGTGTTGAAACCTATAACCTAATATCATAGACATCAATTTGATTTCTTTCTCCTCTATAGGCTCAATTGTCATTCTGTGTCTATCACTTCTGGACTTACATGCCTATTCTACTAGTTTTCTCACATCCTTTCCTATTGGAAGAACAATGTCTGTCCTTGAAAGGCCTATCATTTCGTAAATAAGGTCTCCTGTGATTCTCACTGGCACTTCACCTATCTAGAATAGGTCATCATGAATCCTACTGAGCAATAGCTTGATCCATTTAGACTCATAAAAATCATACGCCATAGCATATTCAACTATGGGATGGTTTTCCAGTTGTGCGAACTCATCTAGGAAGGTTTTGTCTGGCTTTATCATAGTTTCAATGTATGCTCTAATCCTGTCAAGTCCAATTGGTTCTTTCTTGTAGTAAACGTATGCACAGATGTCTTCAACATGCATGATGCCCATAGGGGTTCTTGAGAATGCACCTTCTAGGTCATCTAGGGTACACTTAAAAGGGTGCCTCTTGAAAAAATATCTTTTCCTCTCCACAATATCAAACACAACAGGTGTAGCCATAAATTACTTTTTTTATCATTTCAAATCATTTTCAAGAACTTTTGAATCATCGCAATGGATTAGGGCTTCACAACCGATCAATCACACTCTTTCACTGGTGAATCAAACTCCAATACTTCACAATCAACTGCTAGGGCTTCTATGATCTCCAATTGCTCTAACTTGAATGCAATGAGTGATCTGTAAGTCTCTCTATACTTTAAAGTGAAAATTCCACCATTAATTCTTGCCACGTAAACCCGAATTTGACTAAGAATTTTCAACTTCCATTCTACAATCAATCAGGTAGTTCGCTCTTGCACATAGCCTCAAATAATCTCCAAAAAGTTAAATCCAAAGGTGCATACTCAGAGGGTGAGTATACCGGCCACGCAGGGGTCTAGAGCTAAATTAGCTCCCCCTATGACCTTGAGGGTCATTCATCCAGATGTAGAGGGTGCATCCACTGTGGATGCATCCAATACATACTTATTACCCTTATCATTCTTTGCCATTGACAAAATCAAGCTCACATCTTCTACAAATTTCACAAACTTGACTTCTCCTTCGATATCTAATATTGATTCTTCTGGCTTTTTAGGGCTTTCCTGACTTTGCGTTCTTGATCTACAAACTTTGAGATGTGTCCAGCCTTGTTACAAGAGTGACAAATAATTGGAGGCCTTAAATTCCTTGACGCATTGATATGGGTTACCATTTTACACTATCTAGTTGAGTGACCATTATAATTACATGTCTGACATGTAATACTCTAAGAACTTATTGCATTTGTTTGATTCTAATTTCTCTGATTATGCTGAGTCTTGTTCTTTTGACTTGTTCTACAATTCATAGCTCTATGACCAAATTTATTGCATAAATAATAGTAACCATTGAATGGTCTTACCTCTTTACAATTCCTTGCTATATGTCCATGCTTATTAAATGTATAACAAGTTTGGTCTACTTGGTTGCACTCATCCTTAGATGGTTTAGTATTGTCTTTAGTCTAATTTTCAATCTTCTTAGCATCTGTGGTGTCTTCTGGTGCTTTCATTCATGCTCGCATGTTTTCAATCTAATTTTGTGCTTCATTGAATCCATTGTCACTTGTATCTCCTTTAGGCTTCTGAGCATATAACTAAGATTCAATCAAATCCTTGCTTGTGTGTAATTTATCAATGTGATTCTTTGCTTCAATCAATTCAGATTCTATCTTTTCTTTTCTGTTTCTTAGCTCCAAGATTTCCATGTTTTCTTGCTCAATTCTTCATTTAGTTGAAGGCTCTCTTTGATCTGTTCATCATAAACTTCTCTATTTTTAGTTATATTTTCATCCAACTCTTCAATCTGATCTTGTAAAGATGTGTTCTCTTCATTCAACTTCTTAACCATTTTTCCCAAATCATTGTTTGTACAATCCTTCAAATATTGTCTCAATTTCTTGATGAATACTTGTGTGCTACTGACTTTCAATTTTAGTTCTTTAACTTCTTTCTCAAATCTATCAAGGTCTTCAAGAGCTACCACAAGATTCTTCTTCAGATGTTTTCCTTCTTTTGAACCCATTGATCTCCTCAAGTGGTTAAACTTCTCTTCAGAGGACCACAACTCTGATACCAATTGTTACAAATGGGTGTTGGAAAGTTGGCTATACTGGTGTATATGACTTAGTAGAGTGTTTTCATTATGGAAACAAAGTCATATAGTAGTTTGGAGTCATCACACTTAATGAGAAGATTAGAAATTGGCTAAGTGTTGAAGATTGGACAGTGTACAGAGTACTTGAAGCTCAGTGCATCAATTCACATGCGTATGACTGATTTATAGTGTGCACCCTAGAAGATAGGTTGGTTAGACTATATTCATGCTTAATCTATGAGTGCATGATGAGATATGCAAGTATGACAAAGTTACAGACAGTTGAAGTTACACAGCTAGTGTGTGCTAGAGAAGAATAGAGTAAGCAACTGACTGTTAACATTTTGATTTGCAGTTATATTCTAATGTTGTAAAGGCTATGCACCTATTTTAATTAGGTTTCCAAAATGTAAATATGTTTTTTTGTAAACACACTTGAGCCAATTCAATTGGAAGCATTGTATGTAATCGGTTGAAGGGCCAACCTAGTTATTTATTTTGTATGCACATATAAATATGAGATGCGTCCATTGTAATTGGTATGGATGTTGATATAGAGTTGTGATAAGTAGAGAAGAAGTGTGCAAAGAGTCTATAAGATGTATTAGATCTTTGCAAGAGGTCAAAGCATCAGCGCATCAAAGGAACTGATTAGACAAGAAGTTTCACAGTAATAGTTCATCTAGTAGATATAGTATGTATCTAAGATTAGAAGGTTGTAGCCTTCACCACTTGAGTAGTGAGCTCTAGGACAATACGTCCACACCAATAACAGGGTTTATTGTAAAAGACTCCTAACAAGGTCCGACCCTTGACAAGGTCTATTGTACTTAATACATTGTAAAGAAACTCCTAACAGGGTTAAGGATCTTCTAACAAGGATCATAAAACACTAGTACAAAATATTAGTGGGTGTCAATTCCCACTGGGGTTTTTACCTATTTGGGTTTCCATGTAACCATATTGGTGTTATGCATTTATTTCATGTTTCATGTTTATGTGGATGTTCATTTCAGTACTTAAGCATTTAAGTTTAGTTTAAAGATTAAGTGAAAAGATAAAATACAGTGAACACTGATTCACCCCCCCCCCCCCCCCCCCCCTTAGTGTTCCCATTCCTAACAATTGGTATCAGATCTCTAGTCCTCATAAAAGAAGTTTAACCACTTGAGGAGATCATGGACAAAGCAGAAATGAAACATCTGAAAAGAAATCTTGAAGCTGCTCTTGAAGACCTGGACAAATCTAAAAAAAAAATTGAAGAACTAAAGGAGAAACTCAATGATGACTAATTCTACCAATGATTTAGGGATAATGATCAAGAAGATGAATGAAGAAAATGCATCCTTGAAAGAACAACTTGAAGAATTTGATGATAAGTTGATTAACAATTAGGAAGTCTATGAAGAACAGATCAAAGAGAATCTTCAACTCAATGAAGAGTTAAGGCAAGAAAACATGGAAATCTTGGAGCTAAGGAACACCAAAGAAAGCTTGGAATTTGAATTGAAAGAGGCTAAGAATCACATTGATAAATTACACACCAGTTTTGATTTGATAGAATCTCAATTGTATGAAAGAAGAGATAAAGGAGATACTAGCTGCATTGGATACAACGAAGCACAAAATCAGATTGACAACATGCAATAAAGAATAAAAGCACCAAAAGGCACCTCAGATGCTAAAGAGACTAGAAGTAAGACTAAAGATCATATTTAACCACCTAAGAATAAGCACAAGCTAGTAGACCACACTTGTTATGCATGTAACAAGCATGGACACATAGAGAGGAACTGTACAAAGGTAAGACCTTTTAATGGCCACTATTATTCATGAAATAAATTTGGTCATAGAGCTATGAATTGCAAGAAGAGTCAAAAGAAAAACACTCAATATAATCAAAGAAATCAAAATCAGTTAAATGTAAGATGTTCTCAAAATGTTACATGTCAGATATGTAACTATAATGGTCACTCAGCTAGACAATGTAAAATGGTGTGTTGGTGCTCTCAAATTTGGCTCAAATTTTGAGTGACCAATTGAATGTTTTCTCTAAGACAAAATGAGTATTCCTAAAAAAATTTGTGAGAAGGCACATTTTGAGCATGTAAAGGGAAGCTAGCATGTGATGGAGGAATGTTTTAAAGAAGGGAGAATGCTAGACCATTGCTTAGAAAATTTGAATCAATGGATTTTGCATACACGGATTTGTAGAAGATAGAAAAACACAATCATATTGCAAGGGGAATAACTTTTTATTCAACTATTGGATCAAGCTCATTTTTGGATATAATGTCGCAAACCTAGTTCTCAAGATTCTCACCAGAGAGATTTCAAAAATTCATCCTGGTTCGTGAGATAAAGTGGTCTGAGTGCGGAACTGTCAAAACTGCCCACAAAATTTTCATAGCATTTATCCCACATTCACCCCAGATTATGAAAATATGGTGTTTATAAGAAATGCTCCAAACATATGAAATAAATCAAAGTGTTGGAAGCTATGCTTGCCCAAGCTTGTGCATCCACCTTGATTTTCATGCCAGTGGGCCCAGAAGAAATTTTGCAGAAAAGGAGACACTTGTTAAGAGGTCTCTAAGTCTCACAAAGGAAAAAGCTCATTCTGAAATCTCCAAGTCTCCAGATCTCTAGATAATTATTCTAAGATTTGGAGACTTAGGCTCCAAGTCTCTAGATCTCTAGATAATTATTCTGAGATTTAGAGACTTAGTCTCCAAATCTCCAAGTCTCCAGATCTCTAGATAATTATTCTGAGATTTGGAGGCTTAGTCTCCAAATCTTCAAGTCTCCAGATCTCTAGATAATTATTCTGAGATCTAGAGACTAAAGGAAGTCTCCAAATCTCATAAGGAAATATAAAGAGAGGAAATGATTATGAGATTTGGAGACTAGTCTCCAAATCTCCAGATGGCTATTCAGAGATCTAGAGACTAAAAGGATTTCTCTAAGTCTCTAAAAGAAACCACGGTTAAGGAAATAATTCAGAGACTTAGAGATTCATGTAGTCTCCAGATCTCTAGATGGACTGAGGTTAAAGGTGAGTTTGTCCAAGCATCCAATGAAATGGTGACAAGTGGCAAGTTCTGGTGGCATGTGCAGATTTTAAAGGTTTAAAAGATTTAAAAAGTTATAAAGTTCAAACTTTGAAGAAATTTTGAAATTTTTTAATGACAAAGCTGTTCACGGGAAAATGCTTGGGAGATTCATTTTTTATTAGAATATGGCAGTATAATATGTTTTCAGAAACACCAGAAGATTATGGATGCAATGATGGTAGTTAAAACCAGATCAAATTAAGTTGCAGAGAGTAGTAAAGGCTTTTAATCCGTGACCAGATTTTGGGGAGATCTTTCTTCTTCCAAAATTGATTGATTTTGCAAATGCGGCGGGAGGAATGAATCAAAATTGCATGGTGATAGGAAAAGAGGGTACAAAGGACTACATCACATTTCAAGGAAGAGCAAAGGACAAATTAATCAGATTTTCAGTAGATGAGCAGATTTTATGCAAAAAAGGACAAATTTATCAGATTTTGAAGATGCCCGAGAAGATCAAATTTTTAGAAAAAAGAGAAGGCTATGAGATTAGATTGCAAAATGGACAAGTTTTGGTCAAGTACAAATTTTAGGGTTTCTTCTTCTTCTTTTTATTCTCTTCTCTTCTCAGTTGTAAGGGTTCTTGGTTCCTGTTCCTTTTTTTGTTCCAGTTCCTGTGATTACTCTGTTGTGAGCATGTCCCTAAATGATGAATATTGAATATCTTTCTATAGAATAAATTTTTTAGTCCTATGTCTAGTTCTAGAAATTTCAAGCTTTGTATGTATTGATACAGGCTCATTTTCAATAAGATACAGTGCAATTTCTATCTTACATGGTTATTGTCTCTTTACTTCGTGTTCTGCTCTTGTATGTTTTATTTGTAAGGCATCTGAAAACATACCAACTACAAGGTAATTTGTTTAATTATTTGTGAGTTTCTCTCAAGGAGAGGATTAAATTTTAAAAATAGTTTCAGAGAGTAGACATATGTGTTAGGATTTGATAATAACATCATAAGATTGACACGATAGTTTGTAAGGCATCGTATCTAGATTGTAGGTAGTTTGTAAGGCATCCTACTGTGTTTCTTTGAAATCTTCTTGTGGATTTATATTCAGACTCTTTTTCCCAATGGAATAGGCACTGGCTGGATGTTTGTTATATAGTCATCTTTCTGTCATCAAGCACAAAATAATCATTACCAGTTCTTTTATGTTTTTAAGTTTTATGCCTACTGTGAAGGGACTGTGTCTAAGTGGTACAGTTCACATTTGGTGATTCCTTAAAGAAAGAATCAGAGGTTAACCTTTCTTGAGTTGAACTCATAAAAAGAAGAAGGATTTATGTCATTATTTCCATTGTCAATGCTACTACATTTATAGTTTCTATTGTCAAGCTCCGTATCAGAAGATTCTCAGCTGTCTATAGAGTGATCTTTTGTTGGAGTGATCTAAAGCCTAAATAGCATGACAGTGAAGACCAAATCCACTAATCAAAATCTTACTTGAAATATAGTAACATATTCATAGGCAATACCCACCTGAGTCCTGTGGAGCTCGAAGCAGAAGGAGGATCTTATCCTATCCTCATCAATTAGGCTTTTCTTGCAAACTTGGAATCCTTTAAACTGAGAATCAAGCCTATATCATTGCCAAGTTTGACCCTACAAGAAAAATCCCTAACAAATTGGTGACTTTGCTGGGGATATGTTACAATGAAGATAAGAATAACATAGGTACGAGTAGAGCTAGACTCCTAGCCGGCTTATTCATTTATCCAGTGGTCTCCATTGAAGTATGTAAGAGTCAGTTTTTAGAATTTTCAAATCATCTCACCAAGTTGTGAGTGGCGGCTCTGAAGTTCTTTGTTTGATCAGTGCATATAATGACATATTTTTAGTCCTGATAAATAGCATGTGTACCCTATTGAAGTTGATGTGTTGGTGGAGAAAGAGATCTCAGTTTATGGAAAATCTTTTCCTCTCCAGAGAGGTGGCGGCTCTACAAAGTTCTTGAAGGTGACTTCAAGATCACAAAATATTTTGCAGCTCCCCTAATACATCCAAGTATTTTAAAGTTTTAAATGATTTCCTTATCAAGTGATCAAAGCACTAAGGAAAAAGGAAATAAGGTGTGAAAAGAGGTTTGCATGTTTCAAAGATTTTAGTTGCATTTCTACAAAATCTGAAGTGAAATATGTACCAGAAAGATAGAGGCAGTTTATAGTTTCTCTTCCTACTAAGATGGCACAACTATTTAAGAATAGGTTGTTTGGGGAAATAAATTTTGAAGGTATCCCTGGATACCCAAATCATATCCCAGAAGTGGTTAGAGATTGTTTACCAAAGTTCACTGGTTTTGGTGAGCAATCAGCTGAAGATCATTTGCAAAAGTTTGCTAACCTAATGGATGATCACAATATCACACATGAGGATGTATTGATGAAACTCTTTACAATATCTCTGATTGAGGTTGCAAGGGACTAGTTTAAAGAACTACCTCATGGCTCAATAGGATCTATGGAAGCATTGGAAGATTGTTTTATTAAAAAGTATGCTGATATTGAGCAATATGATGACATGAAACATAGTGATGAACAAGACATATCTAAATCAAAGGATCCTGTACCAGAGCTTGAAGTTCTTCAAGCAGAAACACAAATGTTAACATAAAGGCTTCAAGAAAGTGTGGTGTTATATTTACAAGGGAGCAAGAGTAGAGAGGAGGGTGAGTCACAACATGATTTCTACATAAGGTTTACTGATAAGATCAAGGAGTTTGACATTCCTTTTTGTCCTCAGGAATTTGTATGGGTGGACTTATTTGTTAAACTATTTTTTCCTCATACACTTAGTTTACCAATCCCTCAGAGGGTAGAATGTATTTAGCAAACTATGCAATGGATGGAACATGTAGAAAATCTTTCTTCCAAAGATATAAATGAGGCTGAATATAGTGATGTTGAATTTGAAGACTCTGAGAGTATTGTAAATGTTGAATATGAACCTGGTTATGCTGATGCGGTTGAATCTAGTGATAGTCAATCTGATTTTAGTGATTATGATGATGAGTCTACTTATGCTAAACATTTTGTTGATGATAATGCTAATAATAAACTTTGTGAACAACAAAACAATGAAAGTGTTTTGTGTGGACAACAAGATGACAACTATGATGCGGATGTGAGTGTTTGCAGTGATTTATTTACACAAGATGATATGCTCCAATAAATCTCACTCCATGTTTCAAATGAGGAAGAAATTTGCAGCATCAAGCAAGAAGACAGTTGGGATAGATCAGAGTGTCAATCCTTGCCAGACAAGGAGAAATTTCTAGATTTTCAGAGGTATGTATTAGAAAATGATTCTCAATCTTCATGCCTTATGGATATAAGTTTTGATAATAAAGACATTGCTAAGGGTGTGGACAATGACAATAAAGATTCTGATTGTGAAAGTGTATCAGAGATGAGTATTAATGATGATAGTTTTTCACTTCATAGTGAACAAGTTTCAGATTTGTTTCCTGTGAGTATCTCAGAGTTTTAGGAAAAGATAGATTTGAAACTCAACACTTCACACATATCCAGTTTGAAAAAGAAAATACATTAGAGAGTCAGAGTTTCAATACTTGTATTTCTGATTTTCCTTGCACTCCCATATCACTAGACCACAATCAGATTGAGTATGATATGTCATATTTTGAGGTAATCAATGTTGTTCCAGATTCAATAGATATAGAGATTCCAGACATAATGTTAAGGCCTAATTGGGATAGTAGTGTGAATTTTTAATCTTGTTCTAATTCTGAGTCTTCCATCAAACCATTAAGGGAAGATCTTTCATTTGCTCAAGGTTCATAAGATTACAATGAATGCTTTGATGTTTTTCCTCCCACCCACCAACAAGCTTTGGATTTGTATCATGCTAATACTTTGCAAGAAGGTATTGAAGAAGATTCAGATGATGTCCCTGATTCTTTGTAGTCAAATTTTTGTTTAGAGGCATTCTATTCTAGTTTGCAAACTGAGGTAAATGAAGCTTGTGTTTTGCTGCAAACTAGTGTTCATCAGAAGTTCGATTTCAGCTTTGAGAGAGATCTGGAATGTTTTCTCATTCAGCAAGTCAACAATAAGGAAGGATGTGATGTTGAGATGTCATATAGTGATTGGCATTCGCAATGATCTGGTGATTTTGTTTTGCAAAGTGATGGTGAGTTTGCTGGTTATCTTTTGTTTGATATGCTAAAGGAAAGTGACAGGTGGTTCAATCAACCACATGGGGGCAAGAATTTTAGTTTATCTCTAATTTGTGGAGATGAAAATCAGATGTATGATAGAGGTAAGAATTGAATCCAGTTTGAGGCTTTGGGCCTTTTGTAAATAATTTCCTTGTATATACAGTTGCTTTGCTTTCAATAGAGGTTCCCATTTTTTGAGAAGAGGTGTTCGGGAGGAAAGGTGAAAAGAGAAAATGAGAAGTATGATTTGATTTTGTGAGTGGTCTACTTCTACCATGAGATTCTGAAGGTTCTCTGCATGCCCACATGGGGCATACGTCCACAATCAGAGCCACTGTTGGTGCTCTCAAATTTGGCTCAAATTTTGAGTGACCAATTGAATATTTTCTCTAAGACAAAATGAGTATTCCTAAAAAATTTGTAAGAAGGCACATTTTGAGAATGTAAAGGGAAGCTAGCATGTGATGGAGGAATGTTTTAAAGAAGGGAGAATGCTAGAACATTGCTCAGAAAAGATGAATCAATGGATTTTGCATACATGGATTTGTAGAAGACAGAAAAACACAGTCATATTACGAGGGGCATAACTTTTTATTCAACCATTGGATCGAGCTCATTTTTGGATATGTTGTCACAAACGTAGTTCTCAAGATTCTCACTAGAGAGATTTCAAAAATTCATCCTGGTTCATGAGATAAAGTCATCTGAGTGTGAAACTATCAAAACTGGCCAGAAAATTTTCATAGCATTTATCCCACATTCACCTCAGATTATGAAAATATGGTGTTTATAAGCAATGCTCCAAATATATAAAATAAATCAAAGTGCTGGAAGCTATGCTTGCCCAAGCTTGTGTGTCCACCTTGGTTTTCATACCAATGGGCCCAGAAGAAATTTTGCAAAAAAGGGGACACTTGTCAAGAGGTCTCTAAGTCTCACAAAGGAAAAAGCTCATTCTGAAATCTCCACGTCTCCAGATCTCTAGATAATTATTCTGAGATTTGGAGACTTAGTCTCCAAATCTCCAAGTCTCCAGATCTCTAGATAATTATTCTGAGATTTGGAGACTTAGTCTCCAAATCTCCAAGTCTCCAGATCTCTAGATAATTATTCTGAGATTTGGAGACTTAGTCTCCAAATCTTCAAGTCTCCAGATCTCTAGATAATTATTCTGAGATCTAGAGACTAAAGGAAGTCTCCAAATCTCATAAGGAAATATAAAGAGAGGAAATGATTATGAGATTTGGAGACTAGTCTCCAAATCTCCAGATGGCTATTCAGAGATCTAGAGACTAAAGGGATTTCTCCAAGTCTCTAAAAGAAACCATGGTTAAGGAAATAATTCAGAGACTTAGAGATTCATGTAGTCTCCAGATCTCCAGATGGACTAAGGTTAAAGGTGAGTTTGTCTGAGCATCCAATGAAATGGTGACAAGTGGAAAGTTTTGGTGGCATGTGTAGATTTTAAAGGTTTAAAAGATTTAAAAAGTTATAAAGTTCAGACTTTGGGGAAATTTCAAAATTTTTTAATGACAGAGCTATTCATAGGAAAATGCCTGGGAGATTCATTTTTTATCAGAATATGGTAGTATAATATATTTTTGAAAATGCCAGAAGATGATGGATAAAATGATGGTAGTTAGAACTAGATCAGATCAAGTTGCTAAGAGTAGTAAAGGCTTTTAATCCACGACCAGATTTTGGGGAGATCTTTCTTCTTCCAAAATTGATTGATTTTGCAAATCCGGTGGGAGGAATGAATCAGAATTGCACGGTGATAGGAAAAGAGGGTACATAAAACTAAATCACATTTCAAGGAAAAGCAAAGGACAAATTAATCAGATTTTCAGTAGATGAGCAGATTTTATGCAAAAAAGGACAAATTTATCAGTTTTTGAAGATGCTCGAGAAGATCAGATTTTTAGAGAAAAGAGAAGGCTATGAGATTAGATTGCAGAATGGACAGGTGTTGGTCAAGTATAGATTTTAGGGTTTCTTCTTCTTCTTTTTATTCTCTTCTCTTCTCAGTTGTAAGGGTTCTTGGTTCCTATTCCTTTTTGGTTCTAGTTCCTGTGACCGCTCTGTTGTGAGCATGTCCCTAAAGGATGAATATTGAATATCTTTCTGTAGAACAAATTTCTCAATCTTGTGTCTAGTTCCAGAAATTTTAAGCTTTGTATGTATTGAGACAGGCTCATTTTCAATAAGATACAGTGCAATTTCTATCTTACATGGTTATTGTCTCTTTACTTTGTGTTCTTCTCTTGTATGTTTTATTTAAAAGGCATCTGAAAACATACCAACTACAAGGTAGTTTGTTTAATTATTTGTGAGTTTCTCTCAAGGAGAGGATTAAATTTCATAAATAGTTTTAGAGAGTAGACATATGTGTTAGGATTTGATGATAACACCATAAGATTGATAGGATAGTTTGTAAGGCATCCTATCTAGATTGTAGGTAGTTTGTAAGGCATCCTACTATGTTTCTTTGAAATCTTCCCATGGATTTATATTCAGACTCTTTTGCCCAATGGAATAGGCACTGGCTGGATGTTTGTTATATAGTCATCTTTCTGTCATCAAGCACAAAATAATCATTACCAGTTCTTTTATGTTTTTAAGTTTCATGCCTACTATGAAGGGATTGTGTCTAAGTGGTACAGTTCACATTTGGTGATTCCTTAAAGAAAGAATCAGAGGTTAACCTTCCTTGAGTTGAACTCATAAAGAGAAGAAGGAGTTATGTCCTTATTTCAATTGTCAATGCTATTACATTTATAGTTTCTATTGTCAAGCTCTGTATCAGAAGATTTTTAGCTGTCTACAAAGTGATCTTTTGTTGAAGTGATCTGAAGCCTAAATAGCATGACAGTGAAGACCAAATCCACTAATCAAAAGCTTACTTGAAATATAGTAACATATTCATAGGCAATACCTGCCTGAGTCCTGTGGAGCTCTAAGCAGAAGGAGGATCTTATCCAATCCTCATCAATTAGGCTTTTCTTGCAAACTTGGAATCCTTTAAACTGAGAATCAAGCCTATATCATTGCCAAGTTTGATCCTACAAGAAAAATCCCTAACATGGTGACTCATGTCAATGCATTGAGGAATATAAGGCCTCCAGTCATTTGTCACTCTTGTAACAAGGCTGGACACATCTCTAAGTTTTGCAGATCAAGGACACAAGGTCAGGAAATCCCTAAAAAGCCTGAAAAACCAGTTTTGGATCCTGAAGGAGAAGTCAATTTTGTGAAAGCTTCAGAGGATGTGAGCTTGATTTTTTCAAAAGAAAAGAAGGACAAGGTTGATGAGTATGTATTAGATGCATCCACAGTGGATGCACCCTCTACATCTAAATGAATGGCCCTCCAGGTCATAGGGGGAGCTAATTTAGCTGTAGCCCCCTGCGTGGCTGGTATACTCACTCTTAGAGTATGCGGCTTTGGACTTAAGCTTTTGGAGACTAGTAGAACCTATGTGCAAGAGCACACTAGCTGATCATTTGCAAAATGAAAGATAGAAATTTTCAAGTGACACCCTGGTTTACGCGACAAGCATTAATGGTAGATTTTCTACTTTAAAGTACACATAAGTTTTTAAATCTCTCATTTCATTTGAATTCAGAGTGATTGGAGATCATAAGAGCCCTAGTAGTTAATTGAGAAGGATTGCAGTTTGATTCATCAAGTTACATGCTGTACATTTGATCTGTTGTGAAAACCGTATTTCGTTGCACCAATTGAAAATCTCTTGGAAACCTTTGAGAAGGCGTTATACAAGTAAGTGATGGCTACTCCTATAGTATTTGATGTTGCAGAGAAGAAAATATATGTATTTAAGAGGCACCCATTGAAATCCACTCTAGATGACCTAGAAGGGGAATTCTCCCACACACTTATGGGTGTTATGCATGTCAAGGACATTAGGGCATACATTCACTATAAGAAATAACTAGTAGGATTGGATAGATTAAGAGCACACATGGAAACTATGTTGAAACCAAACAAAACCTTCATGCATGAGAATGCGTAGTGGAATAATAATCCTATAGTGGAGTATGCTATGGCATCTGAGTTCTATGAATCAGACTAGATCAAGATTCTACTAAGAAGGATTCATGATGACCTATTTTGGATAGGTGAAGTGTCAGTCAAAATTACTAGTGACCTAATTCATGAAGTAATAGGCCTTGCAAGGATAGGCGCCATTCTTCTAGCCAGAAAAGATGTGAGGAAACTTGTTGAGAAAACCTGCAAGTCAAGAAGTGATAGGCATGAAATGACCATAGAGCCTATTGAGCAAGATGACATCAAATTGATGTCCATGATACTAGGTTATGTATACACCTAAAAATGGTCACCTAGACTATTAGCCCCTTTTGCTAAATCATCAATTGCTTATTCTTGATCAAATCCTAGCTCTATCATTTATTCGATTATTTTCTATGGGCTAACCATCTTATCCTAAGTCTTTATTTATTTAAAAGGAATGTTTCCTCCCCTTTTAATAAATAAAAAGCCCCCACTTTTCTTCTTATCCTAAGTTGCACAAATAAAGCATTATTCTTATTTTATAAAAAGGGAAAAAGCACTTTTTGTCTCATATGGACACAAAAGTCAACTCTTATTTTCCCATTGGAGGATATGTGTGCACATGGATTGCTCCTCTTTCAAGCTCCACCATTGATTAAATCTTTTGCCTCTTAATCTCCATGGTCCATTCCTCCTCATTCCCTTTAAAAGAAGAGCTCTCTTCTTCATTCTAGATCCCAACTTTTTATGCTAACTTTATGCTGCAGGTTTTCTAGGTCACTTTGGAGCTTTTGAAGATTTGGAGCATTCTTAGCATCTACATCTCATTCTTGCATTCTACATCTCATTCTTGCATTCTTAGCTTAGCTTCATATTTATGCTTTCTTAGATTAGCTTCATTTCTATGCTCTAGATTAGCTCACATAGATTAATTAGCTTGGGTTGTAACACTTGCATATTTCTTTTCATAGCTTAGCTTGCATTTCCATTTCTAGCATAGCATTGCATTGCATTTTCATTCTTGATTCTTGAGGATATTGGCATTCTTTCCCTTGTCTTCCTTGAATCTCCCATTGCATGGTTTACTAGCAAGGTTATAGGCTAAATAGCTCTAGTTGAGAGCATTCTTAAAAGCCCTTGCACTCCATGCCTAGGGAGCTATGGATCGATTTGTGAGGGCTCATTCTTGAGTTTCCTTGTATGTAATGATCCATAGAAGTGTGACACATTTATAGCACACAGGTTACAGGTTCCAACACACTAGTAGGGTGAACAATGTGTCTGTGGCCACAATTCTTGCAGATATAAGACTTGTAAAAGAGAATGGAGATTTCAACTTGTGTGAGATCTTGCATGCACAACTAATTGATAACATCAAGGAAATCAAGCATGATAAGACCAAGATATTCAGATTTGGTTCTTTGATCATTTATATGTACTTCCATATTGTTGGAAAGGTGTTAGATTTATACCTTGATAGGAATATTCCCACCATGCCACAAATATCCTTCAAGGCATCTACTGAGAGCACTCTAAGAGATTACATGACATTGGATTTGAAGACATTCAAGGCTAAGATGTAGATGAGATTCAGAATTCCAGAGAAAATAGTTGAAAAGTACAAGGACACTATTTATTTTATGGTTGAGATAGACACATCATGCATGGGGGCAGTTGAACCAAGGACAAAGTGGATTAATACACTTGGATATGAGGTTGATGAACAAGTCCTAGAAGCATATGAAAAAGTATTTCTTTCAGCCCCTAAAGACCCTAATGAGCCAAGATGGGGAACCTATGAAGAGAAAATAAAACAAATTGATGCAGTCTTGAACAATGTAGCAATTAAAAGAAAGGTTGCCAAGGTTACCTCAGAGATCTTGAGAATTCATGGAGTGTCTCAAGGAAACCTAGACAAAGGAAGGGAACAAAAGATTTCTTTGGAAATTGAGAGCACAACAACAACAAAGACTGAATCAGAAGATCCTAAGATAAAAAAGGTGAAGATAGAAAAGTCTGATATTCAGAAGGGTAAAACTGATATTACCCCTTCTACGCCCAAGGAAACCATTGACCTTACTAATCCTCCTGAGTATAAGGAAATGCCTAAGAGGAAGAAAGAAATCAGCATTGGTCATCCATCCTCGAGAGTAACAAGGAAAAAAGGGAACACTCAAGTACCTCCCAAAGTAAGTTTCAAACCTAGTCTTAATGCGCTAAGTACAAGAATTGTTGATGAAGGTAGAATTGATCAAGTAGAAAAGTTTTACAAGAAATACAGTGAGATTAAAAAATTAGAGATACATGGAATGATTTTCAAGCACATGTTGAAGTTTAAGAAGACAGTCTTAGAAATTAAGACTATGATCCTTGATAATGTGTGGAACATCCTAGAGTTCCAAAGGAGACAGGCCATTGAAGAGGATTTAAGGATAAGAGAAAATATTCTAGATGAAACCCTTCCTATATGTTCTCTAGAGGAGAAATCTCTATTGTTAGATCTAGTAAAACTAAATCTCAGAACCAAGTCAATAAATTTTCACATTATGGACAAGAACTATGAATTAGTTGCAAAGGAAATAGAGAAAGCCTTTGAGAAGGTCTTTATGAATAGGCACATGTATCCATCTACTGCACCTATAGCACAAGTACCTACAATGGTTGCAAAAGAATCAAAGACCATTAGTGTACCATCTACTGGTCCACAGGATTTAGTGCATGCAATTGATACATCCACAAAGGCAGAAAAGATTGGGCCCATGAAAGAGACACCTAAGGATGATTCAATCTTCATTGACAATGTAAAAGTTACTATGGCGGCCACAGATATGGATCTAGATAAGTTTGAAGAGGCATTTGTAAGAACTCAAGAGGCTGAAAAATTATACAGTAACACTCCTCCTATTCATCAAGAAGAAATATTGATTGAAGATATAACAGATGAAAAAGAAGAAGAAAAGAAAGAAGAAAAGAAAGAAGAAGAAAAGATGGAAGAAAAGAAAGAAGAAGGAAAAGAAATAGAAAAAGAAGGAGAAAAGAAAGAAGAAAAAACATAAAAATAAGTAGAAAAATGAAAAGAAGAAGTAGAGAGAAAAGAAAATGAACCATCAGTTGAAATAATCAAGGTAAAACAAGAAGTGATGGATAGCACTCCTATCACACCCTCAACAGCATTGTTGTCAAGTTTGACACCTAACAGAACCAGTTTGGACTCTTGGGGAGAAGAAGACCTGATCAAGTTTAGCATCTTAGCTATGGAGAAAGGCAAGGAGAAATAGGTGATGAAAAATGCCCTCCTTGTAGAATCAGTAACCATCCTAAATAATTTGTTACCAGAAGATAAGAAAGTATCCAAGGTACACTATGTTGATGATGTAAGTGCAGTCATTTCACAATTCAAGAATAACTTCTCTAGCCTGGAAGAATCTGCATCCTAGTTGCAAAAGAGAAATATTTGAAGAAGAGGCTTAGTGAATTGGTTAGCAACTATGCACTTGACCTAAGCTCACTAAAGGCTGGTCAAGCATCCTTGAAGGAGTTTGCAACAAAGGGCAAAAAGATTATTACTGATTGTATGAACCAAGACAAGCTGACTAGTGACCTGTACAAAAAGATACAAGAGGCTGAAGCTATGATAGACAACATAAGGAAATTAGTGGAAGATCCATTATTTGATGTGAACATGTGCAATAATTTCTACCAAGGACAGATAGATAAGATTGAGAAGGTAGAAAAGGAGATGTCCAAGATAAGGGCTAGGTAGAATTAGCTAAGGAATGCTCTTGCACCCTCATTAGACATACTTAATCAGAATATCAAGGAAATTGATGCCACCATGGTGACATATGATCAAGGTCCTAGCACATATTTGGAGAAGATGGAGAAGCTATAGTATGCATTATGCACCCATCTACATATTGTAAATTCACTGATCACATTTTGGAAGAAGGAGATCCAAAACCCACAGATAGAATATCCAGATGTGCTCTCACAGTAAGTAGTTGCATATATAGTTTTGAAGCACCTTTATCATTAATGTCAAAGGGGGAGTATGTATATAATACAGTTATAAATATGTATAAGGAGATATAAGATAGAAATTTATGTATAAGGGAGATATAAGACAAAAAAAATTTGTATTAAGGAATAGTTAGCAACTTGGCCATATTCCTTTGTTTCCATCAATGACAAAGGGGGAGATTATTGGAAAGTTGGCTATACTAGTGTAAATGAACTATTAGAGTGTTTTCATTATGGTAGTAAAGTCATATAGTAGTTTGGAGTCAATGCACTTGATGAGAAGATCAGAAATCGGCTAAGTGTTGAAGACTAGATAGTGTACATGTTGGAATCATTTGTTGTTGCACCAAAAGCTTGAAAAACAATGCCTGATACAAATGCCAGATTTAACCCGATCCATGGGAGGTGGTTAAGCCATGTCATGAATCTCCAAGGAGGTGCTAACCACCAAGTCAACAATCTCCCCCTCAACACCGACTGAGCCTTTAGCACCCACTAAAGGGAGACTCAAACCCGTGACCCAAGGCTCTAATACCAATTGTTGGAATCATTTGTCATTGCACCAAAAGCTTGAATTGTCAATGCTAGATTTAACCTAATCCATGGGAGGCAGTTAAGCCATGTCATGACTCTCCAAGGAGGTGCATCAACACACGTACATATGACTGAGTTAGGGTGTGTTCCCTAGAAGATAAGTTGGTTAGACTATATTCATGCTTAGTCTATGAGTACATGATAAGATATGCAAGTATGAAAAAGTTAAAGATAGTTGAAGTTACACAGCTAGTGTGTGTCAGAGAAGAATAGAGTAAGCAGCCAACTGTTAGCATTTTGATTTGCGGTTATGTTCTAATGTTGTCAAGGCTATGCGCCTATTGTAATTAGGTTTCTGACATGTAAATATGTTTGTTTTTAAACACACTTGAGCCAATTCAATTGGAAGCATTGTATGTAATCAATTGAAGGGCCAACCTAGTTATTTATTTTGTATGCGCATATAAATATGAGATGCGCCCATTGTAATTTGTATGGATATTGATATAGAGTTGTGATAAGCATAGAAGAAGTGTGTGAAGAGTCTATAAGATTTATTAGAGATTTTCAAGAGGTCAAAGCATCAACACATCAAAGGAACTAATCAGACAAGCAGTGTCACAGTAATAGTTCATCTAGCAGATATAGTGTGTATCTGATATCAGAAGGTTGTAGCCTTCACCACTTGAGAAGTGAGCTCTAGGATAGTGCATCCACATGCCTAATAGGGTTTATTGTAGAAGACTCCTAATAGGGTCTGACCCTTGACAAGGTCTATTGTACTTAATACATTGTAAAGCAACTCCTAACAGGGTTAAGGATCTTCTAACAAGGATCATAAAACACTAGTATATAATATTAGTGGGTGTCAACTCTCACCGGGGTTTTTACCTATTTGGGTTTCGTCGTAACCATATGGGTGTTATGTGTTGATTTCATGTTTCATATTTATGTGGATGTTCATTTCAATACTTAAGCATTTAAGCTCATTTTAAAGATTAAGTGAAAAGATAAAATATAGTGAACATTGATTTACCCCCTCCCCCCCCCTCTTAGTGTTCCCATTCCTAAGAATGGGAACACTGAGAGAGGGGGGGAGGGTGAATCAATGTCCACTATAATTAATCTTTTTACTTTAATCTTGAAACTTAACTTGAATGCTTAAGTAATGAATTGAACATAAACATAAATAAGATACATAAAAACAACACATAACACCAATATGGTTACGGGGAAACCCAAATAGGTAAAAACCTCAGTGGGAATTGACACCCACTAAGAACTGCACTAGTGTCTTATGATCCTTGTTAGAAGATCTGTAACCCTGTTAAGAGTTGTTCTTTACAATGCTTTTAGTATAGTGATCTTGTCAAGGGTTGGACCCTATCAGGATTCTTTTACAATAACCCTATTAGGGGTGGGGACACACTATCCTAGAGCTCACTACTCAAGTGGTGAAGGCTACAACCTTTTGATCTCAGATACACACTATATATGTTGGGTGAACTTGTGCTATGACAAATGTTGTTTGATCAGTTCCTTTGATGTGCTAATGCTTTGACCTCTTGCAAAGCTCTAATACATTCTAACTGCTATTTTCATACTTCTTCTCTACTTATCTTATCTCTATATCCTCTTCCATACTTTATTACAAAGGTGCATCTAATATTTATATGCGCTACCAAAATAATTAACTAGGTCGGCCTATAACTGATTACATACAATGCTTAATTGGCTCAAACATGTTTACAAAAAAAAATGTTTACATGTTTACAACCTAATTACAAAAGGTGCATAGCCTTTACAAAATAATATTATAACCGCTAATCAAAATAGTAACAGTTGGCTGCATACTCTGTTCTATTCTAGCGTTCACTAGTTGTACCTCTTCAACTATCTGTATCTTTGACATATTGTCTTATCTGATCTTGTGCTCTTAGACTTAGCATGAATACATACTTACAATCTTAACTTCAAGGGTACATACCATAACTTGGTCATATACATGTGCATTGATGCTCTGATCTACTAGTGCTCTTCTAACTGTCCATTCTTCTATACTTAGCCATATTCTAACCTTATGGTAATGTGCGCTGATTCCAAAACACTATATGATTTTGTTGCCATAATGAAAACACTATATCTAGTCATATACAATAGTATATTCAACTTTCCAACATGAACAACCATTGTCAATGATCTAGTCTGTTCTGATGTCTTCTTGCGAAATTAATGCTAACTCTTGTGCTTTCTTTTTATCTTCAATATCCATCTCATCAAACATTTTCTCCATATCTTCAATAGAAATGAATCCAATTTCATCTTCTATTGAATCTTCATCTGATACTCCATCTCCACCATAGTAACATTCTTTTGTATACTTAAGCTTGTAATTAGTTTTGAACTTCTTGACTCTTGTAGGACACTTAGATGAAAAGTGACCAATCTTGTGACATGAAAAGAATTTGAATGGTAATTGACCTTCATATTTTCCTTTCCCTTTTCTTTCTTTCTTAGCAATCATAGAAATGAAATCATCTAGTTCTTTATCCTCCTCCTCATCATCAAATTTACCAAAAGTGTTCAAGGATTTCTTACCATAGACTGAAGCTTTGAAGGTTTTCTCACTTTTAGGCTCTGTCTTCAAACTTGATATCTCGAATGCTGAAATCTTTCTCATTAAGGTCTCTCTTCTAAAGAATTTTGAAAAATACATAGTCTCATGTAGAATGTTTTTCTTGCTCTCATATTCTACTATTAGAGTAGTCATCAACTTATCCATTATGTCTTCTTCTGAAATTTCTCCACCATTGTTTTTGATTCCTATAATTGCTTCATTAATTCTTTGATTGTAAGATCTGATATTCTCTTTAGGTAGCATCTCCAATGCATTGTACTTTTTCTTCCATGTCTTTCAGCACCCATTCTTGGCTTGGATGTCTCCTTCAAACATGTCTTCTAAATACTTCCACATCTTGTAGGTTTTATCTATTTTCTTGATCTCTAGAAACTCACTGTTAGACAAGGTGTTGATAAGGGCTTCTTTGGCAATAGCATTTTGAGTGAACAATTCCTTTAGCTTAAGAGTTACATCTTCCTTTGCAGGATCTAATAAAGAGGGAATCTGAAATTCTCTAGTAGCTACTTCAAAAATCTCAAAAACAATGCAATGCAAATGTGTTGTTATTTTGTTTTTCCAGTATAGATAATTCTCTCCATCATACTTCAGACTTTTTTTTCTAAAGAATTCCATCTGATCAACCTCAAGTTGTTAAAATTTCTCTCCAAGGCACTTGGCTCTAATACCAATTGTTAGGAATAGTCCCAAGAGATAACTGAGAGGGGGAGGGGGGGGGGTGAATTAGTTATATACAAGATTGAATTATTTATCCAATTAAGTATAGAAGAATATTAAGCATATACAAAATAAGATAACACTTAACAAAACACCATAATTTTGGTTACGGGGAAACCCAAATAGGTAAAAACCCCGGTGGGAATTAGCACCCACTATAAACTGCACTAGAGTATAATGATCCCTATTAGAAGATATTACAAACCTATTAGGAGTTGATCTTTACAATGCATGAAGTACAGTGACCTGGTCAAAGGTTGGACCCTATTAGGATTCTTTTATAATTAACCTTGTTAAAGCTAAGGACACACTATCTGGGAGCTCACTGCTCAAATGGTGAAGGATACAACCTTCTGCTTAACAGATACACACTATATCTAGATCTTGGTGAACTAGGAAGTAGACCTACTATCTTGATCAGTTCCAATGAATAGAATATACTCTCTTCTTCTTCACATAGATCTTCAACTGATGACTGATTTAGCACATTTGCATCTTCTACTCTACACTCTTTGCTCTTCTCTATCAATCATACTTCTAGTGATCATAACTAACTAGCTATAAGTATCTTTCTCCAAATGATATAATCAAGTAAGCCTATTAGAACCTTCTTGAAATCATATTAGAGAAACAATATAACTCTCTAACAACATCTCCAACATCTATACTAAACACACAACACAAATAGGACCGCACAACCCAATATGAGTAGACGCGTCTCTTCACACTGTCAGCTCCACAAAATTAACTAAAAATTTACTTACAATCTGAAATACACTATGAGCTCTTAACCAAACACTCTTAACTCATAACCAAACACTAAACCAAACATGCATATCAAACTGACAGGCACAACTACTAAAACAATATAAACAATGTCGGCTCCATCAGATAAACTCAGGAAACTGTAACTCACAATTGGAAACATCATAACTCAACATGTACTACACAACTAACTTTGCATCCATGAGCATAGCTTTCATAACATGTCTACAACATAAATATAAATGCACAAGGCTCCATCATAACTATACTGAAAATCTCATACCGAACTCTGTATGTCAGTCTTTCAGGAACACTACTAAAATAAACTGCTATACAACTGACTGCACTCATAATCAACCTCTGCGTCTATGATATCATGTTGATAACATATACATACAAAATATGCTCAAGGCTATCTCCATAAGACTTCAACACATGCTTCTTACCATATGTTTTCATCAATGACAAACATACAGTCAACACTGGCTTGTTGGAAAATATCCAACAAAGAATACTCTCATAGGGAGGGCTAGATGAACTCTCTTTCCTACTGTCACAATAGCCCACCAATTTGTGATCATTAAGGGTGGATGGACCCACATGGATGAGATACTGCAACCATATCACATAGCTAATTTAGTTTCTAGGGTAGTAGATACTAAGGAATTATTGGAGAACATGTATCCGAAGAGGACTAGATGTGCCTCTATGGATCATATTTTTAACTTTCCTGAAGATATTGTCAGAAACATTCCTAGCCTACAAGAACATGAGATCAGGAAATAAAAATGGCTAGTTTATAAGAAGACACTAGATTTTGTGCAAAATTTTGTTAGGGATTATGATCCCTTAAAAGATTTCACCCCTTTTGAGTAGAAAATAGAAAATCTTATGAGCCATTTTAGGGTATCATCTAGACCCTAAATGAAAAGAAAGAATAGGTCATGCAAGTTGAGCCATAAAAGACTAAGTTTGTATTGAGTAAGCCTAAATTTTCCAAGATGTTACCCCCGGGTAGATATATGGTGCAAAAGAAGACTAGATATAGTGTGGTGGTACCTAGACCAAATAGGTAGGAAAAAACCAAAACAACAAAGGACATCCCTTCCACCTCAAAGGAAGTTGAAATGCATGACAAAATAGAGGAAATGCTAGAATCACCACAAAATCAACCAATTGAGATTGATTCTAATTCTCCACCTCCACCAAAGAGGCAAAGAATGGAAGAAAGGCCTACACATGTTGAAGAGGAATAGTCTACTACCCAATCATCTCTGAATCTTGTAGATCATCAAGAGGTAGTAGAATAATTACAACAATTTGGTGGTCTAGGTCAAATCTGCATGACCTATGAAGAAATAAATGAAGGAATGCCAGGGCCACCAGATGAACCTAAGTAAGACCTAACAATAGGAGAAATCAATGGAAAAGAACTAGATCCAATCACTAAGCAAGCATGTGGTGAATTCTGAGTAGATGATGCTTTTGTCAAGACCAGAACCTTCATGCAATTCTTGTGGATACTGCTCATAAGACAATTTGAGGAAACCTTTGAGAAAAGACATGAAGAAAATCCACAAAGAGACCTCTAGGTCATAGAAGATGAAGTTAGGAAAGAAATGATGAAGAGGTTTGAAAAGGTCACTCTAGAATAGGGGAGAGAGCTAGGGATAAATTTAGGGGTACTCATTCTCTCAGAATGGGATATTGTTGATGTAGTGGTCCTAGATGCTATTAGGAAGAAAACCACACAAGTTCACAAGACTAAAGAAGACACAGAGCAAGAAATCAAGGGAGTCACTTTCAGTGATGACCATCAAGCCTTCGTTATGTGGACCTTGAGAAAAAATGAAAACAAAAAAGGTAAACTAATTGAAAGGGGTGATCTTACAGGAAGCCTTCTAATGAAAAGGGTCAGTGAAACTTCAACTATTGAAGCAACAAGCATGGTCTTGGAAATAGCCAAGCTCACTATGAAGGTAGCATAGAAGGAAGCCAAGGAAAAAGAGGATCTCACACTGAAGCTAGAAACAATGTTAAAAGCTTATTGGGAGATGAAAAAGGAGATTAGTGAAAAGGATAAATTGATAGAAAACCTAAGGAAAAGGTTAGGAGAACATGACCCAATCTAGATATTAGAACATTTGTAGATTTCTTCCTCCCCTACTATGCCTTCTTCATCTAGTCCTATAATTGAATACCCCCCCTCCCCTTTACCTCCTCCTATGGAGGATGAAGACATAACACAAAGAGAGATTTTGGAAAATGAAAGATGGGCTTTCTTGGAGAAAGCAAAGAAGTTAAGGGATGAAAGGAAATTGTTTGAATAGGGACCACTGTGAACCCAATTTTGGACAGGTGGGTTTCCAAAGAAAATAAAATGAAATCATTTTACTCTTTGATTAAAACTCAGTAGATTGTAAATATGAAGTTAAAAAATACCCTTAAGTTTGTTAAGACTTTACTCAATTTTGAAATAAAGAGGGAAAACTTGGAGAGAAAGGCATTAGTTCTTAGGGAAAGATATTTCCAAGATAGTTTTCAAATATTTTGAGGTCTTTTCAAAGTAGATGGAGCCATAAAAGACAAAGATGGAGGGTTAGGACAAATAGATGATGAATTGTCAACCAAAATATGCACAATTTTAACTGCAGACAACAATATTCCCTTTGTCCAAATAACTGAAGTATTACAAGATGCTAGGGTAAATTTCAAAACCCTAAGGAAAGAGGCACATTAGGTAAAATTTGAATGGGATACTTTGGTACCTAAAAGAGATGAGGTACTGGACTTCCATTGGCCAGATGAAGAAGTTTATACATCTTGGGAAACAACATATTCTTTGGAGAGTACCAATAAAGAAGAGACATCCACTGAGGCTGCAACAGATGGCACTTCTTCAACTTTTTGAAGCAAAGAAAACAACATAAAGGATCTCATATGTAGAAGGAAACACTCGACAGAAGTTGAACTAACTTTGGAATTTGTTGCAAATTTTGGTGCCCAAGTCAATTAGCAACTTTGTAAAAATATAAAAATAAAGTGTTGTATTTCTCATTTTTTTTCCTATATGGTTGTCATTATTTTGTCTTTTCTGAAGGGATCTGAAGCTTGCATGAAATCCTTAATTTCTATAAAAGGATTCACAGGATCACTTTGTAAGCACTGAAACTTGAACATTTGATTGAAAAGTTCTGAGTCTAGGATACAATAGACTGTATTAGGCCAAATTTTTATAGAATAGCAAGTATTACTGGTTTAGCTAAATTTTCAGATAGTTTGCATTTTAAAAAATGATGTATACATACAAATGATATAGAAAATTGAGTAAAATCCAAAGTTCATATCTCTCCTTAGTGTTCTCTTTATTTGAGTTATGAGTTGTCAAATTCATTGCATGGATTATCTCTATGTATGTATTGATATTCTTCATCTTTGATCTAAATATCAAATTAAATAAGCTTTAGATATAGCACTAATTCTTTGAATTTTGCATAAGGATATCAGGAAGTAGTGTGAATTTTAGGAATCCTCTGATTAGAAACATCACAGGGTGATAGTATTTTCTAAGGATATAAATCATCAAAGTTCAATATATTGTCTCTATATTTCATTTTGTAGTAAAGATGTCACCCAATGGATAAGGCACTTGCCTGTAGTGGAGCTAGTTTATAGGAGTAATTTCCTGCTGAGGTCTTACCATATTCCTAAATATTGATATAAATCTATCAAAAATCTTTGAAATATTGTGACCTACGAGTTATGTCATGTCTAATGATAATGGAGAATCAATAAATGAGTGGTTATCATTTAGTATTTTCTTAGCATCTATCTGTTGTTTTAAAATCCAGTCTATGATTGTTGAAGTAAGGTTTTTTTTACTAGATTAGGAGTACCCTCCTTGGTTTTCTAGAGCTAGAAGTGCAGAGGGCAATCTTCTCCCTATAGTTGGTCCAGTCATCTTAGAACTCATATTTGGATCTAACCCTTCCTTAAAAACTATAGATGTATTGGTTGCTACCAAAAGCATAAAGTCCAATTTGAGGAACCAACAAAATGGCAACTTTGCTGGGGAATAGAGATGATACAATTGTGATAAATCTGAATTGAATATCTCTAGTGTTATAGTTTTATATCAAATAATGAAGGTACAAGTTGAGCTAGACTCCTGGCCTTCTTGTTTGTTAGAACAAGTTAGTTACCATTGAAGAACATAGAGCTATTTATAATCCTTTGTTTTGTGCACTATTTTGAAAATTTTAGCAGGATTTTCATTATCTGTTATAAAGTCAAATAAATACTTGGGCTTGGAGGAGAGATCATCCAGAAAATAGATTGGAAGGTCAACTTCCAAGTACTTCTAGAGCTCATCAGCCTAGAAGGGATCAGAATGATAAAGATATGTCTCAGGCTTGGAGGCAAAAGAAGAGCACTAATGAGAATGACCTAACCCATCTTGGCCAACAAGGGAATGCCTCTTAGTATGAGATAGTTGTGGATTTAGGTTTAGGAGCATATGATGATTATTATTCTCCTTAGTCTAAGAGAGAGGATGGAATGTAATACAAGAAAGGGATGCTTCTGAATAAAGAACCTCAAGAGGGAGATAGATGATCAAGAAGTAAAATTCAGGGCCTAGAAGGAAGAAATGATCCTCCAACCTGGGGGACTTATCCCTCTAAAATCCCTCATAACCCAAGAGATGATTAACAGAGGTTTCTTGTTGAAACCTCATAATCTAAAACCACTCTTCCAGATTTTGAAGATATTTTTGAAGAAGTTTTTAATTTGGAGAATAGGATCCAGGAATAGATTTCGATTAAGAGGGAAAGAGAAAAAGAAAAGGAAGTTGAGTTAAGACAGGCCCAAATTAGATCATACCAATTGAGAAGGAATTTGTTAACCTTGGAAGCTATAGATGTTGTTACAGCACCCAAGAAAATTGTTGAACAACCTATTATCCATCTAGTTGCTAAGATTAGGAGACCTAAGGATAAGGGTAAACAAATTTCAATAGGAATCTTAATAAATAAACCTATCAGTGACAAAATTCCCTTGGATCAATTGTCCAAATTGGATAATGTTTTGGAGAGAGCAAAAAGAGAGAAGAAAATTCTAGCTAAAGAATTAGAGAAAGAAGAACTTGAGGCTACTACTTTGGAAATGAAGAAGAAAATTGATTTTCTTAGGCAGTCCTTAGGCCCAAGTGTTCACCACAAGTACCAAAGTTTTCCCCAAAATCTAGAAAGTCCTGATTATTTTCTTGTTTAAAAAAACCCTAATATTTCTTCATTCTAGGTAGAAACCCTAAGTTGACCTTCTATTTTTCTATTTGTTCATTCCTTTTTGAAGATCACTAAAGTCCTTTTAAAAAATGTGTTCTATTTTCCTTTTGGCGGGGCCTTTTTACCTAGGTTTCTATTTACCTATGCCGACACTTTAATTTTCCTAAGTCTAAAATCCCCGATGACCTTTACTATTTTTTCCTAAGTCCCGATGATTATTTCACTAAGGTTTTGACATTTTATTAAAACACTTATCTCCCATTTTAATCCAACGGTTGTTGCATAGCTGTAAAGATAAGATGCATGGAGATTAACCATTGTGGCATTGTGACAATGGTTGATGCATCAGACAACTAAGAATCTCTATCAGGTGGGACCGATTATCTTGGTTTTATCACAACCGTCTGATTGTGAAGATCTATCAGCATGCATTCACTAGGCCTGGTAAATAAAGGTTATGATGAATTGACATCTTTCTTTTGATTTGACGGTTGTTGTGTTTCCATAGACAAAAGATTATTGGACATTTGTACTTGTAGCATTATTACAACTGTCAATTTGGTATCAGGCCATGAGATACAATAGTGGGTCCAATCAGAAGGTACTTAAAGCATCGACCATTGGATCTTCCATCTAATAGTAACAATAGGTCAAATTTTCATGTGGGTCCAATGTACTGCAATTTTCAAACCATCATAGATATATCTTGATCTAAAAGTTGTCACATGGCCGCAAGGAAAATATGCACAAAGTTTTAACCATTGTGGAAATGCAACAACCATTGGATTTATCTTAAGTGAAGATTAACAGTTCTAATTTAAATTCAATCAAAATTGGTGTGAAAAAAAATTCACCCGTTGAATAGAGATTGTTCAAATTTGTAGAGAAGTTATGGCCAAATCATGCAGAATGAATTGTCATAAGGCTAAAATTTTCAATACAAATATATCTTTGATTGATTCATTTCTAAAGGCAGGAAGCCACACAATTTGTAGAACCCTTGCAAAGAAAATTGTAGAGAAAGCCACCGTGTCCTGAGAAATTTCTAACATCGGTTAGTATTTTGTTAAATTTTATCCCTGCTATTGCTTTCCTAGAGTTCTCGTTAAAGAAGTGTTAATATCTTTCTACTACCTCTCTTAATTTCTTGTATTATCATCAAAACCCATGAATTCTAAAAATGGCACCAAGAAGGGAATTAACAGGAAAGATTGAGTATCATGATAGGGGTGTGCATGAAGACCTCTTGGAACAATTTGATCGATCAACTACAGACACAGTCAAGGAAAAGGGTTTAACACAAAAAGACCCTAGGGTTAGACTAGCAGATTACTTGTATGAAAAACTAAATTATATGACAGATGCCAATATTGGGATCTCTGGTTTGGGATTGTTCAGAGTAGGGTTTGGCAAAAGACATGCCTTTTCTCCCACAAGTAATGTATGGAAATTTGACCTAGGTAAACTTGTTGTTTCAAATGCATTCATGGATGGAGATATTATGACCCAAGTAGCACATAAATATGATCAAGTAAATAGGGTTGTTAGGGACATAAGTGGAAGCCCTTTAATCAGTATTTCAGCTGAGGAGATTAGAAAGGTTTTTGGGTTAAGTAAACCAATTGGTGACCTAGAAAGAATAGACTTCGATGAGCTAAAACAAGTCTATAATGCTCAAAGAGATTATCTCGGGAGTGGTCCTTTGAAGGAAATTTACAATAAGATTGGGGGTTTAATCATAGTGGGTCCAAACACACAAGAACCTTTCAAAGTAGACTACTTTAACCTCAGGGAAAAGGGTTTGTATTGGCCACTATGCCAGAATTTTGGAGAAAATGTTCAATAGAGGATGCTAGTACACTTTATGTATATGATGGTTCAAATCTTTCACCCTTTCTTGGCAGTTACTTTTGACTTTTCCCCTTTCTTACCTGAATTAATTCATGAGGGATTAATGGGAATCCAAAAGAGGAAAGTAGAAAAACCCTTTGGCTGGTATTCCATGTTGATGTATATGTTTCTATACAAAGGTGCAAATTACTTTGAAAAAGAAATATATTTGATGAGGCAGAAGGATGTTAAAGAAATGCCAGTATAGTTATGGAACCTCAACATGACTTGGGATAGGAATGAGAATAGTTTTATCAATTTTGATAGATGTTTTGCATCATGACTCAGGGCCTTGTTATTTCTAGAAAACCCAAGAATCCCAAAGGCCTTGTCAAAACTCTTTAGATGTAAATAATTTGCTACTGATATCAAAATTGGACACAATTGGGGTGATTTTATCTTTTACCTAGTATCTACTGTAATCAAAGTCTATGGCTTCAAAGGAACCCCTTTTGTATTTCCATATCAAGTCCCTCTCAAGATTGGGGTTGCATAATTGTTGAGACAACTTGGAGACTTGCAAGAGAATACTCTCACAAGGAGGGCTAGAGGAACTCTCTTTCCTAATGTCACAATATCCCACTAGTTTCTCATCACTAAGGGTGGATGGACGCACATGAATGAGATCTTGCAACCATATCACATGGCTACTTCAGTTGCCAGGGTAGTAGATCTTGAGGGTTTTTTGGAGAGCATGTATTAGAAGAGGACTAGATGTGCCTCTATGGATCATATTTTTAACTTTCCTAAAGATATTATTAGAAAAATTCCTAGCCTATAGGAACATGAGATCAAGAAAGAAGAATGGTTGGTGTATAAGAAGACACTAGATTTTGTGTAGCATTTTGTCATGGATTATGATCCCTTAAAATATTTCACCCCTTTTGAGAAGAAAATAGGAAAGATTATGAGCCATTTTAAGGGTATCATCAAGACCCTAAATGAAAAGAAAGAATAGGTCATGCAAGCCGAGCTAGAAAAGGCTAAGTTTGTGTTGAGTAAGCCTGCATTTGCCAAGATGTTACCCTCGGGTAGATATATGGTGCAGAAGAAGACTAGATATAGTGTGGTGGTACCTAGACCAAAAAGGCAAGCAAAAACCAAAATAACAGAGGACATCCCTTCCACCTCAAAGGAAGTTGAAATGCATGTTAGAATAGAGGAAATGCTAGAATCACCATAGAATCAACAAATTAAGATTGATTCTGATTCTCCACCTCCACCAAAGAGGCAAAGAATGGAAGAAATTCCTACGCATGTTGAAGAGGAATACTCTCCTACCCAATCACCTCTAAATCTTGTAAATCATCAAGAGGTAGTAGAACAATTACAAAAATTTGGTGGTCTAGGTCAAATTTGCATGACCTATGAGGAAATAAATGAAGGAATGCCAGAGCCACCAGATGATCCTGAGTCAGACCTAACAATAGGATAAATGGCTGGAAAAGAACTAGATCCAATCACTAAGAAAGAATGTGATGAATTCTTAGCAAATGATTCTTTTGTCAAGACGAGAGCCTTCATGCAATTCTCATGGGGACTGCACATAAACCAATTTGAGGAAACCTATGAGAAAAGACATGAAGAAAATCCACAAAATGATCTCAAGGTCATAGAATATGAAGTCATGAAATAAATGATAGAGAGGTTTGGAAAGGTCACTACAGAATAGGGGAGAGAGCTGGTGAAAAATTTAGGGGTACTCATTCTTCCAGAATGGGAAATTTTTTGATGTAGTGGTCCTAGATGTTGTTAGGAAGAAAACCGCACCATTTCACAAGACTAAAGAGGAGGCAGACCAAGCAATCAAGGGAGTCACTTTCAGTGATGACTATCAAGCCTTGGTTATGTGGTCCTTGAGAAAAAATGAAAACAACAAAGGTAAACTAATTGACATGGGTGATCTTATAGGAAACCTTCTAGTGAAAAGGATCAATGAAACTTCAGTTGTTGAAGCAATGAGCATGGTCTTGGAAATAGCCAAGCTCACTATGAAGGAAGCAGAGAAGGAAGCCAAGGAAAAAGAGGAGCTCACACTGAAGCTAGAAACAATGTTAAAATCTTATGGGGAGATGAAAAAGGAGATAATTGAAAAGGATAAATTGATAGAAAACCTAAGGAAAAAATAAGTTGAAATCATTTTACTCTTTGATTAAAACTCAACAGATTGTAGATATACATTTAAAAAATACCAATAAGTTTGTTAAGACTTTACTCGAGTTTGCAATAAAGAGGGAAAACTTGGAGAGAAAGGCATCAGTTCTGGAGGCAAGATATTTCTAGGATAGTTTTCAAATATTTCCCTGTATTTTCAAAGAAGATGGAGCCATAAAAGACACAGACGGATGGTTAGGACAAATAGATGATGAACTATCAGCAAGAATATGCACCATTTTAACTATAGATAGCAATATTCCCTTTGTCCAAATAATCAAAGTATTACAAGATGCCAGGGTACATTTCAAAACCCTAAGGAAAGAGGTACATTAGGTAAAATTTGAATGGGATACTTTGGTACCTAAAAGAGATGAGGTACTAGCATTGTATTGGCCAGATGAAGAAGTTTATACATCTTGGGAAGCAGCATATTCTTCAGAGAGTACCAAGAAATAAGAGACATCCACTAAGGCTACAATAGATGGTACTTCTTCAACTTCTTGAAGAAAAGAAAACAACATAAAGGATCTCATATGCAGAAGGCAACACTTGGCAGAAGTTGAACAAACTTTGGAATTTTTTGCAAATTTTGGCACCCAAGTCAATTAGCAACTTTTTAAAAATATGACAAGAAAGTGTTGTATTTGTCATTTTTTGTCCTATATGGTTGTCATTATTTTGTCTTTTCTAAAGGGATCTGAATCTTGTATGCAATCCTTAATTTCTATAAAAGGATTTCCAGGATCACTTTGTAAGGACTGGAACTTGAACATTTATTTGACAAGTTCTAAGTCTAGGATACAGTAGACTATATTAGGCCAAATTTTTATAGAATAGAATTTATTACTGGTTTATCTAAATTTTTAGATGGTTTTCATTTTAAACCATTATGTATATAGACAAATGATATAGAAAATTGAATAAAATCCAAAGTTCATTTCTCTCCTTGGTGTTCTCTTTCTTTGAGTTATGAGTTGTCAGCTTTATTGCATGGATTATCTCTATGTATGTGTTCATATTCTTCATCTTTGATCTAAATATCAAATTAAATAAGGTTTAGATATAGCACTAATTCTTTGAAGTTTGTATAAGGATATTAGTAAGTAGTGTGAATTTCAAGAATCCTCTGATTAGAATCATCAGAGGGTGATAGTATTTTCTAAGGATATAAATCATCAAAGTTCAATATATTTTCTTTGTATTTCATTTTTCTGTAAAGATGTCACCCAATCGATAAGGCACTCTCTAGTAGTGGAGCTAGTTTCTTGCAATAATTACTTGATGGGGTCTTACTGTATTCCTAAATATTGATATAAATATATCGAATATCAAGAAGTATTGTGACCTACAAGTAATGTCATGTCTAATCGTAATGGAGAATCAATAAATGAGTGGTTATCATTTAGTATTTTCTTACCATATATCTGTTGTTTTAAAATCCTATCTATGATTGTTGAAGTAAGCTTGTTTTTAGTGGATTAGGAGTACCCTGCTTGGTTTTGCAGAGCTAGAAGTGCAGAAGGTAGTCTTGTCCCTATAGTTGGTCTAGTCATCGTAGAACTCATATTTGGATCTAACCCTTCCTTAAAAACTATAGATGTACTGGTTGCTACCAAAAGCATAAAGTTGGGTTTGAGGAACCAACAAAATGGTGACTCTGCTGGGGAATAGAGATGATACAATTGTGATAAATATGAATTGAAGATCTATGGTGTTATAATTTTATATCAAATAATGTAGGTACAAGTTGAGCTGGACTCTTGGCCTTCTTATTTGTCAAAACCAGTTAGTTACCATTGAAGAACAAAGAGCTATTTACAATCATTTGTTTTGTGCACTATTTTGAAAATTTTAGCAGGATTTTCATTATCTATTATAAATTCATTCTTTGATCATTCGCAAGTATTAAGTACTCGAATCTATTAATTTAGTAAGATAGTTCCCAATTTTTATTGGGTGGTGACTCTGAGAATCTCTGCAACATTGCTGAGTAAAGATAAAAAGAAAGATTATTCCATTTTCTTTTTAAATATGAGTTAAAGAAATACTAGGGCTTGGAGGAGAGATCATCCAGAAAATAGATTAGAAAGTGAACTTGCAAGTACTTCTAGAGCTTGTCAGCCTAGAAAGGATCAGAATGATAAAGATATGTCTGAGGCTTGGAGGAAAAAGAAGAGCACTAATGAGAATGACCTAACCCATCCTAGCCAAGAAGGGAATGCCTCTGAGTATGAGGAAGCTATGGATTTGGTTTTAGGAGCATATGATGATTATTATTCTCCCCACTCTAAGGGAGAGGATGAAATGCAATACAAGAAAGGGATGCTTCCGAATAAAGAACCTCAAGAGTGAGATAGAAGATCAAGAAGTAAAAGTAGGGACCTAGAAGGAAGAAATGATCCTCCAACCTAGGGGACTTATCCCTTTGAAATCCCTCATAACCCAAGAGATGATCAACAGAGGTTTCTTGTTGAAACCTCAGATTCTGAAACTACTCTTCCAGATTTTGAAGATATTTTTGAAGAAGTTTTTAATTTGGAGAAGAGGATCCAAGAATAGATTTCCATTAGGAGGGAAAGAGAAAAAGAAAAGGAAGTTGATTTAAGATAGGCCCAAATTAGATCAGACTAGTTGAGAAGGCAGTTGTTAACCCTGGAAGCTATAAATGTTGTTACAACACCCAAGAAAATTGTTGAACAACCTATTATCCATCATGTTACTGAGATTAGGAGACCTAAGGATAAGGGTAAATAGATTTCAATAGGAATCTTAATAAATGATCCTATCAGTGACAAAATTCCCTTGGATCAATTGTCCAAATTGGATAATGATTTGGAGAGAGCAAAAAGAAAGAAAGAAATTCTAACTAAAGAATTAGAGAAGGAAGAACTTGAGGTTACAACTCTAGAAATGAAGAAGAAAATTAATTTTCTTAGGCACTCCTTAGGCCCCTCTAATGCAGTTAATCCTAATTTGATGCTTGATGCTAACTCTAGAAATTCTGCTAGCTAGGCTGCTCTTATCCTACCATTGATAGCTACAAATGCTTCTAACACATCAAATAATAAAGCATCTACTTCTCAGAATGATGGATCATTGCAAAGGAGACTGGTTCATGTGGAAAGGTGTAGACAACTTCTTTTTAATAATATTCCTAGTTATCCTAATTTTATTCCTAAAGAAATTAGGGAGAAGGTTCCAAAATTCACTGGTAATAGTGTTGTTACTTGTGAAGAGCATCTAAAAAAGTTCATTGACATGATAAATGATTATGAAATAGAAAATGAAGATGTAATCATGAAATCAATTTTCCAATCACTAACTAAAGATGCAAGAGATTGGTTTAGAGGGCTTCCAAATGACTATATTGTTTCTTGGGATGATTTTATAAATTTCTTTAAGGACCAATACAGTGACAAGACAAATGAAGGCTTTATATTGAATGAATTCAAAAACATTAAGAAGAGCCAAAATGAAGTCCTTGAATTCAATGTCAGGCTTCAAAAGGCAATGCATAAGCTTTTCCAAGTTATGAGACTAGATGAAAAGGTGTGCTTGGCAACATACCTAAATTATTTTGATGCTAAAAGGGGATACCTCCTCAAAGACAAAAATCCTACAATTATTAGGGAGGCTCAGAGATTTGATGTAAATATTGAAAGAAACAGAAGGGTGTCAAGCAAGCTAGGTAGAAGAGAAGATCCTAAGCCCCCTAGGTTTGGAAAAAGGGAAACAGATAAACCTAGCAATATAAAGCCTAGAGAGGACGATAATGTAAAATAAATCCTGAATGGTTTAAAGTACTTAAAGCCTAATGAAATAGAAATAAGTTTCAGATAAATGATAAGCCTCCTCAAATAACTTCAATAGGAAGCCTAGGTTGCAAAATTTTCCTTACCATACCTAGTGGAAGGATGGGAAACCTACTGTCCCAAAAAGAAAGGATAGGCCTTGTGAAAAAAACCCCTGACCCTTTGCAAAAGCATCCAGTCAGCATGACTGATGATGTTCCATGGTGCATAGCATGCTAGTCCCCACATGATCCTAATTATTGTGTAGTTTCTCAAAATATACCTAAGAGTGAGGAATGGGGGGATAATGAGGAGGAATCATATGACGAACAAGATTGTGCTATGACCTCTACAAATTTATATGATGAGATTGAATTTGAAGAGGAAAGTGAGAATCAAGATGTAAACAGTTCTCAAAGTAGAGGAGAAGCTTACCATCATCAAGTTTTCTCTAATGAAGAAGAAAAAAAGATTGAGAACATAAATAGTAATATAGGAAAGGGTGAAAAAACTATCATACTAAGAAGACCTTTTGATGAATAAATAGCCCAAATAACCATTGATATGGTTACTCATGCTAGAAGTAACTATGTTTTGAGAAATAGGACTATTGGCAATACAGAGGATAAGCCAGCAGGTATATTTATTAGGAAAAATCATGAAGACATAAGGAAAGCGCACATAAAAAATAAAGTTGCTGATGATGTCAGAAAATTAAAAGTGAAAGGGGCTGAAAAGCCAAATATTTCAAGTAATGTTCTTAAGGTCAAAGTTAAAACACCAATTACCAATGTCCCAATTCCCCAAGTTGAAAGTAAAAAAAAATGTGGAAGACAGGTTGGGTTTTGCAACATAGGTTGAAATTAGGGATGTATCTCAAGGAAAACAAGATTTTTCTAATTTAAGATATACACCTATTGACATGAACTAGTTGTTATCTTAGATAAAATTTAAAGTTCCATTGATGGAAATGATGAGGATAGGTGAGCACAAAGAAAAGGCCCTTACTTGGATAAATGGTGTTCTTGCTACAAATCTCCAAAGACCATTGAGTACTGAGATGAAAGATAAATCTCCCATTAAAGGGAAAGATGTAGAAGAAATTGTTTCAAAGATACCCCAAATTTATTTAGATACAAATTTTGTAAATACTTCTTTAGGATCTCTTGACCCTTTCTTTTTAACATTGATTATTAATGAGAAAATGTTGAAATACCGCATGATTGATTCAGGAGCATCTAATATTGTTATGCCTGCTCAGATCATGAGGTCAATGGGATTACAAGTTGACACTCCTCATGGGATATGCCAAGCTATGGATTCTAGAGAGGTACCAGTTATTGGAAAAATTAAGGCCTTGCCCTATAAGCTTGCAGCTTATCCAGACAAATAGTTGACCATGAGTGTCCTAGTTCTTGATATACCTCCCTTGTATGGAATGTTGCTATCAAGGAAATGGAGTGCAGCAATGAGAGGCACTATCCAATGTGATTTATCTTTTTTTACATTCAATATTGCTTGTGAAAATGTCAAAATATCTAGGGAAGTTAGAACTCATATGATTGAGGAGAAGACTAAAGATGAAAATATGAACTATTTCCTGGATACTGATATAAATTATTTCCAAGTACAACATAGAGAGATCAAGAATGGAAATGAGCCTTTAATTTTATCTGATGAAAAAAATAATGTCATAAACCAGGATGGTTTGTGGACCATGTATTTTGATGGTGCAAGTTCTAAGGAAGGATCTGGTGTAGGGGTATTTTTAATCTTCCCTACTGAAAAAACTTTTAAATTTTCTTTCACCTTACCGTTTTCTTATACAAATAATACTATAGAATATGAGGCCTTGTTGATAGGATTGAGATTAGCATTAAAAAATAAGATCAAAAATCTCAAAGTAATTGGAGATTGAAAATTGGTTGTATCTCAAGTAAAAGCCAAATAGGCATCAAAAAATAAAAGATTGAAGCAATACAGAAATGATGTTTGGGATGAGATTGAACACTTTTATGCTTTTGGTATTAACTAGATGGATAGGAGCCACAATAGAATGGTTGATCTACTTGCCAACATTTCTTTAAGGCCTAAAGTCATTACTTTTGTTGGGATATCAAAAATTGAGTTTCAATCCAGATCCTCTATACCAAACAACTTTGAAAATCGGCAGGTTTTTGAGGATGACCTAGATATCTTAAGGTTCCTACATTGTGAGGCTGATTTTGGAGATAAGAAATAAATTTTGGTAGGTTTGTGGAGACATTGGGAAATGGGGATGTCCTCCTTGGCAAGAAATTTTTTCAATTGAAATCAAATAGGGTCCCAAAGGGTTTGGTTGTGCTTGAAAGACCCTTTGATAATAATGATAGTTCCTTTTCAACAAAATCTTTGAGCAAGTCTGAGGGTTGGGAGGAAATAAACCTAGGAACATTTGAAGCCCCAAAAAATGTATATATTGGGGGAAATTTGATTCTTGAAATAAGAAAATACTTGATCAATCTTCTTAGAAAGTATAGGCATGTTTTTGCTTTGTCCTATGATGATTTAAATACCTATAGGGAAGATTTTTTTCAACATGAGATCCCTTTGAAGGAAAACACTAAACCCTTCAAACAAAAGTTAAGGCCTTTAATCCCTACTATAGCACCAAAGATGTAGGATGAATTAAAAAGGATGAGTGATGTAGGAATCATTCAGCCTATCAGACATTCAACATGGGTCTCTAACTTGGTCCCAGTGAGGAAGAAAAATGGAGACATTAGGCTCTGTGTGGACGTTAGGACTTTTAATATAAATTCATTAAAAGCTAATTATGGGTTACCAAACATGGAAGCCATGCTACAAAGAGTTACTAGATCAGAACTAATGTCTATGATGGATGAGTTCTCAAGCTATAATCAAGTAGTTGTCAAAGATACTGAACAATTCAAGACTACATTTACTACCCCATGGGGCACATATGTGTATGTTAGGATGCCTTTTGGTTTAACTAATGCTATGACTACTTTTCAAATGGCCATGGATGTGGCATTTGTAGATTTCATAAACATGTTTCTTATGATATACTAAGATGATCTCACTTCTTACTCAGAAAAGGGAGATCAACATTACGGTCATCTTGAAAAGATTTTGAGGAGAGCTTTAGAATATGGAGTCTCTCTTAACCCAAGAAAGTATACTTTTGGGGTAACTGGGGGTAATATCTTGGGCCATATCATGTCCAAGGATAGAATTAAAATTAACCCTGAAAGGGTGGAAGTAATTGACAAAGTGCCACTGCCAAGAAATGTTAAGGGAATTCAATCCTTCTTTGGTTAGGTCAATTTTGTTAGAAGGTTTATCACAAATTTTGCTAAGATCAGTGTTCCTGTTTCCTGAATGCTAAAAAGGGGTACGAAGGTTGAATGGAGTGAAGAAGCTAAGAAATATTTTTGTGAAATAAAACAAGTAATTAAGAATGCCCCTGTATTAAGAAGACTAGATTACAATAAGCCCCTTCATATTTTCTCTTTTTCTTCTTATCATACTATTGTTGTAGTTTTGTTACAAAATAACTTAGAAGGTTTTGACATAGATGAGAAACAAGCATATGCATTGGTCAAAGCTATCAAAACTTTTAGGTGTTATTTAGTTGGAGAAACTATAGTTGCATATGTGCCTAATGCTACTGTGAATGATATCCTAGTACAACAAGAAGTTTCAGGAAGAAGGTGCAGATGGATAAATAGGATCCAGGAGTTCAACATTGACATCCAAATAACAAAGTTGGTAAGAGGACTAGGGTTATAAAAACTCATGGCTCAAAGTAATTTAGATTCTAACCATGTCAATGTTCTTGGAGAAGAGTAGAGACCATACCTTTGTGACTTAGATTGTTGTGATTGGTATGAAGATATTATTGGATACTTGCAAAATGGTGCTTCCCCCTAACATGGATGACCACAAAAGAAGAACTATGAAATTGCATGTTGTAAGGTATGTAATTACTAAAGGGGAATTATGGTGGAGAAGCAATGAAGGTGTCTTGCTGAAATGTGTTGGCCATCATGAGGCTGAGAACTTATTACAAGCAATGCATGAGGGTGTGTGTGGTGGCCATTACATAGCTAAAGCTACTACACATAAGACATTAAGGTATGGTTTTTGATGGCCCAATATCTTCAAAGATGTGCACTTGTTTCTAAGAAAATGTGATGCTTGCCAAAGGTTTGTAGGAAAGTTAAAGTTCAGTAGCAACTTGCCTTTAAGCCCTGTGACAGTTGAAGCCCATTTTCAAAAGTGGGGCATGGATTTAATTGGAGAGATCCCAAAAAAGTAAAGTGGGGGACATTCATGGATCCCGGTTGCCACAAACTACTTCACTAAGTGGGTGGAACAAATTCCCACTAAAAGAGCCACTAGCAGGGTGGTCACTAATTTCATGATGTAGAATATGTTGACAATATTTGGATGTCCTAAGGTTATAATTATGGACAACACTATGTTTTTTGGGTCTGAATAATTTAATAGCTTTTGTCAACAATATGTGATTCAAATTTAATACTTAGCCCCCTATCATCCTCAAGGAAATGGTCAAGTTGAATCAAGTAATAAGAGTCTGATAAAGATTTTGAAAATAGTTCTTGACACAAACAAAAGGGCATGTGATTCCAAGTTTCAGCTAGCTTTGTGGGATGATAGAGTGACAGTGAAAAAGGCATTGGATGTGCTCTTTTTGATTTAGTATATGGTATCTAGGATAGGTTACCACAAAATAATCTGCTACAAATGTATAAATTTATCCAATTATATGATGATGACTTGGATAATGAAATGAAGATCAGGTTGGAAGTTCTGATACAATTGGATGAATCAAGAAGGGAAGGTCAAGAGAAAAATATAAGATCTTAGCTCCAGTACAAAAATTTGTATGACAAGAAAACCACAATCAAATATTTTAACACAAATGACTTGGTATTAATGTGGAATGCCAAGCTAGAGGATATGGGAAAGCACAACAAATTTGACCCAATCTGGTTGGGACCATATCTTGTTGACATCAAATGGGCACCTGATTCCTATATCTTAAAAGATTTGGTTGGAAACATTTTGGAATTTCCAAATCATGGACAATTTCTTAAATTTTACTTCTCTTAAGGTACTCTCTTTTTCCATGAATGGTAGATAGGTTTTATTTCCTTTTTGTGTTTTTATTTTCAAGTTGTGTGTGTAGGGTAATTATGTTCTAGTAGATGGTCTTCTTATCCTAGAGTTTTTGAATCCTTGTCATGCCTGCAAGAGGCATACATCCCTAGACAGCCACTATTGGTACTACTAATTTTGCAACTCAAATTTCATAATTTTTAAATTTTGAAGTGTTCAATAGAAGTGCCAGAGTTTTCCCTAAAATCTAGAAAGCCCTAATTATTTTCCTGTTTGAAAAAGCCCTAATGTTTCTTCATTCTAGGTAGAAACCCTAAGTTGACCTTCTATTGTTCTATTCGATCATTACTTTTTGAAGATCACTAAAGTCCTTTTAAAACATGTGTTCTATTTTCCTTTTCGTGGGGCCTTTTTTCCTAGGTTTCTATTCACCTATGCTGACACTTTAATTTTCCTAAGTCTAAAATCCCTGATGACATTTAATATTTTTTCCTAGGTCCCGATGATTATTTCACTAAGGTTTTGACATTTTATTAAAACACTTATCTCCCATTTTAATCCAATGGTGGTTGCATAGCCACAAAGATAAGATATAGGAAGATTAACCATTGCAGCATTACGATAGCCATTGATGCATCAAATGACTAAGCATCTCTATCAAGTGGGACCATTTATCTTGGTTTTATGACAACCATCTGATTCTGAAGATCTATCGGCATGCATTCACTAGGTCCAGTTAATAAAGGTTGTAATGAACTGACATCTTGCTTTTGATCTGATGGCTGTTGTGTTTCTGCAAAAAAAAGATGATCCAAAATTTGTGCTTGAGGTATTGCAACAGCCGTCGATTTGGTATCAGTCCATGAGATATAACATTGGGTCCAATCAGAAGGTACTTAAAGCATCAACTGTTGGATCTTCCATCTAATAGTAACAATAGGTCCAGTTGTTAAGTGGGTCCAAGATACTCCAATTTTCAAACCATCATAGATTTATCTTGATCTAATAGTTATCATATGGCCGCAAAGAAAAGATGCATGAAGTTTTAACTATTGCGGCAATGCAATAGCCATTGGATTTCTCTTAAGTGAAGACCAATGATTCTAATTTAAATTCAATCAAAATTGGTGCAGAAGAAAATTCGCTCATTGAATGCAAACTATTCAAATTTGTAGAGAAGTTATGGCCAAATCATGTTGAATGAATTGTCAAAAGGGTAAAATTTTCAACACAAATATATCTTTCATTGATTCCTTTCTAAAGGAATGAAGTCATAGAAGTTGAAGAGCCCTTACAAAGAAAATTGCAGAGCAAGTCACCATCTTCTAAGAAATTTCTGAGATCGATTAGTATTTTGTGAAATTTTATCCCTTCTATTGTTTTCTTGGATTTCTCATTAAAGAAGTGTGAATATCTTTCTACTACCTCTCTTAATTTCTTGTATTATCATCAAAACCTTTGAATTCTAAAAATGGCACCAAGAAGGGAACTAATAGAAAAGATTGAGTATCATGATAGGGGTGTGCATGAAGACCTCTTGGAATAATTTGATCAATCAACAACAGACACTGTCAAGGCAAATTATTCAACACCAAAAGACCCTAGGGTTAGAATAGAAGATGGCCTATATGACAGCAAATTATATGAGAGATGCAAATATTGGGATCTCTAGTTTGGGATTGTTTAGAGTAGGGTTTGGCCAAAGAGATGCCTTTGCTCCCAACAGTAATGTATGGAAATTTGACCTAGGTAAACTCATTGTGCCAAACATGTTCATCAATGCATATATTATGATCCAAGTAGCACATAAATATGATCAAGTAACTAGGGTTGTTAGGGATATAAGTGGAAACCCTTTAATCAGTATTTCAACTGAGGAGATTAGAAAGGTTTTTGGGTTAAGTGAACCAACTGGTGACCTAGAAAGAATAGACTTCGATGAGCTAAAACAAGTCTATAATTCTTAGATAGATTATCTCAGGAGTGGTCCTTTGAAGGAATTTTACAATAAGATTGGGGGTTTAATCACACTGGGTCCAAACACACAAGACCCTTTCAAAGTAGACTACTTTAACCTTAGGGAAAAGGGTGTGTATTGGTCATTATGCCAGATTTTTGGATAAGATATTCAGGAGAGGATGCTAGTACACTTTATGTATATGATGGTTCAAATCTTTCACCCTTTCTTGGTAGTTACTTTTGACTTTTCCCCTTTCTTAGCTGAATTAATTCATGAGGGATTAATGGGAATCCAAAAGAGTAAATTAGACAAACCCTTCAGCTAGTATTCCATGTTGATGTATATGTTTCTATACAAAGGTGCAAATTAATTTGAAAAAAAATGGATTTGATGAGGCAGAAGGATGGTGAAGAAATGCCAGTACAGTTATGGAACCTCAACATGACTTGGGATAGGAATGAGAATAGTTTTATCAATTTTGATAGATGTTTTGCATCAAGGCTTAGGGCCTTGTTATTTTTAGAAAACCTAAGAATCCCAAAGGCCTTGCTAGAACTCCTTAGGCCTAAACAATTTCCTACTAATATCAAAATTGTACACAATTGGGGTGATTTTATATTTTACCTAGTATCTATTGTAATCAAAGTGTATGACTTTAGAGGAACCCATTTTGTATTTCCATATCAAGTCCCTCTCAAGATTGGGGTTGCATAATTTTTGAGACAACTTGGGGACTTTCAAAAGAATACTCTCACATGGAGGGCTAGAGGAACTCTCTTTCCTACTATCACAATAGCCCACTAGTTTGTGATCATTAAGGGTCGATGGACCCACATGGATGAGATCTTGCAACCATATCACATGGCTACTTCGGTTGCTAGGGTAGTAGATCCTGAGGGGTTTTTGGAGAACATGTATCAGAAGAGGACTATATGTGCCTCTATGGATCATATTTTCAACTTTCCTAAAGATATTATTAGATACATTCCTAGCCTACAAGAATAGGAGATCAGGAAAGAAAAATGGCTAGTGTATAAGAAGACACTAGATTTTGTGCAGTATTTTGTCAGGGATTATGATCCCTTAAAATATTTCACCCCTTTTGAGAAGAAAATAGAAATCTTATGAGCCATTTTGAGGGTATCATCTAGACCCTAAATGAAAAGAAAGAATAGGTCATACAAGCTGAGCCAGAAAAGGCTAAGTTTGTGTTGAGTAAGCCTGCATTTTCCAAGATGTTACCCTCGGGTAGATATATGGTGTAGAAGAAGACTAGATATAGTGTGGAGGTACCTACACCAAATAGGAAGGAAAAAACCAAAACAATAGAGGACATCCCTTCCACCTCAAAGGAAGTTTAAATGCATGAAAGAATAGAGGAAATGCCAAAATCACCATAGAATCAACCAATTGAGATTGATTTTGATTCTCCACCTCCACCAAAGTGGAAAAGAATGGAAGAAAGGCCTACACATGTTGAAGAGGAAATAAATGAAGGAATTATAGAGCCACTAGATGAACTTGAGTCATACCTAATGATAGGATAAATGGTTGGCAAAGAACTAGATCCAATCACTAAGAAAGCATGTGATGAATTCTTAGAAGATGATGCTTTTGTCAAGACCAGAGCCTTCATGCAATTCTTGTGGAGATTGCACATAAGCCAATTTGAGGAAACCTTTGAGAAAAGACATGAAGAAAATCCACAAAGAGACCTCAAGGTCATAGAAGATGAAGTCAAGAAAGAAATGATGGAGAGGTTTGAAAAGGTCACTCTAGAATAGGGGAGAGAGCTGGCGAAAAATTCAGGGGTACTCATACTCCTGGAATGGGACATTGTTGATGCAGTGGTCCTAGATGCTATTAGGAAGAAAACAACACCAGTTCACAAGACTAAAGAGGAGGAAGAGAAAGTAATCAAGGGAGTCACTTTCAATGATGACCATCAAGCCTTGGTAATGTGGTCCTTGAGAAAAAAATGAAAAAAAAAAAGGTAAAATGATTGATAGGGGTGACCTTACATGCACACTTCTAGTGAAAAGGGTCAGTGAAACTTCAACTATTGAAGCAACAAGCATGGTCTTGGAAACAACCAAGCACACTATGAAGGTAGTAGAAAAGGAAGCCAGGGTAAAAGAGGAGCTCACACTGAAGCTAGAAACAATGTTAAAAGCTTATGGGGAGATGAAAAAGGAGATTAGTGAAAAGGATAAATATATAGAAAACCTAAGGAAAAGGTTAGGAGAATAGGGCCCAATCTAGATATCAAATTAATTGCAGATTTCTTCCTCCCCTGCTATGCCTTCTTCATCTAGTACTATAATTGAATAGCCCCCCTCCCCTTTACCTCCTCATATGGAGGATGAAGACATAACACAGAGAGAGATTTTGGAAAATGAAAGATGGGCATTCTTGGAGAAAGCAAAGAAGTTAAGGGATGAAGGGAAATTGTTTGAATAGGGACAATTGGAATTGTCAATGAAATATGAAGAGAAAATAAGGGACGTAATTTTTCAATTTGTTGTAAGTATAGGGCCAAAATAAATTTTTAAGGTTGGTGAATAATTATCTAAAATTTTGATTTCTTTTAAGGAAGAAATGACCACTATGAACCCAATTTTGGATGGGTGGGTTGCCAGAGAAAATAATTTGAAATCATTTTACTCATTGATTAAAACTCAATAGATTGTAGATATGTAGTTTACAAATACCCATCAATTTTTTAATACTTTACTCGAGTTTGCAATAAAGAGGGAAAACTTGGAGAGAAAGGCATCAGTTTCTAAGGGAAATATATTTCCAGGATAGTTTTCAAATATTTCCCAGTCTTTTCAGAGTAGATGGAGCAATAAAAGACAAAGACGGATAGTTAGGACAAATAGATGATGAATTGTTAGCCAAAATAAGCACCATTTTAACTGTAGACATCAATATTCCCTTTGTCCAAACAATTGAAGTATTACAAGATGTCAGGGTACATTTCAAAACCCTAAGGAAAGAGGTACATTAGGTAAAATTTGAATGGGATACTTTAGTACCTAAAAGAGATGAGGTACTAGCCTTCCATTAGCCAAATGAAGAATTTTATACATCTTAGGAAGCAGCATATTCTTCGAAGAGTACCAAGAAAGAAGAGACATTCACTGAGGTTGCAACAGATGGCACTTCTTTAACTTCCTAAAGAAAAGAAAACAACATAAAGGATCTCATATGCAAAAGGCAACACTTGGCAAAAGTTGAACTAACTTTGGAATTTGTTGCAAATTTTGGCACCCAAGTCAATTAGAAACTTTGTAAAAATATAACAAGAAAGTGTTGTATTTGTGATGGAAGAGCATCTCAGGTCCTTGGAAATCCTATGTCACCAAAAAAAATTTGGAGTTTGTCTATGTTTCTCAGTTTTTGCTTTGACCGAGTTGGTCGGTAGTTGGTCAGTTTCCTTTGGTTATCGAGTGTGGTCGGTTATCTCCTGGGCAGTCGGTTGTTTAGCTAGTGTTTGGCATTTCCTGTCTGTTGCTCGGTTATCTTTCTCACTGATGGGTTTAGTTTTAGTTCTTTTTGTGGCTGACTTGTGCATTTATATTGGATCACATATTTAATGTTGGAATCCATCATTGGGAAGTGTGTGGTCCCAGATTTGATCATTCCTTCCATTGATTATGAATCTAAAGGTCGAATCAGTTCGGTAGCTTCTTGTATAAATGTACTTGTTGATTTAGAGTTTAGGAGGTAGTTAGAGATAGGAGTTGATAGAAGATAGAAGTAGAGAATTTGATAGATCCTTTCATGTTTGAGGACTTTTGTAACTCATTGTAATATCTGGCCCTAATTGGGAAGGCCTTACATCCTGACATGTATGGTTCTATTTGATGAAAATATATGAAAGTATCTTCATTCTCTCTCTCACTGTGTTTTTTGTTTCTTTCGCATGTGTTGGGTAGGCAAGGATCATTAGGGTGCACCATTTTTTCACCCCTCTTTCTCCCTTCCTTGCGTCAGGTGGTATCAGAGCAAGGTGAGATCTTGATCTAGTTATGTGGATCTAGGTTTGTAGTTTCCTCTTGAAGCCCTAGTTGATTGTTATGGGGTAGAAAATTGTGATCTGACCTACAATTGTAGAGTATTGTCAAGATGGTTAATGGGAGGTGAGATGCAGATCCAAGATTGGTAGAGATGCTAAGGAAGATTGTTGCTAGGTTAGAAGTTGTTGAAACAGCCCAGAGAAGAGGTAGACATCTTGAAGATGTTAGTGATGATGAAGTTGAAGAAGAACAAGTGAATGTAGAACCTACACCTATTATGGATCAAGGTGAAGAAAGATTTTTGAAGGCTTTGAAAAGTCTAAAGTCAACACCACATTTCAATCCCCCTGAGTATGGTGGAAAGCTAGATTCTGATGAATTGGTGGACTAGATCACTGAGATGGAAAAATATTTTGAATATGAAAACATTCCTAAGGATAAGAAGGTGAAGATTGCAAGCACAAAGTTGAAAAGTCATGCATCCTTATGGTGGGAACATTTGCAGCTGGATAGGAAGAGGAAAGGAAAAGAAAAATTCAAGGTATGGAATAAAATGGTGAACAAATTGAAAGGAAAGTTCTTACCTTGTGATTATCAGATTAACCTAGTTTGGCGAATGCAAAGTTTGAGACAGAAAGATAGCTCAGTAAAGGAGTATACTGAGGAATTCTATAAATTAGATATCAGATCTGGACATGATGAAGATGATGTGGAAAGAATCGGTAGATACCTGAATGGTTTAAGAGTTTCCATCCAAGAGGAAATTAGTATGGTCAAGTTGGAGAACATTGAAGAGGCTTATCAATTTTCTTTGAAGGCTAAGGAGAAATTGAACAAGAGACATGAACAAAGATAGAGAGGTCAAGGTGGTAGATTCCCTAGAGGAAGAGGTAGATCTTATGGTGAAAATGGTAGATGTGAACCAGAAAAGATAAATCGGGACAAAGGAAAGACCGAGTGGAAAGGTGAAAGTTCATCTAGAGGTAGAGGTAGTAATTACCATGGTGGTTATGTTAGAGGAAGTTTCTAAGGAACTTGTTACAATTGTGGAGAAGAAGGAAATATATATATTGAATGTACACAAGCTAGTAAGAAGCCTGGTAGTAGTAGAAATTCTTTGGTGCAAGAAGTGTCACCGAATGAACTTGAGAAAGAAAATAACTTGATGGTAAGGAGAGCATTGTGGAATGAAAGAGAGAAGGAAGATCCGGTAAGGAAAAGTTTTTTCAAGACTAGATGTAGAGTTTCTAACAAATTTTGGAAGGTAATCATTGACAGTGGTAGCTCAGAGAATCTGGCATCTCAAGAGATGGTCACAAAATTGTAGTTGGAAAGGTTGGTACATCCAAAGCCCTGTCAAATTTCATGCATCAAAGATGAGAATACACTCCTGGTAAGTGACCAATGTTATGTGAATTTGAAGATTGGAAAGTACTATGATAAGGTGTTATGTGATATCATGCCTATGGATTGTTGTCATATTTTATTTAGTAGACCTTGGAAATATGATAGACATCCTATATATGATGGGAGATTGCATAAGTATACTATTGTGGCTATTGGAAAGAAAGAAATCTTGTTACCATTAATGGAAGAACCTATTAGTAATGTTTGCACATCTGTAAAAAAAATTTTGATGGAGGGAAGAAAGTTTGTTAACTCTTTGAAGAAGAATGTTCTATGTTTTGATGTGATCCCTAACAAACTAAGTAAGAAAATAGAGGATAATGTCCTTGAGGAGATTGATAGGTTACTCACAAAGTACAGTGATATCATTTCTAATAACATACTTGATGGTTTTCCACTAAAAAGAAGCATTGATCATTGTATGGATCTAATCCCTAGAGCTAGTTTACCAAATAAGGCACCTCATCGGCTGACACCTACCAAGAATCAGGAATTGAACCAACAGATTCAAGAGTTGCTGGAGAAAGGTCTAATCAGAGAAATTTTGAGTCCTTGTGTAGTACCCACTGTATTGGCATCAAAGAAAAATGGAGAATGGAGAATGTGTACTGATTCCAAAGCAATCAATAAGATAACAGTGAAGTATAGGTTCCTATACCGAGAATGGATGACATAATGGATAGTTTGACTAGAGAAAAGTAGTTCACAAAGATTGATTTAAAAAGTGGGTATCATTAGATCAGAATCAGAGAAGGTGATGAAAGGAAGACTTATTTTAAGACAAAAGAAGGTTTGTATGAGTGGTTGGTTATGCCTTTTGGTTTAACTAATGCATTGAGTACTTTTATGAGGTTGATGAATGAAGTTTTGAAGAAATTCTTGGGTAAGTTTGTAATTGTGTATCTTGATGACATTCTAATATTTAGTAAGACCAGAGAAGAACATTTGTTACATGTTAGACAATTTTTGTAGAGATTGAAAGAGGAAAAGTTGCTGATAAATCTGAAAAAGAGTTCATTCATGAAAGAAGAGATTGTGTATTTTGGATTTGTTATTTCAGCCGATGGTTTGAAGATGGATCCTGAAAAGGTTAAAGTTAATTTAAATTGGCCTACACCTGTAAATGCTAGTGAGGTAAGATCATTTCATGGTTTGGCAAGTTTTTACTGAAAGTTCATAAGGAATTTTAGTTCAATTTGTAATGCTATGACTACAACTATGAGAGGAGACAAAAGAGAATTCAAGTGGACATATGGAGCTGACAAAAGTTTTGAGACTCTGAAGCAGAAGGTTGCTGAATTACCTATTTTGGCATTACCTAATTTCAGTAAGGTATTTCAAGTAGAATGTGATGCAAGTGAAAGTGCAATTGGAGCTGTGTTGAGTCAAGAAGGTAAACCTATTACTTTCTTTAGTGAAAATTTGAATGATGCTAGAAGGAAATATTATGTGTATGATCAAGAATTCTATGCTATTGTTCAAGAACTAAAGAAATGGAGACATTATTTGATACTGAGTGAATTTGTGTTGTATACTGATCATAAGGCTTTACAATATTTGGGTAGTTAAAATAAGTTGAATTAGAGACATATGAAATGGGTTGAGTATTTGTAGAGTTATACATTTATGATAAAGCATAAGAGTGGAGTCACTAACCAAGTTGTTGATGCATTGAGTAGAAGAAGATCTTTGATGACTGAGATGAAAATTGAACTTCTTGGTTTTGATGAGATGAGAGATTCTTATGAGTTTGACCCTAATTTTTTTGAGTCATGGAGAAACTCCAGAGCACCTATTCAAGATCAACAAGACACTAAATGGGATGAATATTTTATTCAGGAAGGTATGTTGTTTAAAGGTATTCAGTTGTGTATACCGAGAGGAGTAATGAGAACTAATCTAATAAAGGAGAAACATAGTAGTGGTTTGGCTGGACATTTTGGTATTGATAAAACATGGAATTTTCTTAAGGAGAAGTACTATTGGCCGCAATTGTATAAGGATGTTCAAAAATTTGTGAAAATTTGTGGAATTTGTCAAGTTGCAAAAGGAGTGAGTCAGAATACTAGATTGTATACACTGATTGTTGTTCTTGAGAAATGTTGGATTGACATCAGTACGGACTTTTTTCTTGGCTTACCAAAAATAGTAAGAGGTAATGATTCTATATTTGTTGTTGTTGATAGATTTTCTAAGATGACACATTTTATACCATGTAGAAAGACATCAGATGCAGTACATGTAGAAGATCTTTTCTTTAAGGAAATTATCAGATTGCATGGATTACCGAGGAGTATTATCTCTCACTAAGACAGCAAATTTGTTGGATACTTTTGGAAAACCCTTTGGAAGAAATTTGGCACTGATTTGAAATATAGTTCTACATTTCACCCACAAACTAATGGATAGATTGAAGTTGTGAACAAAAGTTTGGGAAATATTTTGAGATGTTTAGTTGGAGACACACTCGAGTAATTGGGATTCTGTGTTGGCACAAGCAGAGTTTGCATACAATAATTCAATGAATAGGAGTACTGGAAAAACACCATTTGATATTGTGAATGACACACAACTAAGAGGAATATCTGATTTGAGAGACATTGCTGATGAGAATAAGAAAAGTGTTGAAGGAGTAAAGTTTTCTGAGTACATGAAAACATTACATGAAGATGTGAAGCTGAAGCTGGAAGACAGTAATAAAAAATACAAAGATGGAGCTGATAGATCAAGGAGACATAAAACTTTTGATGTTGGTGATGAAGTGATGGTTCATTTGAAGAAAGGTCAATTTCCTATTGGAACATATGGGAAACTGAAGATGAAGAAGTTTGGACCTTGCAAGATTTTGAAGAAATTTGACAGTGGAAATGCATATGAAATTGAGTTACCTAATGACATGGACATATGACCTATTTTAAACATTGTTGATTTGTATGAGTATCACAAACCTGATGAAGTAGTGATAGTACCGATAGAATATCCTAAGAAGTAGAATGATGAAGTTGAATAGATTTTGAAGGAAAGAGTTGGCAAGAGCACAAGAGGAAAATAGTATATGGGATATTTGGTAAAATGGAAGAGTAGACCGATGGAAGATAGTTCTTGGATTTCACAGTCTGAGTTGGATGCAGCTCAAACTAGACCTACCAAATGATATGGATAATCATTTCAAAATAACCCTAGGTGTCTAATGTAGGAGCATCTTGGGTCCTTGGCAATCTTGTATCACCAAAAACAATTTGGAGTTTGTCTATGTTGCTCGATTTCTACTTTGACCAAGTTGGTCAGTTTCCTTTGGTTACCGAGTGTGGTCGGTTATCTCCTGGGTGGTCGGTTGTTTCACTGGTGCTTGACATTGCCTATTTGATGCATGGTCATCTTTCTCACTGACAGGTTTAGTTTTAGTTCCTTTTGTGGCTGACTTGTGCATTTATATTGGATCATAGATTTAATGTTGGAATCCATCATTGGGAAGCATGTGGTCCTAGATCTGACCATTCCTTCCGTTGATTATGGATATGAAGGCCAACTCAGTTTGGTATCTTGTTGTATAAATGTAGTTGTTGGTTTAGAGTTTAGGAGGTAGTTACAGATAGGAGTTGATAGAAGATAGAAGTAGGGAATTTGACAGATCCTCGCATGTTTGAGGACTTATGTAACTCATTGTAATATTTAGCCCTAACTAGGAAGGCCTTATAGCCCGGCATGTATGCTTCTATTTGATGAAAATATATGAAAGTATTTGCATTCTCTCTCTCACTATGTTGTTTGTTTCTTTTGCATGTGTTGGGAAGGATTGGATCATTAAGGTGCACCATTGTTTGGCCCCTCTTGCTCCCTGCCTTGCGTCAATTTTTCATTTTTTGTCCTATATGGTTGTCATTATTTTGTCTTTTCTGAAGGGATCTGAAGCTTGTATGAAATCTTTAATTTCTATAAAAGGATTCTCAGGGTCACTTTCTAAGGACTGAAACTTGAACATTTGATTGATAAGTTCTGAGTCTAGGATACAGTAGACTGTATTAGGCCAACTTTTTATAGAATAGCAAGTATTACTGGTTTAGCTAAATTTTTAGATGGTTTGCATTTTAAAGCATTATGTATACATACAAATGATATAGCAAATATAATAAAATCCAAAGTTCATATCTCTCCTTGGTGTTCTCTTTCTTTGAGTTATGAGTTGTTAGATTCATTGCATGGATTATCTCTGTGTATGTGTCGATATTTTTCAGCTTTGATCTAAATATCAAATTAAATAAGCTTTAGATATAGCACTAATTCTTTAAAGTTTTCATAAGGATATCTGTAAGTAGTGTGAATTTTAGGAATCCTCTAATTAGAATCATCATAGGGCATTGATAGTATTTTCTAAGGATATAAATCATCAAAGTTCAATATATTGTCTTTGTATTTTATTTTGCAGTAAAGATGTCACCCAATGGATAAGGCATTGGCTAGGAGTGGAGCTATTTTATAGGAATAATTTCTTGATGAGGTCTTATTGTATTCCTAAATATTGATATAAATCTGTCGAACATCTTTAAATTATTGTGACCTACAAGTTATGTCATGTCTAATGGTAATGGAGAATCAATAAATGAGTGGTTATCATTTAGTATTTTCTTACCATCTATCTATTGTTTTAAAATCTAGTCTATGATTGTTGAAGTAAGGTTTGTTTTACTAGATTAGGAGTACCCTCTTTGGTTTTGCAGAGCCAGAAGTGCGGAGGGTAGTCTTTTCCCTATAGTTAGTCCAGTCATCTTAGAACTCATATTTGGATCCAATCCTTCCTTAAAAACTATAGATGTATTGGGTGCTACCAAAAACATAAAGTCCAGTATGAGGAACTAACACCACAAACTGCATATGCTAACTTCTCAGGCTCACCAATAGTGGGTGCATCTAGATATAAATGTGGTGTAGTAGCTTCTTTCACACCTCTTCTAAGAACATCAAGTTTAGGAAAAATTGTATTTATCAATCCTCCAATCCTTCCCTTTATTCTTTCCTTCTCAATGACAATCGATTTGATCGTATCATTCATCTTAGTCATATAAGCTTCATGTACCAAAGCTAAATTCTTCAGAGGGTCATATTCTTGAGATATCTCAATCAGTTTGGCTTAATTTTACTTAGTTATCTTATTTATCATTTACACATTTTGGATAATCAATACAAGACTAATATATTTTGATTCCTTCTCCCAAAGAGCACTCTAAAGTTTTAATAGAAACATGTTGGTATGTTGTTGAGAATAACACATCATATGTATTGGCATTAATGTTTTGTCATTGATGTCAACATAAATATTTATTCTTCACAATGTTCTTTATTTACTCAGTGGAGAGATTTGATTGGTATAACTTTTGTATTGAGATTCAGATGGTGTGAAGGTACAAATAGTTGAAAAGATGTTTTTAATTTGTTCATGTTTGATCGCAAAGATTTATTTTTTGATTTTAACAAGTTTTAGTTGATTGATTAGAGTTTGTTAACTAGCTTTTCTGGATAATTTTGGAAATGGAAAAGTTGCATTTTTTGGATTGGTAATGACTGGTTATTCAATATTTATTGTTGCTAACCCAGTGGTGCATCAAGTATTGGTATTGACGTCCTCAGTTGTTATAGTTCATGATTTGGAGACATGAAAGTAGTATTTCTTTGATGAAATAGTTCACTATTTTGTATTCATGATCAATAGTGCAGAGATGGTGATGAATTTTAATATAGAGATGATTTTGTTGTTAATATGGTATTTCATGGTGTTTTTTCATGTTTCTTAATGGTTTCCTATCCTTTTTGCTGGATCACTTTTGGTTATGTGATGAAATTCATTTAAATTTCATGTAGCATGTTGGTATTATTGGCCAACTAAATGGTGTAACATGTTGTGAAGGATTATAGCATGGATTTTTGGATCATGGCATGTTCAAGGTTATTTGTTTAGATCTAAGATATGTCTTAGCCGACATGTTAAGGATCATATTGGTTGATGTAATTCATTTTTGTAATTGAGTTCTTGGTTAGGGATGACATTATTTATCTTTTTTTAATGTATAAAATAATGAAATCATTTATGTTATTGAGAGAGAGAGAGAGAGAGGAGATGTGAAGGATGAAGTGAATGTAAAGACTTGTATTATAGAGAATGGTGAGTGAAATTTATGTCATCATAGATTTGAGAAGAGGTCTGAGTGGTATCTATTATTGATCTTGTATGATAGTTTACTTCATTGGAACTATATTGGCATGACTTATGATTTCAGTCGGTTCTCGATATAGTGGATTGTTTTCCATTCCATGGTTGTTTCCCTTCATTGTATCACTAGGTTTTTTCCCTAGTCTCTTTGAGTAGTGATCTCTAGGTAGTGTTATTGAATGCATGTGGATTCCCCTTCTATCTTTAATAAGGTTTATGTGTTAGTACATTTTATATTGGGTTTGAACCCCACTGTGGTTTTTCCCCTAACAGGGTTTCCACATGAAAAAATATGGTGTTGTTCATTACTTTTATTTAATGCTTACATTTCACATATAAGTTATTGTGGTGATATATGGTTTAAGGTTTTCAGTTTTGGGACAAAACTGATTCACCCCTCCCATCAGTTGTGTTTTCTTCCTTGTTTCTAACAATTGGTATCAGAGTATGGTCCTCTTTTGGAAGCTTGATCTCTTGAGGAGATTTGTCATGGAAACTTTTAAGAAGGATAATCCTAAATTTGATGGAACCAACTATGAATTTTTGTAAGGAAGGATGATTACTCACATGATCTGCATGGGGATAGAATTTTGGAAAGTTACAAAGAAGGCTTAAAAAGTTCCTAATCTTTCTATTGCTATTGATGATGAGAATAAGGAATTTTTTGATAACATGAGAGACAAGGAAGCCCTTTATAGTACCATATTAGATGTAGAGGATATAAATTTCATGGAATTAGGTACTTTTCATTAGATTTGGGTAAAGTTTGAGTCACTACATGAAGCAGATATATATGTGAAGGAAGTGAAGTTGAAAAGTTTGAAAGGAAAGTTGGAATCCTTGAGGATGAGTGAAGATGAGACAATCAAAGGATATGTGCAACAGGTGACAAAACTTGTTAGTGGAATCAGATGTACTGGAGGAATAATTGATGAAGATGAGATAGTGCCAAAGATACTGAGATCATTGCTACCTCTTGTGATTGATGTGAACCTAACTTGTTCAGAACATGTGTATATAGTCAAACATTAGTTACAAGAAGCATATACCAAACATATACACAAATATTCACAAGCCACCTCGGATAGAGCTCAAATAGGAGCACCCTGTCACTATTTGATTTGCTCTTAGAATAGGGATGTGGGTGTGCTCTCAAAACATAAGAAGAATGTCCCTAATGCTGTTTAGGAGGATTAGGATCATTTGAGAACCATGGATACCCCATAATAGCATAAAAATAGGTATGGTGAACCTATTTTTCCCCTAGAGTCCCAAGAATCCAAATGAAGCTAGATGCAGTTTCTAGGCTATGAATGCTTATGTAAGATTGATTTTAACCAAAACATGAGTGTGATATGATGTATAAATGATATGAAAATCTCGATAATGAACTAGGTTAATCCATTAAGCTATGCTAAGATGAGTTATTAAAGCACTAAATAGAAGTAAATCTAACAATTATGCTTATGCTATGATAATCTAGATGCAAATTGACATGATAACAATGCATGGAATGATAAAAACTAAGCTACTACTTTTCTCTTGGAAGTGAGGGTATTTGTAGGATTTTCCTAAGGGCTTAGGTTAGGAAGGAGGGTCAGAGTTTAGGAGTTTGGTTAGGGGTTGAGTTAGATGGGATAAGTATTGCATTCATGGTTGAATGCCCCAAGGGTTTCTCACACATGTGTGAACAACACTTGGGAAGTGTGCTTAGGTGAACAAGATGGAAGAAGGGTCATGGGCTCTCATTTATGGTTGTAAGAGCCATAAATGAGGGTGTAAGAGGGATATTACTGACTTACAAAGTCATTAATGAGGTTGATTTTGGGGTCAAAGAGGTTGGATTAGCCTAAGAGGGTTAGGAATCCATCCCTAAGCTAGGTTAGGGAATGATTAGAGATGGGTAGATAGGTTTAGGGATTTCTAGAAGATTCTAGGGTTTTGAGGATTAAATAAATATTTAATTTATTTAAGGATTATGACTTCATTTATTAAATAGTAACTTAATAAATAGGGGATTAAATATTTAAATTGGATTTAAATATTTCTGGCAGGGATCTTTTAATTAATTTTTTCTAAATTAAAATAGGAGAGAATAGTGGTGTAATAATTAATTAATTAATAAATGATGATGTCATCAGGGATTTTTGTAAAATAAAATGTTTTTATTTAGTAAAGGGATTTTAGGTGTCTACATTTTGCCCCTCTTTGATGTGATGCTGCAAGTGGTGTGGCATCAAAGACAAGAAAATAAGATGCCCCATGCTAGAATAGAAGATAAGGGGTTGTGCACCCTCGAGAAAATAATGCAAAGAGGAAAATTTATGGAATTTTCTCAAAAAGAACATAGAAAGGAAGGGAGTGGATGAAGAAAGGTGGGAAGGGGCGATAAATAGACATTCTTCCAAGAGAAAATATGTAGAAATGAAAGATGATGTGAAATTTAGGATGTAGGATGAAGAAATATGAAGGATACAAGATGCAAGATTAATCTATATGATGCAAGATGAAGGGGATTCATGGAGCTCATTGTGTTGGATATTTTTGAGAGCATAGCCTAGTTTGATATAGAAATGCAAGAAAATTTCCAAGGTTACTGGCAACTCATAGCCTTGTCACCAGCGTTGCATAGGACTGACACAAAAAAAAAGCATGCAAAGGGTTTCCCTAGCATCACATATGAAACCCGAAGGAGACATGGTGGAAATGATGCTGGAGAAACCACACACAGATAATTGATGCGCAAGTAGAAATATGATCAAAAAGATGTTGCCCCAGATTATCCTCATTCACAGCAGACCATGATATAAAGGATCATGGCAACTTTGAGGAGAGGAACAATGAGAATTCATAAAAGATAATCAAGACCCAAACGACAAAATCCAAGATCACAGTGATAACTCCAAAAGACATACTTTTCCAAGGAGAAAGAATGATTTGATTGATGGGGGCAGATTACATCAAAACATAAGGAAGGATACATCCTACATGGACCCAATTAATAAATGATGGAGGATTAGGTCAGACATGAGGAAGGATACATCCTTAAGGACCCATTTGATGAGGATAATGCTGTGTTGCTATTGGAAAATGATGAGTCAAGGATAATCATGTGATAAGGATAGTCAGAAAAAGATGTTTCTTAAGTACAAGGTTGGCTGGGATAAGTTATCTAATCAAAGATGTTGTAGGATTGATGAGGATATGTACAAAGGATAGGGAGATATTTACAAGAGAGCTCAAAAGATAAGAAAAGATTCAAAAGAACCAATGAAATAATAAGTATCTCATACACCTTTTACCATAGATAGGATGATGGATGATGATTGATTTGATTTGATTGGATGATGGAAGATTTTAGATGAAGAGGATGGTGGAGGATTACTAAGTATTGACAATGAGTCACTTCTTCCTCATGTAGGATCAAAGAGGATAGGATTGTCAACCTAAGATAGACTGTTGATCTTTGGAAGATGGGATTCTTGCCAATATACACCAACCTCTTTCTTGAGATGATGAGGCCTACAAAGAAAAGTATGAGATGCCCTAGACAATGCTTAGTCAAAGGGTAGTGTTGGGATGATTCTGATTTAGGATAAGGATTAAAGAAACTCAAAGGATATGACATGAAGCAGATGGTGGATAACTGGATAAGGATTCCTATGACAAGAGATAGGTAAGACACTCAAACCTAAAAAGGATCAAGGGATGATTGTTGAAGTGCCTAGCTAGATAGGTCATGATGAATCAAGGGCTAACTGATGCAGAGGATGGGACCTAAAGAAACATATGTACACATGAGCTTAGGTCAAGGCATGACTAATGCTAGGGTACAAGACTTAGGATAGGATGTACAGGGAATCTGGGGATGAATTTGAGACTGCAAACATATGTAAGATGATGCCCTAGTTGGGATGGAAAGCCAAGATAGACTGATGGTGGATAGGCTTGATGGATGATGTGCCCTGAAATGACATGGATTTGGGAAGGACACATCCCAAAAATGATGATTGGATTGAGACCAAGGCTTTCCACAAGAATAGGAACAAGACTAAGGATGTGATTGGATCACTTGGCTTGATGTTGGACTTTGGATAGCTAGAAGATATGGATAGGATTTACAGATGTTGGAAGATTGCTGGGAGAATTAAGATATGGATGAATTGCATTGGTTTTCATGGGGGTAGCCTATAGATAGATACCAATGATAAGGGAAGTACAAGGTGATGGAAAGATGGAGGAAACACTAAGGGATATGGATAGAGGAACTGCTGGGGGATTGGATAGAGGATTTGCTAGGGGATGGGATAGAGTATTGTTTAGGGGATGGGATAGAGGAATGTTGAGGGATTTGGATGGATTATTTTATTAGGATTTGGATTTGGATGGAAGAAAGGATTTGGATAGGCCTCTAAGGAATATGTCACCAAAGAACAAGATGCCCCCGCTTAGGATAGTTCATGCATTGAGAGGCATTAGGAGGGGGCATGATTTGGATGGAAGATAAGATGATAAGAGGATGAGGAAGGTAGATGGATGCTAGGATAAGAGATGGATAGAGGATATGTGGATGAAAGATGTGATGGGGAAATGGATATAGGAAGTTTCCCAAAAGCATGTATACCTAATGGTCTTTGTTTCTTTATCAAGATCCGAAGGAGGATGAAGTAGGTGAAGTGGATAAGATATGATAGGGAGATGGAAGAGATGTTGGATAGGATGTGCTACAAGGAATGTTGCCCCCAATTGCAGAGAGGAACTGGATGGAGGGATTACACATGATGTCTATTTGCTAGGTTTTCATCATGGTACTTGTCCAAGCTGCTTGAATTGCCAAGTTTTCACCATTGGGTGAATGTTTTTCTCTTTTATTTTCTTTTTTGATATTTTTCTTGATTTTTTTTATTTTTTTGACTTTTTCTGCTAACTTTGTGACTGGATGTTGGTACAACCTTATTAGGTTGGAGGTTTTATGCAAAGGAATAGATAGGATGAGGGATATGGGAGATATGCATGGGGTGAGGAATATAATGGTATAAAGTGTTTGGATGGAAGGATAGAAAGTGATCACGATAGGGGGATGTTGTCAAGATCAACATTGGCACATGTTGTGAGGAAGGTGGATGAAGTGGATGGGATGTGGAAGGTAGAGGTGTATATGATGAAAGATTTGTGATAGGATATCTTGGGACATAGGGACCCAAAATAGATGTAGAAGATGGAGCCAAGGAATGAGTAGTTGTTGGATTTTCAACTTTGGATGCTATTATGGATGTATATTTTAGATGCATTGCATCTTTTTTCTTTGGGATCCATATAGTCTTTGCTTTAGATTTGTTGGGTCTTTGTGGCCATTGGGATGAATTGAATTTTTCTTTTTCTTTGAAGGGCCTTTGTGACCATTGGGATGCATTGGATTTTTATTTTTCTTTGATGGGTCTTTGTGGCTATTGAGATGCATTGGATTTTTCTTTTTCTTTGATGGGCCTTTGTGGCCATTGGGATGCATTGGATTTCTTGATTGGATTTTTATTTTCTTGAGCATGTCTTTTAGAGTGGACATAGAAATATTTGGATCTTTGAGCATATTTTTCTTTATAAATTTTTGATATGGTATCCAAATTGTGAGGAGCATTGGAAGGAATATAAGGAGGTGTGAAGGATGAAGGAGATATGGAAGGAGATTGGCAGATAGAAGATATGGGGATGTGACTTTGTTGATTCTAACTAGGAATGTATGTTATGGTGGATGAAGGATTTAATAGGATAAGATGGGGGATGATACTTTGCGATGTAAGGTCCCAAAATAGATTTGGTGTGTGGAGGAGATGTGCTAGTAGATTTTGGGACATAGGGACCCAAAATGTATTTGGAGGATGAAGGAGGAATGTGATAGGTTGTTTTGGGTTGTATGATGGAGGAGGAGGAATGGAATTGTATGCTTTAGAGGGATGATGGGAAGATAAAATGGTGGATTTGGAAGTATGCATGAATCTAGCTTTAGCTGTACCAACATTTTTGGAGGAAGTTTCTTCGGATGTGTGACCAATACTGCATGATCGTGGATGTTTCTTGTCCTAAATAGGCTCTAGATTTTCTTGTTCATGAGTGCCTAGGCCTTTTCCTTGATAATTCCATTTCTTGAGCATTTATCAAAGAAAGGATACTTCTAACTTGGGGAATAAGATAAACATCTAGTACTAGGTTCTATGATGGAAGATATGGAACTCATTTCTTCTACTTTTAGTGGACATGGACATTGAAAAATGTAAGTAGACCAAGGGGATAGAGTGATGGCAGTGGGATAGGTGTTATAGGATCATTAAGTGGAGAGGATGGGATGATAGGATCTTGACTAGGATTGGAGGATGGTGATGGATCTTGAGATGGAGGAGAGGATGGGAGCAATGGATCATACGATAGAGGAAGTAGAGGGATCAGATCTTGATTTAGGTCATTAGATTATTCATTATGATTTTGGACAAGATCTTGAAATCATTGGATTTATGTGGATGGGGTGATGGAGGATGTATGGATGGGCTCTTCATATGGATTGTATGAAAGGATGGGAGATTCTGCAATTGTGATTGTAGGAAGAAGGATAAACTCATCAGGCTCATTGGATATGCTTTGGATAATGCTAGGAGGAGGAGGATCAATAGAGGGGATACATGGAAGATGGATAATAGGTGTAGGTGATAGAGGAGGAATGGTGGATGTAGGATATGGATGGGAATCATCACTAGTGGCTTCACACGAGAGAGTGAGATGACATGGTTCATCAACTTTAGGAGAGGGATTTTTTTTTGGTTTCCTTGTGAAATTCCTTGGAGAATTTTGTGATGGAGACTGAGGTGAAGGGATAGAATGTGTCAATGGTGGGGAGCTAGGATAGTCCACACATGAAGGTGGGGTAGAAGATTGTGAACTTGTTTGAGGGGATGATGGTGTAGAAAAGGAGTTGGAGGATGGCATGACTAGATAGTTCACATAGGAAGGCATAGAGGAAGCTTGTGAGCTTGATTGACTATCTGATGGGATAAGGGTGATGGAATGATATATGGTATATGAATCAGATTAAGGGATGCATTCTTCTTGTGGAAGGGGATTTGCAGCAATGTAGGTAGTAATGGAAGATGGTGGATTGAGATAGGATGGATTGGATGGTGGATAAAGATAGGATGGGGGATCAGGGTACTAGATTGGAAGACTAGGATCTTGGATTTGAAAATGGATTTGAGGATAAGGAGATGATGGAGGATTTGGATAAGGGATGTAGCTAGTGTTATTATGGAAATATGGTGATTGGGATATGACCATGGAAGAATATGGAGGTAGGAATAATGCATGTTGGGGATAGGTGGGATCAAGATAGGAAGAAGGTGTGGATGAATAGGATAATGGATTTCCCTTGTCAAAGGTAGGATAAGGAGAACTAGTGGACATGTATGGAGAAATGATGGGGTAGGTTGGAGGAATGATTGGATTATATGAGATGTTTGGATCAAGATTGCTAAGGTTTTCAAAGTACTCATCATGATCAACAAGACTTTCATCATCACTAGAATAGGATGGAGTGGGACAAAAGATGTAATAACCAAACTCATCATAATAGTTTTGAGACATGATGACTTGCAGATGAGTTGGATAGGGATGAAGGATGAATATGGATTGGAAGACTAAGGCTTTGGATTTAGGATGACCAAGAAGTTCCGACTAGGATTGGAATTGGCTCAAGATAGGAGGAAAGGCTGACTCTAGAGGAAGATCAAAAGGGGCTGAGGGATGATCAAGATGACTCTTCTTAACAAGGATATGGGGAGGAAAGGAGGACAAGATTGGATGGGGAAAGATGCGGGATGACTAGAAGACCATCATTAGGAGACTAGGATGGAAAGATTCTAAAATCTTGGATGACTTATAGATTTGGAGGATTGGATTGACATGGAAAATGGATTTTCTATGTAGAACTCTATGTTTGTGTATGTTTCAACAGATGTTTTTCACTGAGTCTGAAACTTCAAAAACTCATCAAATAAGAACTACCTAAAAGATAGGCTAGTAGCAAAATATTTTCCCATAACTTGGTATCATAGAAAGGAATAGATATGGTGAGTAATCTTAAGGTGATCCAAGAAACCACTTGGATCGGTCCTTGCACAAAGATTTTGATACCTTTAAGAGTAGATTAGGAAGCCTCTGATTAACAGGCATCTAATTTGGTCTATGGAATCCACCCACTTGGTTTGTATGTACGTGACTCACTTAAGATCCTAGTTGACAATGCCAAAATAGTAGGGATGTTCACCTACCCCAAGCTACCATCAACACGCATCGCCCGAGCTTGAGGGGATGAAGTGAGAGTTTTCTCAGTGCTTTATTTCTATATCGGTCAAGGAAGTATTGGTTTGAGGTCATTCTCCAAAGAGGAAGTGCTTTTCTCTTTGGACAAGCCTCGCTAGAAGTAAATAAAATAAACTTGTCCTAGTTCAGTTTGTTTTATGTCACTTAGATTATCAAGGATTTGTAGAATTTTGAAAAACTCCTAGAAGCACATCAAAAAGAGTTCATTTCCAAATTGATTAAGTATTTTTCATGAAAAAGACCTTCAAGCACAAATACTTAGGATTTTATTTTTTCATTCCTTTGAAAATAGAAAAGATCCTTTTGATAAGATGTTGCAAGTGTTTTATCCCTTTGCATTCAAGATTGAGTTTTTCTTTTAGGATATTAATTGAACTTTGATTTTGAAATGAACTTGATTTGTTTTTTACTTTGTGCAGTCAAGATTTTATTTATTTAGGAATCAAATGAGATGAATTTTGATATTTATTTTGGTTCATTTCTTTAGGGTCATTCAAGATTTGTGTTTTACTTCAAAAATTTGAAACTTTTCCTAGATTTTGCACTTTGAGACTTACATAGAAAAACCTTCAAAACACTCAAGATTTGTAAGTGAAGTTATTTAACCAAAAAAAAAGTGTGATGAAGGATTTTTATCACTTTAGGATTTATTAGGATTGATTTTGAATAGTTTAGGAAAGATATGCAGATTATTATTTTTTATGCATTCAAGATTGACTGAAAGGTTCTTTTTAAGCCCAAAATGAGATTTGATTATGTTCCTAAACATACAAGAGAGTTAATAGGTCTTAGGACCTTGATGATTTGGTTATCAAATTTCCTTGCAAGGAGTACCTATAAACACCCAAGATAAAAACTACAAATTTGAAGCCTTAGAGGCACTAGGAGGCCCAAATGAACCCTAAAAATCAACCACGACCAAGTTTAGGGCCTCAAAAATGCCCTATGTTTCCCAGAAGGAAATCCATGATAGGTTATTCTATGCTAAAATATTGTATGATTTTATATAGGTTGCCATACGACAATATAGGGGTTCCCATATGGCAATTCATGCCAGAAGGTGGGTAAAGGCCCAAAATACATGCAAAAAGGCTCATACAACAATGCACATGCTCTAGTACGATACTTGAGAGATTCCCAAATGGAAATCCATACCAAGGAAGGTATTTTTTATAATTCTTCCTCCAAGGATGCCCAAGATGTTCAGAAAAAGTGAGTTTTTGACCAAAAAAACCCTTAAAAAGTAGTTTGAAGAGTGTGGTGGGGCCCCACCGGGCATGCCAAAATGTGATCAATGTGAACCTGTTCTATTCAAAACATGTGAAAATAGTCAAACATTAGTTATAAGAATCATATACCAAACATATCAAAAAATATTCACAAGCCACCTCAGATAGAGCTAAAACGAGTCACCATTTGATTTTCTCTTAGAATAGGGTGATGGGATTACGGAAAGATAAGTAATGAGAGGGGAGGGGTGAATCGGTACCCTTGAAAAAATTTAACACTTAAACTTTACAATATTAGATCTCAATTAACCAACTGATTCCATTATTTGAAACATACATTCATATAACTAAAAATGTAAAGTGCATGTAAACAAAATAGTAAATCGTCCATGAAAATTCATACTCATGACATAGATATTTTGGTTATGCAGAAACCCTTGTTAGAAGGTAAAAATTGTGATGGAGATGACATCCACAAATCTTCCCTACTACAGCAATAAATTATGTAGATTAAGGATATAAGTTGTGATCACTTATGATGATCTTACCATGTTAGGAGTAACAAAAAGATTGACTAGATATACCTGGTTAGAGGATTTGAACAAAACAAAGTATGTGTGTACTCAGTTAAGTGATTTAAATAAGAATTTTTAAGTTCACTCTATTAAGATATTTTGATCTACTACAATGGTTAAATTGATAATAGTAAAAGTATCTATAAATAACAACTTATACTTGTCTAATTCAGATATATTTGTATTAGTTTCTAGATTCGATTGTGTAGAATTTTTTTCATCAACATTTCAAATCATACTACATGATCCATCATTAGGATGCTAGAGAGAAAATAACATAATATTATAAGTTGTAGATCCAACAGACAATAAAAAGAATATAATATCATATTATGTTCTTTTCTCTCTAGCATCTTGATGATGGATCATGTAGTATGATTTAAAACGTTGATGGAAAAAAATTCTACACAATCAAATCCACAAACTGATACAAACATTAATATGGATTGTGGGAATCTAATGGATCTAATTGAGATCTGTGAAGTATCAAATAAATATCACCTCAATGTGAAGTATATGCTCTTCTATTCTTCTCGGTAGCCTTGTATGTATTCTGAAAACTGATTTCCTCTATCATTAACCTTCTGTCAAAAACCCTTTGTCTAATCTCTTGATGTCCTTAGTGCGGCTACTAATTCAAATGTATATCAAACCAAATTGACCTAATTAGGGTTTACATCATCTTAGAAAACCTAACATCAATGGTATACAAAAAAAACCTAGATCTAACATTACATAGGAATCATCACAGAAATTCATGATTACATCCATATTAAATATGTCTCGATCTTGGTAAACCATTTCCCTGATCGATGTAAACCATTTGCATATATGTATGTGTCATTCTTGATTACTATGTTGTTTCATGTTTTACTCAGTAATAACTACATTCACCATTCGGTAAATTACTGATGATCGATTCATATGAATGCTCTGTGATCACTAGCTCAGTACTCAGTAATTGCCTATCATTCGGTAAGTTTTCTTAGTCAAACCTTTGTTTGGTTTTCTTAGAGTTCTTCCTTATCATTTCTTAGTGTGAAGGCTTTGTATGCTTGACTGACTATTCTGTTTGTATCCTTTTACCAAGCTTTATTGACTAAATAACTAATTGATACTAATGACAATCCATTAATGCTCAAATAGAGATAACAATCTCCCCCTTTGGCATTAGTATCAAAACATTATGTATATGTATCAATTAACTCAAAAAATATACTAACTCCATATATAAAAATATATACAGTAACTCTTTTCTTTACAGACTCCCCCTTTGTGCATGCTCTCAATGGTGTGAAGTACATAGTGGCATATACATGACTTTCCCCCTTTTTGAAATTAATGCCAAAAAAAAAAGTGTACTTACAACTTATAAAAAAGGTGCATATGGTTTTTCTTTAGGGATTCCAAGAGGTTTTCCCATTCCTCTTTCAAGTTGTCAAGACAAATGTGCTCTAGATCGACTTGTGCATGCATGTAAAAAATATTCTCTAGCACAGAGATCTCAGAGGTGGAAACTAAATATTTTTCCTTATCTACATGTCTCTCCATTATTTTTATATGTGGAAGTAGCTCAACTTGTAGCTCGGTGACTTGGTCACTTATGGGTAAAAGCACAATCGGGTGTCACCCTTTTGGCTAACCCGACTAACTCGGCCGAGTCCTACTCGGCCGAGTAGGACTCAGCCGAGTCTACGAGGCACTACTAATAGCCCGCTCAATGGTTTTAGCCCCTCATTTGAATAGTGAGGGGCTAAGGAAAGTGGCTAAAGAGTGATAGTGCAACTCAGTCGAGTCAGAGGTAGATTTTTTTTTTTGTTTTTTTGTTTTTTTGTTTGTGTTTTTTAGTTATTTTTTATGTATATATGTTGTTTAAATATTTTTTAATTATTTTTTTAATTTCATATGTAAAAAAAAGTCTTTTCTTAATATGTATTGTATTTACTTTTAAAAATGTACAAAATTAACAAATAAAACTTAAACATAGAAAACATATATAATTTAAGTAAAATGTAAACTGGAACGTTTAAAAACATGAAATAGTCCACCTACCCTTGAGACATTTAATAAGACCATTAAAACCTAATAGGATGGATGTAATTATAAGATCCAATATTTAACTTAATAATATCAAAATTAAAACATAATGGACTATCTACTCTTACTGACCTAATAGGAACACTTTCAAGACTTAACATCCACTAAATATGACCTATTAGGACCCTTAAGACCTAATAGGACCACTTAAGACCTAATAGAACTTAATAGGTCAAAATAGTTCACCCTTACTTGGCTCAATAAGACCTAATTAAAACCTTTAAGACCTAATGTGACCCTTAAGACCCAATAGGACCCAAGTGACAAGGACAAGTGCAACCGCTACCTAGGTTAAATGACTAAACAGTGTAGTAAGCAACTTACCTTATGCATTCAATAATCATCATTGTTCGAGTTATATTATTTTCATGCCATTAGATCAAGTTATATATTAAAACAACTTTTCTTTATAGCATGCACTTTTATTTTATTTCATTGTTGACTCCTGATAAATTAATCCTTAAGTTTTAAGTTGTCATGTTTTTTAATATTGAACAAAGTAGTTTAATAATGACTAGATGCTATATCAATAAATGGAAAGAAACAAAATAGACTAGCATAACCAAAACACATAATAGTCACAAAAATGTTGAAATAAAGTATCATTATCCATTGTAACACTCTTTGATTTAGCCCAAATATTTAGTATATATCTTTGAAATTGCATTACTTTCTTTTTGATATTTTAGAGTTGGACCATGATATTGGCATTCATCTTTATAAGACCTATAGTTGTGAGACAGGAAAGGCAATATGAAGAAATATGTCATAGTAAATCCTAAGAATTATATAGTTATCTGATAACAATTATTAGATAACATTTGCATACTAATGTGTTTTAACTTATCACACTTTGTAATACAAAATTAATCATTTAATTATTATCAAGCCACAAGAAAACTATACCATCAATATCATATAACTTTCTATAAAGCCAAGGTAGCCAACTAAATTGATTTGAAATAGTATTGTTTGTTTGAACACTTTGCTATCATTGAACTCTTAACACTTTTCTTTTGTATTGATTTATTATTGTTAGTAGATTGAGTAATTAAACATTTTTGTCTAGTGCCAATATTATTTAATCAATTCAATTAGTTCTCTTTAATCTTAGTCATGGTCTAGATTGTCATATTTCCTTATTCTATTTGTCATGGCCCGTGGATGATCAAACTCCCCTATGCATTTTTTTTAGTCTAAATAAGTATAGTGCTGGATATTATCAAAACTATTATTTTCATCCTTTGCTAAGAAAATTCCTATTTATCAAAATGAATAAAGCCCTAACTCTTATTATATCTAGGATACCTTAATTATAAGGTCATCTTTATTTTTAGTTGCCTAAAGTTACCAAACTAAGGTTTTGATACTATCTAAAACTTAGGATAAAGTATTTTCCTATGAAAGTTCCATAACACATTGTGGTAATCATCACACAGTCAAACATTACAAAGTCCCTCTAAGAGAAGGTTAATACCCAATAGGACCCTTAAGACAAGCTCATAAGACCCTTAAGATGAGCTCATTTAAGACCAGGTTAAGAACCATAAGACGATCTCATAAGACCCTTAAGACGAGCTCATAAGACCCATAAGACCAGGTTACTTTCAACCTAATTAAGACTCTTAAGACTCTTAAGACCCATGAACCCCTTTCCAAATTATTATACATTTTCACCATTTCTTTTAGTATTTAATTTCAATATAATGTTTTTCCCTCTCTAGTTATGGAAATTTGTACAAATTAATTTTTGTCATGTGTGTAAAGTAAATATGTACATGTAAATATGCATTCAAATTAGTAAATATGCGTGCACATGAATTAGTTCTACTACCATGATTGAATACATGTGTAAATGCCTTCAAGTTTAAATTATGTTTTTAAATATTTCAAAATATTACACATGTGCATATGTAAATGCATGAATTTAAATGTTTAATTTAATATAATTTAATTTATATTATGTAAAAATGCATTTGAAAATTAGTTCGTGTGTGTTTGTTTGAAGTTTTAAAAATGTTTTCATGTTTACTTGAAGTATTGTACAACACATGTACAAATTGAAAGTTAGATATTTTTAATTTATTTAAATTAATTTGTATATATATATATATATATATATTTATCAATTGATTTTCTAACATTTGGATGTATGTATATGTGCACATGTGCCTACTTGCAACGAGCATTTTTTATCCATATCTAGATCTAGATATATATTACCTTTGTGTGCATATCACTCATGGCTTCTAGTGGTTCAGATCAGAGTGTCCATGATAGTCATGGATCACGAGCTCCCTCAGACCGTAATAGTACCCAGGCCCCACATGCTAGAGATAGTCGTAGAGATGAGACTATCTCTAGGATGCAGGCTGCTCTGACTGCATTAGAGCGAACACTGCAGAATAGTACTACTCTCCCTAATAGGGAGAAATTAACAGCTATACGCACTGAGCTCATGAGTATGATTCAAAAGGCTGAATCATACAATCCATATGATGATGTATCGATTGATGTTTTTTATCATAGCCTATCTAGCACTATCATAGGGATAGTAGGTTGGAGGACAGTTGATTCAGATGTCTCAGTCACTCAGGTGAAGAACATGTTTGGCACCCATTACATCAATAAGAGGGTGGTTCGAGTATATAGGGTCACTTTTTGTACAGATGACATAGTGGCCCCTTTTATATATCCTAGATGGTTAGCAGCACATCATATGTGGCCCCAAAAGGATGAGGTGCCACTATATTTCTGCAAACAATTGTTTGCAGAGTTTCATTTGGGCTATGATGTTGACTACACAGATCTACCTCCACATGCTGGTCAGGGTCGGGGGAGATATCAGGATAAGTGTAGATGACCCGATATACCACAGTCCCCTAGTAAGAGGGCATTGGTGGGTCAAAACCTTTTGGTTCTTCCAAAAGGTTTGGAGGCCTACACTGGAGCTGGGCAGGTTGCAGCTGAGGACACACGTTTAGATATGTATTCTAGCATTGCCACCATTGCGACTCAGGTTGAGCAGTTTTCATCTGATCGTGTGGGTAGGTACATGCTTTGATCATGGATGAGTGGAGGTGTATCACCATCTAGTCCATTTTATGATCCATACATCAGATTTGATCTTCCTACTCCAGATGAGATAGGATGACTACTTGAGGATCGTGTGCGTGAGATTAGTGGTATGTTAGTGAGTGATCTCCTGGCTGCTTACCAGAGGATTTCTACATTGCATGGGATTGAGCCACGTGATTTACCTACTTTCATTGGAGGAGGACAGTGTCGTAGATCCTCCACAGGTAGCAGTCGAGGTCAGAGCTCAGATGCAGAGGCAAGTTCCTCTAGACAGAGTGTGGATGATCTTACACCGCCTCCACAGCATACACAGGCTCCCACACAGCATACACAGGCTCCCACACAGCAGACACAGGCTATGACCTCACGAGTTCATAGTAGATTCTCAGATTTTCTTATGGACGATGCCATTGATCCTGATGCAATGTCCTTGCACTCTTCTAAGTTATCTGACCTTGGACGTGCATTACAGAAGGTACAAGAATCTAGATTTAATTTCAATTTATATAGATATACATGTGTACATATAGTTCTATATTTAAATTTAAATGTATTTAAATGTGGTACAGGACATTGCGACAGGTGCTGCATATGGAGATTTAGAGGAGCCTACTGATCCGATTCATCATGATACAGAGGTACACTTGAAATAAATTAAAAATTAAAATTTTATAAAATTTATTTACATTTCAAGTTCTTATATATATATATATATATATATATATATATATATATATATATATATATATATATATATATATATATATATATATATATATATATATATATATATATATATATATATATATATATATATATATATATATATATATATATATATATATATATATATATGTAACATTATATTTACATTTACAGACTTAGGTCCAGCAGGATGAGGATCCACACAGGCCCGCACATCTAGCACGTGATGGTGATCATCAACATAGTTGATGTGTTCATTGATACATGTTTGGATTTTGTGATATATATGTATAGACACTTAAACATTGATGTACATGTTTGATTTTTGAGATATATATATATGTGTGTGTGTGTACATTTACATTGATATGTAGGTGCATGTTTTGTATATTGATCTATTTGTACATTGACACATGTTTGGATTTTGCACTATATAGACATTTAAACATTGATGTACATGTTTGATTTTTGAGATATATATATATATATATATATATATATATTGATCTATTTGTACATTGATACATGTTTCCAGATTTTGTAATTGAAGCCAAAAATTAATTAATCTTTAAAATTAATATTTAATTTATGTTCAATCTTTCATCAATCTAATTAATCAATCTTACTAAAAAATCTTTTTATATCAATTGTAAGTTTAAATCAATCTTTAAAATCTAACTTTATAATTAATCTTTAATTTCAATGTTCAATCTTTTTAATCAATCTTAGAAATTCAATCTATAGGTAAACCCCTTAAGCCCTATTATGCACCCTTAAGCCTTATCTAGATCAATTAATTGAAAATTAATTAATCAATCTTACTAAAAAATCTTTAATGAGTTGAAAGTTTAAATCAATCTTTAAAATCTTTAATGAATTGAGAGTTTTTAAATCAATCTTTAAAATCTAACTTTAAAATTAATCTTTAATTTCAATGTTCAATCTTTAATCAACATTAATCTTCTATGCCCTTAAGTACCTCTCATGACCCCTTAAGACCGAAAATGATCTAACATGACCCCTTAACCCCTAGCATGACCCCTTCAGCCCTTAAGTACCTAACATGACCCCTTAAGACCTAAAATGACCTAACATGACCTTAAGACCTAATTTGACCTCACATGACCTAATAAGACCCCTTAAGACCTAACATGACCTAAAAGACCCCTTAAGCCCTTAAGCCCTAACCCCTTAAGCCATGACCCCTTAAGCCCTTAAGCCCTAAAATGATCTAACATGACCCCTTAAGACCCTAATCCCTTAAGCCCTTAAGCCCTTAAGACCTAAAATGATCCCTTAAGACCTAATAAGACCTAACATGACCTAAAAGACCCCTTAAGCCCTTAAGCCCTTGAGCCCTAACCCCTTAAGCCATGACCCCTTAAGCCCTTAAGACCTAACATGACCTAATATGGCCTAATAAGACCTAATATGAACTAACATGAACTAACATGACCTAAAAGATCCCTTAAGACCTAATATAACCTAACATGACCTTACATGACCTAATGAGACCCCTTAAGACCTAACATGACCTAATATGACCTAATAAGACCTAACATGACCCCTTAAGACCTAAAATGATCCCTTAAGACCTGATTTGACCTCACATGACCCCTTAAGGACCAAACATGACCTAACATGACCTAACATGACCTAATATGACCTAATAAGACCTAATATGACCTAACATGACCTAACATGACCTAATAAGACCTAACATGACCTAAAAGATCCCTTAAGACCTAATATGACCTAACATGACCTAAAAGACCCCTTAAGACCTAATATGACCTCACATGACCTAAAAGACCCCTTAAGACCTAACATGACCTCACATGACCTAATAAGACCCCTTAAGACCTAACATGACCTAAAAGACCCCTTAAGACTTAAAATGATCACTTAAGACCTAATTTTACCTCACATGAGCCCTTAAGGACCAAACATGACCTAATATGACCTAACATGACCTAATAAGACCTAATATGACCTAATATGAGCTAACATGACCTAATAAGTCCTAATATGAACTAATAAGACCTAACATGACCCCTTAAGACCTAAAATGATCTAACATGACCCCTTAAGACCTAAAATGAGACCTAAAATGATCTAACATGACCCCTTAAGACCTAAAATAAGACCTAACATGACCTAACATGACCCCTTAAGACCTAAAATGATCCCGTTTAAGACCTAATTTGACCTCACATGACCCCTTAAAGACCAAACATGACCTAATATGACCTAATAAGACCTAGCATGACCTAACATGACCTCACATGACCCCTTAAGCCCTTAAGGACCGAACATGACCCTTAAGCCATGACCCCTTAAGCCCTTAAGCCCCAACCCCTTAAGCCATGACCCCTTAAGCCCTTAACCCCTTAAGCCATGACCCCTCAAGACCTTATAAGACCTAAAAGACCTAATATGACCTAACATGTCCTAACATGACCTAAAAGACCCCTTAAGACCTAATATGACCTCACATGACCTAAAAGACCCCTTAAGACCTAACATGACCTCACATGACCTAATAAGACCCCTTAAGACCTAACATGACCTAAAAGACCCCTTAAGACCTAAAATGATCACTTAAGACCTAATTTTACCTCACATGAGCCCTTAAGGACTAAACATGACCTAATATGACCTAACATGACCTAATAAGACCTAATATGACCTAATATGAGCTAACATGACCTAATAAGTCCTACTATGAACTAATAAGACCTAACATGACCCCTTAAGACCTAAAATGATCTCACATAACCTCACATGACCTCACTATGAACTAATAAGACCTACTATGAACTAATAAGACCTAACATGACCCCTTAAGACCTAAAATGATCTCACATAACCTCACATGACCTTAAATGAACTAATAAGACCTAATATGACCTCACATGACCTCACATGTCCTAACATGACCTCACATGACCCCTTAGGCCCTTAAGAACTGAACATGACCCCTTAAGCCCTTAAAATCCCTAACCCCTTAAGCCATGACCCCTTAAGCTCTTAAGCCCTAACCCCTTAAGCCATGACCCCTTAATCCATGAACCCTTAAGCCCTTAACCCATTTGGCCCTTAAGCCATGACCCCTTAAGCCCTTAAGCCATGACCTATCTAATCAATCTAAAAAAAAAATAGAAATATAGACCTATCTAATATTTATCTAATCAATCTAATCTGATAAATTGAAATTAAAATTCAAGTAGAAAGTAAATTGAAAGTTCTATCCAATCAATTAAAATTCAATTTACCTATCTAATCAATCTAATCAATAAATAGAAATTTATCTAGACTAGAAAGGTATGCAATTCAAGAAATCAATCTATTCTAATCAATTGAAAAAAGAATCAATCTAATTTCAATTCAAATATAGACCTACATTTAATCAATCTAAACAAAAAATAGAAATATAGACCTATCTAATATTTATCTAATCAATCTAATGAATAAATTGAAATTAAAATTCAAGTAGAAAGTAAATTGAAAGTTCTAGTTCTAAGAGAGAGAGAGAGAGAGGGGGGAAGGGGAAGGGGAAGGGGAAGGGGAGAGAGAGAGAGAGAGAGAGAGAGAGAGAGAGAGAGAGAGAGAGAGAGAGAGAGAGAGATAACTTTCATCAATTAAAATTCAATTAAAATTCAATTCAGGTTTAATCTTGATCCATAAATTCAATCTAATCATAAATTTCAAATCAAATTTAAAGTCTACATAGAAGTTTCAAATAGGATTTAAATTAAGTATGTAAAAATTAAAATCCTTAAACCTAAAGCTCCTGATACATGTAGTCTGGATCCTCTCTATCCTTTATTATCTCCAAAAGTTTTTCATGCTCTTCAATAGGCAACTTCCACTTTTAGTTTTTACTTGACCCTTTTTTTGACACAGTTTCAAACTGCAATTTCGTCGCTATAACCAAGTGACTATAATGTAGAACTCTCTCTCCACGCATGTATTCAACAAATTTAATTCCATTTTTTTCAATCTTATCTTGTTGATAATAGGTGCCTTCAATAACAACTAAACCAGTCGGATATTTTTGTCCATCACCATCAACAACTTCTTCAAGCAACTTGTGTTTTTCCTTGGTGCATCTTAGTAGATAATAATCTACACCTTCTATATTCTCAAGATCCGCAACCACAGCAAAAATATCACCTACACAATTTATATTTATGTGTACAAGTAAATGTTAAATTTAAACCTCAAGTTCATGTATAATATATATATACACACACACACACACACACACACACACACACACACATATATATATATATATATATATATATATATATATATATATATATATATATATATATATATATATATATATGTATATATGTATATATATGTATATATGTATATATATATATATATACATATGTATATATATATACATATGTATATCTATATGTATATATATATATATGTATATATATATATATATGTATATATATATATATATATATATATATATCATGTAAATATACCTAGAAATAAAAAATACGCACCTGTAACAACTAAATCAGAAACACGTTCATAGTCAGCTGAATATATAGGATCATGGATGTCTATGACATTGTCATCATCTTCATAAGGAGGCATTCTAATTAACACTTTATGATCCCATATTGAAACATATCCATTTGCAATATTAACACATTGACTCATTGTGTTGTTGTTAAGACAATCTTCACAAAAGCATGATTTATCTCTTAGTTGAATCAGTGGAGGCTTGTGTTGTCCCGTAGTCATCACTTGATGCAAACTTCTAATTCCAAAAATTGATTGACAATTGTAGGGATTCGATCGATCGATATCTGGATTGGATGGATTGATATATAGATCTCAGTTTGAAATCATGAAAAATGTGAAATGCATTATATATATATATATATATATATATATATATATATATATATATATATATATATATATATATATATATATATATATATATATATATATATATATACAACAAGTTAAAACACACATACATGACATACCTATATATGTAGTTTCATGAATTTGAGTTTGAAAAATAAAAGTAAATTAAATAAATACCTATCACTTCCCAAAAGTAATGTTTGTTGTATTTTGTGTCTCGAGTAGAGAAATGATTTTGACACCATTCAACAATCTTCTTTGAATTCTCTATCATGTTACCTAGAGAGATATATTTTTAACAATTTAGTTATATATATACATGTGTACATGTAATGTAAAGTTTTAAATAGTCTAGTCAAGTAAACAAGTTGAATATCAAATGTATGTACACATACCTTGAAGTTCGTGTTGTCGGAGTGCACGCTTCACACATGCTCCTGCTCCATCATGTTCTCCTTTTCCATGTCCACTTTCAAAGAAGTTCTAAACAAACTTAACGTTGTGTCTAGCATGTTGGATGGCTAACCAATTAAAAGCTTTTGCAGACTTAAATTGACCTACAATTCAAATAAATACAAAAATGTATTTAAATGTGACACATAAATATATCTAGAAATGCTCAAAAAAAAAATTAAAATAAAATTTATAATGCATGTACGTACTTACCTGCACACCCATCAGACCAGATCCAATGTTGTGAAGCATTTATCCCACGACTTGCAAGATTGTTGAAAAACATGTTGAAACAATGAGCCACATAGCTCCTATCATGAACCTTGTCATCACTAATATAGAAATGAACCTCCTTGATGATAATGCATTCATTTTGATCTATACCAGATTCTATCCCATCCAAATCATATTGTGCATGTCTATAGGTCACATGCACAAATATTGCAACTTGATCAGAATGATAATATTGACTTTGGAGCTCCTTTTGAGGGGAAAATGTATAGTTCTCCGCAAAATCTACAACTGAAAGAATACAACCAAGTGGGAAACAATTTTTAGAATCACGAAACTATTTAGCTTGCCATCGTGCACCATGACAATGTTGGATATGTGGATAAATCATAGATCAAAATCTGTCCATGAACTGAAGGTATGGTAATTCACTCTCTTTTAATGTAATTTTTTTTGATTCACCTCCTGTCTTCGTTTGGTATATCTCATATTCAAATCTCTTCCACTGGACTGGTGTTGTAACATCAATATTATCAAATTGTAAAGGAAATTGCTGCAAATTTCCACAATTATTGCATTCATTTTTTATACACTGGACATTAAATTCATCTGAATCTTCTGATTTATCACATAAAATGGACTTTACAAATTCTGTTGTACTTCCAGTAACCATACCTAGATTAAGTATTGTCGTAACCTTTTTATATGATTGCAAGTATAAGTGAAACTCAACATGATTTTGACAACAACATGTTTCACGAACCTTATTTATGCATACGAAGCAAGGGCGCAACATCTCAAACATTCTCTGACATATTTTCACATCTGAAAATTCATGTTTCAATGCTTCAAACAATTCACTTTGTGTAGTATCGACAAAATGTTTTGGATGTGAAATCTTCATACCGGTCTCTTCATCGTCCATTTGTATAGTGTCCCTTCTATTGGAAGAAACGCGAGAGTGGTTGGTCTAAAAATCAATGACCCGTCTTCTTACATCTTCAAAAATTCTATCTTTACGGGGAAGTCTACAAATCTGTACCCAATTCTTTTCAATATTCATATCCAACATATTTCTCTTCCTAATATATCTCTGTATAGTTCTTCGAGATACGTTGAGTAAATCAGAAATTGCTCGAACTTGATTTCTATGTGTCAATTTCTTAGTAGTTATCATAGTCATCAAGGCTCTTCTAGCTACATTTGAATATGGTCCTTTATGATCTGCCTTGTTAACAACATTCAGTGCATCTTGTAAATTTTGAATTATTGTCTCTTTTACTTTACCTCCTCCAACTTTCCTATTATCAATACCCAACAATTCCAAAACTGGAGTCATTTCTTTTTTCTTGAATAACTTTGCAAACAATTGTGCTTTTCCCACCAAAGATTTACTCTCAAAATATTCCATCCACATATTTTTGAGATGCAATTTAATAGTGCTTTCAGGTACCAAGTGTTCCGGTTCAATTTGACTAATAAGTGATTCCTCATTCATGTCCATCAAATTCTGCATTGTAGGAAAAAAATGTATACTTCGACTACTACCAATATCCTCCCCTAGTTGAGTTGCACCTTCTACAGCGATAGGTTCTTCTTCAACATCCATTGGTTGCTCTTGGACACGTTTCGTATGACCTTTCATTTGGTCATCCCTTTTACGATCATACTTCCTTGTTCTAGTCCTTTTATTTCCCATTGCTCAAATATTTAAGCAAGATTTTTTTTATTGTTTTACTACTTCGTCACTGAAAAACTTGTCTTCAAACTCTTTCGAAATCAAAATTTCTTTGAAACTTCTCCAAAAGAATGACTCCTTGCTTCAAAATATCCTTATATCCTAAAATAACAATGTAAATTCGCAATTGATATATATTTTTTTTTAAATATTATGCACATATATACCCTTCGGTTTGAAAGGACCAGTCGCGAGGGGCCGACGACTTGAGGGGACTCAGCCAAGTCCCACTCGGCCGAGTACCACTCGGCCGAGTCATCCTAAGTGGCATGCCAACTTGGCAGCCAAAACTTAAAAAACACAAATAATACACAATTTGCACTTGTGGTGTTTTTTTCTCTTCTGCAAATTAAAAATTTGAAAAAACTAAAACTACCCTTTTGTAGATCTTAGAATTACAATTCTAAAAATATAAATTTTATATAATTTCAATTGGAAAATGTTAAACAAATTTGTAAAAAACCACATGTAGGTATATAAAGCTTTGAGAAGTTGCCGATTCGATAAATTAAAAAAAATAGTAAATCAATTTTAAAAAAAATTAAAATTATATGAGGCACTAGAGAAGAGAATCTTCTTCAAGAATATATAATTTATTTGAATTTTAGAAAAATTTTGATAGCTGAAAAGTGGCGGGAGATAAAAACTACTGATTTCATGTAAGTTGTACTTTGAATACTTATAACGGGCAAATTATAGATTGAAAACACTTCTTTCCTTTTTGTTCCACTAGGTATACATGTCATCTAAAACATATTTTAAAATTGGAAGAAAAAACAATGTCTTATAATTATTTGACGGGACGTAAACCCCCTGATTTGCTGTATTTTCAGGACATGAAAAATAGACTTTAAAAATTAAAAAAATATATTAATTTATGTCCAAAATAATTTTAAAAAATTATAGGCATAAAATTCATCCTATTTCACACATTTCATCAGTTTACATCATCTTCAAATTCTAAATAGAAATGTGACTTTTATGCCCTTGAAGTTTTTTCATTTTGGTGTTGTTAGCCTCTTCCTTTGTAAAAGGGTGACAGCTTATTGTGCTTTTACCCTTATGGTATCTTCCTACTTCCTCAAATCTGGTCTCGACCGCCTAAGTTCTTGAACTTTTGATAAATGCTTATGAAAATCATTTGGCTTGGTCAGAGAACTATTTTCACCGACCTTAATTTCTTCATCCATCTTATTAATCTTTTCACTAAACTCGGTAGTGAAATGGTCAACAATGCACAATTGAAACAAAATTTGAACTATTTTTTGAATAATGGTTTCTAGCTCAGTAATTACCTTAGAGAGTTTAACCTTATTTATTGTCACTTCTTGGCTTATCTTCTCAGTCAGTTTCACTTGAATCTTTGCTTCTTCCCTTTCATCTCTTCTCTTCTCAGCATCAATATCTAGGGCATTTATGTGACCTATTAGAGTTTCAAGTTGATCAAGGATGGGAGTATCCTCATCGACATTGATCTCAAGAACTACTTGCAGTAAGATATCTCTAACATCTTTTAGAGTTTGTTTGCTTTTACTTTCCTTTTTCATATTTTCTTGTGCAGCCTTCCTAGAGCATAATTACCCATATTTTCTTAGTGCCTTGGGGTCTAATGTTCTAGGGTCACATCCTAGTATCTCAATTATCTGATCCAATGTGACTGGTCCTTTTCCATGTTTCTTTTTCTTCTTTGGTGTTGGTGATTTAGTAAATGGAACAAGATTTGTGGTATCCAGATTTACCTTTTCAATCTTGGTTGACACACTTTCCTCCTTAAGTTTCCTGATGACCAATGTCTCAGTATTTTGTCCTTGGGCGTCGGTTGTGGTTTCTTCTATTGATTCTACCAATTTACTTTCTTCTCCTACTTGTGATGCTATCTCTATTTGTTGAGGCTCATTGGAAGTGTTCTATCTTTTTTTCCCATGTTTAGTTGTCCCTTGTTCCCTGGGTGTGTCTTTATATTGCTTGGGGGTTGAGCCTTCAGGTTCCTTTTGTGTGAGTATGTCAACAACTTGTACTAGAATTGGTAAGTCACCCTGAAAATCACTTATTGCTGCCTCAGTTGGTGCATTTTCCTTAGTTGTATCTATAGCAACATTTATGTCTTCATCATCCTTTATGTCATCAGGATCACCATTTGTGATGTCTTCAATTATCACATCATCTATCCCTGATATGATCAACTTCTCGAGAGGATCCTTGTATTCTTCTCTATAACCTACCAGATAAAAATCTATTGCAATGGTAGTATCTGGTACCTCAGTGTCTGATAAATCTATGGGTTCCTTGGTAGAAAGATCAACATCATCTGAGTGGATTCCTTTATCTTTCTTCTTTTTCTTCTTCTCAGGAACTACTACCAATGCCAACTTGTCTGCTTCTACTCAGGCACTGAGAATTGAATTCCATAGAAGTTTACTATTTTCATCAAATTCATCTAGTTTTCCTACCAGGATATTCAGGGCTCTACTCTTTACTAAAAATATCTTAGAATATTGTGTCATGAATTCTTCAATTTCGGGAACCGATAGTGTAGCCATAACCAATATCAGTGAATGCTCCATCATCTTCTTTTTAGTGTGAAAGGAATAAGTCCATCTTGTAGACACTTTCTCATATAAACTCTTAGGTACATACTTAGCAAATTCAATAGGTACCTTCTTAAATTTTATCATCATCTATATGATGGCTTATTCAATCTTTTCTTGATCTTCAGTAGACATATGTACATACCGACTTATTTTGGGGTTGCTAAGACTGCCATTTTCCTTTAATATCTCAGCTAATTCATCAACTAATGGATTTTTATTCACAACAACTTTAAATTTATCTTGATCTTCCTCTTCATCTTCATCATCAATTTCATCCTTTTCCCTTATCAATTTCATCCTCTTCTTAGGTAGCTCAGAGGTGGCTTGGGAACCTCTCTTTTTCTTTTTATATGATTTTGTAGGAGTTGGCCTAGAAATTTTCACTACTCCTTTCTTTAGAGGTGGAGAAGAAGCTATTGTGGACCCTGTTCTTGCTCTCATGGGTGCTTCTTATTTCTTCCTATTTCCTGTGGCCTTGACTGATGTAGATTGAATGTCTTTATTAGACTTGATTGCCTCCTTGTCATGTTCACTATTACCTATCAATAATTTTTCCTTGGTTTCCTCTTCAACTAGATTAGCCTCAAATGCCTTATCCTCTTCTGCATCATCTCTGAACTATTTTATCAATGTATCCATCATTTTCTTATATTTCTTATTTACCTTGACTCTGACAAGATCCATTTTGATTCTTATTTTGGCCTCTTCATAGGTTCCAAACCTAGTTACCTGTGGATCTTTGGGCTCAACAAAAAGTGCCTTTATTGATCTAGATGCTCAGTCAATATCAAGTTCATAGCCCATCGATGCTAACCATGTTGTTCTTGATTCAACTTCCTTTATTAGAGAGGTGTCAATGTCCACTAAGAAACATATATCTTCCTTGTATTTCTCAACCAGATGACTTGGTATTTTTCTTCTTTGATGCATACGGTCCTTAAATTGCTCAAAGTATAAATCCATGACACTAACAAAAAATTTCCCAAACTTTGAATGAAATCATTTATTTGCAAAATGACTAGTCATTCAGTATCCCAGTCAACATTACCGATTGAGGGGAAAACATTTTGCACATAGAAAAATATGCATATCAGTAGTGAACCAAAATTACATGTATTAGCCTTTATTGACCTAAGGGTTCTCATGTTATCTTCTAACTATTTCAATAAGAGCTTGATGAGGTTGAGTTAAAATCCTTTCTTCACCATCTTATAGGCTATATCCACTACTCCACATGGAACACTATTCAGCCTGCTAGATTGAAATATCTTGTACCCAACTATATATGCACCAAACCTAGTCTCAAGATCAACAATGGTGTTCATTCTCATGCCTCTACTATCCCATTCATATCCTGTTTCTTTTTCAATCTCATCTCTTGGTGCACTCCTTAATGCTTTTACCTTGTCGGTTATGGGGTAACCGATGACTGCATGTATGATATCCTTGGTAATTTTGACTAGTTCATCTAGCCATAACTTTCCCTCATGCACATGGCTCAACACTACCTTAATCCATTCATTTTTTAAAACCCTCATGAAATACAGGGTGTTTACTAAACCCTTCACCTCCAAATATGTATTCTTATCCTTGATCTTTCCATCAACACTCAGCTCCTGCAAGGTGGATTGAAACTCAAAATCCCCTATCTCACTGATTTTTTAGTGTATGTATGCATGGATGTCCTCAACCAGTAAAACCCTAGGTGGAATGTTCAAAAATGTGTTTCTTTTTTTGATTTACGATGCAACTTCAGGATGTGACTTATATTTAGGCTCAATATAGGTCACAGATTTGATTAATTTAACCTTCTTGTTAGTTGTGGACTTGGATTTCTCAACCTTTGATGAGGACACCATCATTCTTTAAATTAGGGATTTGAGAGATAATTGTAAAATAGATCGGTTAACATGAAACTTACTTGTGATTGTGACTAACTTGCTCAGAAACATTTCAAATTTCTGCTCAACTACTCTGGAAATTCTCTACTCAATTCTTGCTTGAAATTGCTCTGTTCTCCATGTTCACAATTTGAGAAAATGATTAATTCCACAGTAAATTTATACCCTAAATTTTGTTTCCTACTCAAACTTTCACAATTAATGCTTGACCTACCACAACTTGGTAGATGTAGTTGCACTTGGTTTATACTTCAAAAGATCATATGCATGGTTAACATGTGAACATTACTCAATTGATATCAAAACTCGGTTAACCTTTCCAATAGATACCGACTAGCAAATACATACTCAATCTTTCTTATACTAGTTGTACACATTTAAAGTTCTAAATATATAAAACCATAGTGCATCTTGTTTCATGCAGATTTGGTATGCAATCACTGGATATAAGGAAACTTTTGTTAGACAAAATTGATTTGAGATTCAATTCCATACATACCTTTATGACCTAGGTGGAGATGGTGATGTCACCTAATCTAATAGAGGAGGTGTCACTGATTGCTATGCTTGATCTAGCATTATCACTTGATGCTTTTATCCATATTGTGTTTATTATCCTAGTGATTTCCTCAATTTTATTTCCATTTTCATTTATTTGTGTCTCTAGTGCTTGGTCTCTGCAATCCTTACTTAAATGACTGACCTTGTGACAATATAAACATGCCATACCAATACTTGTCTAGTTGTGAGATCTTCCTCTCCAGTTTTTTCTCATGCAATTTTCTTCTATATGTCCATACCTACCACATGATGTGCAATTAACCCATGTGTTATAATCCCAAGTATATGCATTACCTTGCCTTCTCGGTTGATATGTCTTGTTCTATTCTTTCGGTGTCCAAACTTGCTTCATCTTTGTCTTGCATTCTTATGATATGTGTCCATTCATGTTGCAAGTGCAAAAATGTTTCTCCATGTAGGGTTTCTTAGTAGTCCTATTCAATTTAGATCTACACTCATGTGCCTGATGTCCATACTTGTTATAGTTATAGAAATAACCATTAAACTTAGGAGTGGATTTAGGAATACCTTTTTCTTTTCTCCTAAAAACATTTTTTGTGTGGTCTGGTTTTCCATAATGATAACATGATAGATTCTTTGGCCTTTGATTAGTGTAGGCATTATTATTTTCATCTTGTCCTGATGATTATCCCTGCTCAATGTAGCCTAAACCACTAGTAGTGACAAGTCCTTTTTGACTTATCATAAATTCATCTATTCTCTTAGTACTTTCTTCATCTTTCTTGATCATTTCATTATGTTGTTGTTGCATTTTGACCTCATTCTTCAATCTTTCATTTTCTTCTCTAAGTTCACTGATGTCTTCTAGTTTTCTTGTAAGATCACTGTTTACTCGGTTGACTTCCTGACTTATGACAACCATTTGATTGGATATTTCAAAGTGATGCTCGGTGAGTCTCAGTATCTTAGATTCCTTCTCTTGTAGCTTCTCATTCATTTATCTCTTGTCTTCAATAGCCAAGTTTCTTTCTTATTATGCTTGCCTAGAATTGTTCATGACATCAATCATCCTAACCATTTGTGTCTCTTGACCAATCTGCAGAGCTTTGACTTGTTCAATAAGATGTATATCCTTTTCAGATAGATCTGATATTGCTCCTTCAAATGCATCAGATATACTACCAGATGTAGATCCAGATGTCTCAAAAGGGTCATCGATCTCTTCTTCATGATAATTAGTTTCACCATACCAAATTTCCATATCCTTCCTTTGAATTAGTAACTTCTTCAATTCATCTTTGTCTTTCTTGAATTGTTCACTGAAGATTTGCATCTGTATCCTTTGATTCTCAATAGTCTTTTCCAACTTATATCTTTTCATCCTTACATCTTTCCTCTTTAGTGGTTAAACTTCCTTAACAAGAGATCTAGCTTTGATATCAATTGATGGGATTATAGAAAGATAAGAACTAAGAGGGGAGGGGTGAATCAATACCCTTAAAAAATTTTAACACTTAAACTTTACAATAGTAGATCTCAATTAACCAACTGATTCCATTGTTTGAAACATACATTCATATAACTGAAAATGTAAAGTGCGTGTAAAAAAAATAATAAATCATCCATGAAAATTCATACTCATGACACAAATATTTTGGTTATGCAGAAACCCTTGTTAGAAGTAAAAACTATGGTGGAGATGACATCCACAAGTCTTCACTACTGTAGCAATAAATTATGTCAGTTAAGGCTACAAGTTTTGATCACTTATGATGAGCTTACCCTATTAGGAGTAACAAAAAGATCAACTAGATCTACCTGGTTAGAAAATTTTAACAACACAAAGTATGTGTGTACTCGGTTAAGAGATTTAAACAAGAACTATTAAGTTCACTATGTTAAGAGATTTTGATCCTTTACAATGGTTAAATTGATAACAGTAAAAGTATTAGTAAATAACAACTTATAGTTTTCTTATTCAGATTTGTGAAGTATCAAATAAATATCACCTCAATGTGAAGTATATGCTCTTTTGTTCTACTTGGTAGCCTTGTATGTGTTCTGAAAACTGATTGCCTCTATCATAAACCTTCTGTCAAAAACCCTTTGTATGATCTCTTGATGTCCTAGTATAGCTATTGCTTCATGATACTTGATCATAATGAATTCTTTACAAATATATATCAAAGTGACTTCACCTAATTAGGGTTTACATCATCTTAGAAAACTTAACATCAATGGTATACAAAAATAAACTAGATCTAACATTACATTGGAATCATCATAAAAATTAATGATTACATCCATATTAAATATGTCTCGATCTTGGTAAACTACTTTCGTGATCGGGGTAAACTATTTGCATAGATGTATGTGTCATTCTTGATTAATGTGTCATTTCTAGGTTTACTTAATAATCACTACATTCACCATTCGATAAATTACTGATGCTCAGTTCATATGAATGCTCAATGATCACTAGCTCAGTACTTGGTAATTTCCTATCGTTTGATAGGTATACTGAGTCAAACCCATGTTCAATTGTCTTAGAGTTTTGCCTTATTTTTTCTCAGTGTGAAGGCTTTGTATGCTTGATCAACTATTTTATTTGTATCCTTTTACCAATCTTTACTGACTGAATAATTGATTGATACTAATGACAATCCATTAATGCTCAAATAGAGATAACATAGGGATGTGGGTGTGCTCTCAAAACACAAGAAGCATGTCCGCAAGGTTTTTTAGGAAGGATTATGATCATTTAGGAACCATGGATACCCCATAATGGTACAAAACTAGGTATGATGAACCTATTTTTCCCCTAGAGTCCCAAGGATCCAAATGAAGCTAGATGCAGTTTCTAGGCTATGAATGCTTATGTAAATTTGATTTTAACCAAAATATGAGTGTTATATGTTGTAGAAATGATATGAAAATCTTGATAATGAACTATGTTAATCCATTAAGCTATGCTAAGATGAGTTATGAAAGCACTAAATAGAAGTAAATCTAACAATTGTGCTTATGCTATGATAATCTAGATGCAAATTGACATGATAACAATACATGGGATGATAAAAACTAAGATACTACTTTTCTCTTGGAAGTGAGGGTATTTATAGGATTTTCCTAAGGGCTTGAGTTAGGAAGGAGGGTCAAAGTTTTGGAGTTTGGTTAGGGGTTGAGTTAGATGGGATAGGGATTGCATTCATGGTTGAATGTCCCAAGGGTTTCTCACACATGTGAGCAACACTTGGGAAGTGTGCTTAGGGGACCAAGATGGAAGAAGGGTCATGGGCTCTCATTTATGGTTGTAAGAGCCATAAATGAGGGTGTAAGAGGGCTATTAATGACTCTTACAAAGTCATTAATGAGGGTTGACTTTGGGGTCAAAGAGGTTGGATTAGCCTAACAGGGTTAGGAATCCCTCTCTAAGATGGGTTAGGGAGTGATTAGGGATGGGTAGATAGCTTTAGGGATTTCTAGAAGATTCCATGGTTTTTAGGATTAAATGAATATTTAATTTATTTAAGGATTGTGACTTCATTTATTAAATAGTAATTTAATAAATACGGGATTAAATATTTAAATTGTATTTAAATATTTCTAGCAAGGATCTTTTAATTTAATGTTTTTAATTAAAATAGGAGAGAATAATGGCATAATAATTAATTAATTAATCAAATAAATAATTAGTTAATAAATGATGATGTCATTAGGGATTTTTGCAAAATAAAATGTTTTTATTTAGCAAAGTGATTTTAGGTGTCGATACCTCCTTATGATGTCAAGGTTTCTTCTATTGAAGTAATCAGGACAGTTTCAAAAGTAAACAAACACTCATTGGTTGGTAGGTTACCTTCTTTTAAAATTACTAAATCTGGAGATAGTTAATCTAAGATTGAATTTTCATTTAAATCAATAATTTATAAGGATAAAAAAAGTATGATCTTGGTGAAATATCATCAAATACTCCTAAGTACGAATCTAGATATGCTAAAGATATGAAAGAGATTAAAGAATATGAAATGAAGATGGAATAATTGGAAGCCCTAATTGCAAAGATATTTCCTAAAGGTGCAAGTATTTATGAATGGAAACTACCTTTGAAATGTTTTTCATGTAATACGATTAGAAATTTTTCATCTAGATGCCCTAAAAAAGTGCCAAAGCATAAGCCTGAGAAGTTTAGACCTAAGTACAATAAATGTTACTATACTAGTGAAGGTGTGATTGGTGATGAATCTAAAAAGAGTGAGGATGAGATTGTGTTTATTCACTAGACTCTTGTCAAATGGAAATGGACATAATACTTCTATAGAAAAGGGCTTTGGAGCCTCACTTTTCTTTATCATGTCTAATTGCATCTGAAATAACTTAAATTGTTTATCCATAATGTCGATCGGGCTCTCTTCAATTTCTGGTGTTCTAAGTTGATTAACATCATAATTGCGAGGGAGTTTAAGACCCTTTCAGGCTAGATCTAGAAAGTATTTTTCCTTGTCTCTTTCCATTGCTTTCTCCATAAGTTTCAAGAAATACGGTTGTATAGCTTCACTAACCTTCTCATTAGTGGCATCTTCAACAGTTGGTTCACCATTAGCCCTAGCGTTAGTGTTATCAATTCCTTGAGTGTTTGAGTCTATTCCTCCATTATTGGTGTTACCTTGATCGTTTGGGTCAATACCTCCATTATTGGTATTACCCTGATTATTTGTATCGATACCACCATTGTTTTTATTACCCAAGCTATCGTAGTACATCATGTTGGTTTCCGCTTCTTGAACGGGTTGTTCTTGTGGTACTCTTGGGGTGGTAGAAGTATCACTTGGGAAAAAAAGCTCTTATCTCAGATAAGTTCCATCTGCTTGCAACGTTTGCTTTACATAATATGATCAAGTAAAAATAGGCATGAACATAAACTACTTGAATATAGGATTTTGATCTTGTTGGCTTGTGATCAAATCCTTGTGAAATTTTCAAAATTACTCAAAACCAGGATTTCTGACCAGGCAAGGTACTAGAACAAATAAAATAGCCAAAAGGGTATCTGAATCTAGAACCAAATTTTTTTGAAACCCTCAAGAAATGCTCATTGTTTTCCCTTTTTTATTTTTGTGTGTCACTTGCTTGTATGTAGGCATGACTTAAAGGTTGATACGCGTCGACTAGAATTGATTTAGGCGGAACTCTGCAGATGTGCAATTGACACTTTACTGTTAATAGGCATTTTTCAAATTTTTATAGGCATCACTTAATATGTCTCAAGCGTGACTTTACTATTGACAGGCATTTTTTGAATAGTCATAGGCGTGACTTTACTATTGACACACGGTGTTTCTCTGTGCATAGGTGACACTTTGCAGACCAGGTTGTGAATTTTAGATTTTAAAAATTCTAAGATCAGGTCTATGGACTTTTCTTGATTGAAAAAGGAATACAAACTCAACACACATTAAATTTCAACCATGTCCCTAAAACCACACTAAAAGTGTATGTTCTCGGTCATTTTTCATAAGTATTGAACAAGAAAGTCTTCCACGCAATCTACCTATAGTCAATTTTGGCTTTTAACATGTTTGGCTCTATAAGGTAGCTTTCTACTTATCAGGAGTTTAATGAGTACTTCTGTTCTAAACCATGCCAAGTTCTTTTTCCCACTTGCGGGCTTCCCACATGCACAAAAGCATGATTTGGTGCAATCCCAAAAGGACTACTAGAGGAAGTGAAGAAACTTGCACATAATCTAGTCACTCCCCTATTAAGGAAGAGTGTATTTTTTTTATACTGGGTTGGAAAGTACCGGGGCTAAGGAGATTGTCTCCCACTTGGATCGTTCCCTCTCACCGTCCTCATAAGAAAAATCTCGGGTGGTAGGCCCTCTATTGCTCTATTTTAACTAGCATGTATAGAAACAAGAAAATTGAACTTAGTCCAACAAGTTTGGAAATTTGGTTCACTTAAAAAGTGAAGAGCATATCTCTATTGTCTTTCTTCATTCCAAACACTCAAGCAACAATTGTTCTTTTTCAATCTCTTGACAACGCGATTCTTATAATTTAGGTGTTTGTATTAATTCCTTATTTTAATTAAGCTAGATTCAATGAATGCCACAATCTAAGCAAATGCAAGCTTGATTTGATGAATACCTTTTTCTTTTGTAGCTAGCAAAGGCTAGGTGCTTTTATGAGTTTTTTGGCCTTTTTATTTTCTCAGTCACTTAGTGGTGATTGTTCCCACTCCCTCATCCAACAAATTATTCCAACACATTCATACAAAATGAGGGAAACAAAAATAGAAACAATTTAAAGTATAATTAAGTGTTTTCACAAGATTTTTCAATGAAAACTTCAACAACTTAATGTAAACAAATTTCAATTTAAGGTAGGAAATTTAAGCGTGTAAGCCTCTAACACCTTGATGTAATGTTTATAAAATTTATCTTCTAAGCCTAAAATCTCTAAAATTAAAGCACTATGCAATTCCTTTTCACATTTAGCTTGTATTCTTACTTCTTTGCTTGGTTGTGTGACTCTGCTCTCTGGCTTTTGGACTTTCCTATGTTTGCTCATCTGCAGGAAAAACACAGACAGAGAGTAAGAAAATAGAATCTATAGATTTGATAGGAAATTAAAGAAAACAATACTAGGTGTCATTAGTCAGCTAATACGCATGATTAAAATGCTAGCAGGCGTAACTTTAAAAATATCCAGTGTCACTTTCAAGTGACTCAGGCGACATTTAAAGTTTAGCAGGCGTAACACTTTAATTACTATGCATGAAAAGTAAAGCAAATTGCGTATGATAACCTATTTAAAGGGGAAATTAAAAAATATTAGGCGTCAGTTAAGAGATACTAGGCGTGACAACTTGCAATAAATTACGTCGTAAAGATCATCACAGATGATAAAAGATAGTGAATACGTGGTACTTCTCAGGTCTCAGGCATCGCTTTACACTCCTGTGCATGACACTTTATCTCACAAGCATGACAATTTATCTTGTAGGCATCAGTTACTTGCTGGTAAGCGTCAGAACAATGATCACAAGCATCATTTAATCCTTCATACACGTCATTTCTCCTATTTTCTGCAAAAATTCATGGAAAAGTGACAACAAAAACACAAAAACTTGATGAAAATGTTAGAAATGAGGCTTAGATCCCCACGGTGGGTGCCATTTGTGTGTTAATGATAAACACCTTCATGAAATTAGGATTATTAACTAACAATTCTAAGCAAATACAATGCAAATTTAAACTAAGAAATGAATTTAACATCCATGACATCTCATGGTTCTCTAATTAGATGTGGTAAGTAGAGCTCTCATCTTTGTATTCCCTACTAGTGACACTTCTAAAATGAGAAATCTATGATACTAATATGCCTTATCTAGCTCACAATTCTCTATTATGCTATTGTAAAATGCAAATGTAAATGATAAATGCTCTTAATTGCTCATGAAAATGACTATAATAATGATGCTTTGCAAATGAATTTCTAAGATGATTATTGCTCTCAAAATGCCTCTCATTTATAGTAAATTCCCAAGGGTAGGGGGTAGAGTGAAGTAATCATGATTTAGCCTTGGTTGAGTCAAAAAATTTGCAATGTTTTTAAATGGGGGGACAATTTAAATGTTTGTCTCAAAGCTTTGGACAAAAGGACAAAATTGAGTGGTTTAGATTCAAAGTTGAATTTGTGTGATCAAGATTCAATTCCTTTGAGTGATCCATGTGCTTTTTGTTCTCAATTATCATTGGTTCCTCAATTTGTTGTTGAAAGATATTAGGATTAATTAAATTCTATCAATTAATTAAATTAGCCATGTAGGGAATAGGTTCATTTTGATTTTTGATTTAACAACTATACAATTAATTGATTAAAATCAATTATATAATATTTTTCACTCCTTTAAGCTTGTATTTAATTATTTAATGTCATTATTTGATTTTACCTTTGATTTTAATGATTTTGTCCAACTTTGATTTAATAAGTGTCCATTTTCATTTGCTTTGATCCATTTTGATGAGAATTATAGCATTTTGATGATTTTGAGCCATTTTATCAATTTAAAGCACTTGCCCATTTTTTAGTGTCTACAAATGCCCCTCTTTGAATTAATGTGCGAAGAACATTGATTCAAAGAAAATTTTTAAGTCTTGATCACTTAGGTCCTGATTTACTAATACACTGATATACCACTGATATGATTGCTAGGTCCTGATATGAAATTGATTGCTGCTTGATATGATATGCCTCTGATCTGATTTGATAAAATGATATGTGCCCCACTGATAATAATTCAAAAAATTTAACACCCCAGATTCACTAATATTTGATGCCAATTTGATACTCTGATGCCCCCTCATAAATGAAACATATTGATTGCTTGATTTGAAAAATGTGATGAAATTGATTAATTGATTGATTGATTGATTCAATATGTTTTCATTTCTGAAAAACATTGAGGATATCTTGTTTTAAAATAATTGCCTCGACTTGATTGATAGGTTGATATAGGTCAATAGGTCAAAAATTATCTCCAAATTAGGTCAGATTAGCTTAAATAGGTTGAAAAACCTAGATTTACTATTCATTTTCACTTTTGACTATTGAGATTTTTGCTTTGATCCTGCATTGATTTTTCACGATGGTTGTCTCGATTCGTGAGTACCGGTTCAAGAGAGGTCATTGGTATCAGAGGCCACTAGACTATGGACCTCCAGTGAGTCATTTTTAACCTTCCTTGTGTATATATTGCTTGTTTATATCATTTACTACATTTTTTCATGTTATCATAGATTTAATTTTTGCAAAATGTCACGTAGTAGATGTTAAATGACACGTAAGCTTGTAAAACACTGCATCCACGCTTTTTAATCATGCCTCCATGTAGTAAAGTGTTGCCTAGAAATATTTAGGTCTCACCTGATAAGAATGTATTTCCACATAGGACTAGGGTTATCTTGCCATTTTAGACATGTTTTTCTGCATATAAAACCTTTGGTTTAAAATGTTGCCTAGGCCCGATTAAGTGTCGCCTAGCATTGTAAAATGTCACACAAAACATTAAGTCATGCGTATGATTGATAAAGTACCGCATGAGATCTTTTCTTCACCATGTAAGGTAAAATGCTATGTGGTAACAAGAAAATGACGCTTGTAGGATTTTGAAAATTTATAAACTCAAACTTGATTTTCTGATAAAAATTGAATAACTCTGACTAATTGATTGCTTTTCCAGATAGCTAGGTCTATTGTAGTTTAACAAAACAAGTGATTAGGATATCAGGATAATGGTACTAATGAATGTGATTTCACAATCTGATAGGATAAAAAAATTGATAGGTAGGATAATTTATTCTCAAGACATAGAGACACGAACAAATGGTACTGGGTTTGATTGCTTGATTCTTTGATTCTGATAGGATTGATTGACTTAAAATGATTCACTGATATAGAAAATTGATATGATTCTCTTGATTTCTCCAAATAGGAACATTTCTGTAAACTTTATATATGGACCGTTGCATCATGGGTTATCAAGCTAGGTCATGCTTTGACTCTCATGGAGTATTATGTTATTGAGTTGTGCAGACTCAGTTTTCTTCTTGACATCCCACGGTTCCAACTAAACCATGGTCTCCTTACCGCTATGGTAGAGCATTGGCACTCTAACCACAATAATTTCTATCTACCTTTTGAAGAGATGACGATCATGCTATAGGACGTGTATCGATTACTGCACATTCCTTGTCAAGGAGAGATGGTATATTATGACTCTATTTATGATAGTATAGTGTGAAGATGGGTATTCAAAGATAACACCATCGATGATGATACTATCATGTGGGCCTAGTTCACTTCATTTCCCACTTTTCCAGTAGTTCTAAGTGCTCTGATTGGCGGATTATTGCTTCCCGACTGGTGAGGTCATGGTTTCTCAGTTGGATGGGGCTAGATCTTGGAGGATTTGCTTGTGCAGCCTTAGTAGTTTGATTGGGGTTCATGTGTCCTTGCATAGTTGTACCATGATCTACATGAGGTGGTGTATCGATCCAGTGCATCTTTTTCAGCAGGTGCAGTGATCTTGCAGCTATGGATATGGGAGCATCTTCCCATCACTAGGCTAGTATCAGATAAGATTCATCATCGAGGTTTTCTTTATGCTTTTCTATATGGTGGCATGGTTGTCCAGCATCATCTGGGAAAGCTTGAGTATTGGCATCGGGTTATTGATGATCTTGATCAGGTTCAATGGTGACCATACATAGGTTATGAGGGATGGAGGGAGGATGATGATGAGCTCTTGTATATGTTTTCTCCTCGGTGGATGATTGGTAGATCTACAACTATGACTGAGAGATTTTTCTTCAGTCGAGTCTCCAGGCAGTATGGTAGAGTGAAGGATATGCCACAGGGTACAATGTTGTATGCTAGAGTCCAGGAAAAGTGATCTATGTGGGGTGCTCAGATTGATTTCTAGTTTTCATGCGATTAGATTGCACACTTGGCATATTGCAGATGGGATATGTTAGTGTGTATCTAATGCTGGTATGTCACATGAGTATTGAGACTGGTGGTCTCAGAATAGGTTTCTTCGATTTACAGATCTAGCAGAGCCTATCCCTAGCCATGATGAGAGATTAGAGGATGACAGGGGTGATGATGATGGAGGTGATGATGACAGGGATGGTGATGGTGGCAGGAGGAGATGTTAGAGATGATGAGCTCAAAGAGGATAGAGAGATCCTTAGGTCATGGGGCAAGGATGAGATGGGCCATGGGTGAGAGGTGGGCATGCTAGGGATAGGGCTAGAGATGTTAGGTAGGTACAATAGGGACTTGAGTTTGTTCATCCTATAGATGAATTGGTATAGGGTCAGCAAAGATAGTAGAGAGCTTAGAGACAAGTACACATTAAGGCTGCTAGACAAATTCTTGGAGGACTAGATCCTTTGGTTCAGTTACAGTGAGTTGCATTAGCACAGTAGGATCAGATTCTGGCACAACACAAGAAGATTCTTACACAATAGGTGCCTCCACAAGTTCCTAGATCATAGGATATGGGTCAATCATCTCAGGCTGCTCCTAGTATTGAAAATCTATCATGAGATGTTCAGTCATTGAGGATAGATGCATCCACTATTATTGGAAAATCAGACTAGGTGGCTATTTTGATGCGGTAGTTTATGACCTATATGACTCAGAGACCCAGTATGGCTAGCTCTAGTCAGACTCCTCCTACTCAAGATAGACTAGGTGATGGTGGTCTAGATGGATTAGGTGTTGGTGATGGATCAGGTGGTGCTAGAGGATCTTGATTTTTGATTATGGATCTCCTCATATTGATGACTTGTATCATGTTTTAAGCTTATTGATTGGGACTTGATGTATCACTCTATTGATATTGTATCTTGATATACTAATTTGATTGATCATTTGATGTTATGAACATTTATATAATGATATACTTTCCTTGATTCTCTTGATGTGTACATGTGAGATCATCTTTATATGCAGTGATTTGATATTTTATGATGCATCTACTTTTGATTATGCTATGGATGAAATGTATCCCATGTATGATATAGATAGATGGATGCAATGATTTATACTATTTTGATTTTCTTTTCTGATTTTCAATGTATGGATGCAAAGCTTTAAATGGAAATATGAATATGAATACCCCTATGTTTTTTATTTTTGCAATGTATGCAATTCTATTCTTAACTAGATGTATGATGAATGAATGTTTTTTTCTTTTCTCTTTTCTGATATATGGATAATGAATAATGATTAATGCTATGGACGAATGCAAAAGATAACCTCAAATTATTGATTTGAATCAAGGATGAAACATTTAATTGAACCCCCCCTTTTTTTAATGTTTTACTCACACTGATTAACTTGAATCCCTTTTCCCTTGGAAAAATAACTAAAAACATGCACTTAATCTAATATGAAAATGCAATACAATGTAACTAAGTGTCACTAGCTTTTTAGCAAAGAAATGCCATAGGAAAATATTTTCATCATTGAGCATTGTAGGACTAGAAAGAAAGTACAACCATCATTGACCACATCATGATGATATGAATACCGCTTTTCATCGCTCTTGGTAACCTCTTTTTGGAAACTAGTACAACCCTCACTAGTTGAATAACCAACTATGGGAGTATGAATACCGGTTTCAATGGATTCAATGTTGCAAGTGGATTTTGGTATTATGATATAGAAGATCTAAATATCCAAGGTATTCGTTTGCATAAACAAGAAAAGGTCAATCCTTCCCTTATGTCAAAGTCCTCAATGGTTCTTTGATGACCATGTCATTAGATGAATTCTCATGAGTTGATGGATTTCCCTCAAAACAGTCACTCAAAGGCAAGAAAATATCATGTCTCCATCATGGCCAATCTAGTTGAAACATCATCGATTAGCTAAAGAAACACGATAAAATTTATTTCAATAAAGATCATCAAAAGAAAGCTTCAAGTGTTTTGCAATGTATCAAGATTTTCAAATACAATTTCCAAACATTCTAATCTTTTAAGTGTTGTCAATTTTTAATCCTGAATAATAAAGTCAATGAAGGCTCAAGGATTAAGTTGTGGGATCAGAATACTTAGGTGTGAACAATGATATCCATCAAAGGTTCAACAAAAGTCTCTTTCTTCTAAAGCTCTGATAATCCTCTCTCCGATGTGACCAAATGTAGCACTAATTGAATCCATTCGTACCAAAAATCCAATCCATTCTTGCCTCCAAGTGATAAATGTGATCGTGTAACAAACTTAGGGCAATTAAACAATGCAACGATGTGACTAAAAGATTTTATTATGACTATGTACAAATGATAGATACAATGAGGATGCACAAGTGAGATTTTGGGAATGCAATATGTACACATGCAACTAGGAAACAACTTAAGGGAACAAAAGGTGCTTGATTCCCAAGTTTTCACCTTTTGGGTCTTTTTCTCTTTTTTTGCTACCAAGGCGCTATTGGAAACTGCAATTGAAGCAATTGTTGTATTGTCATTGATGTCAAACCTTAACTGGTAAGACTATTTCTATTTAAGAAAGTACTATATCTATTTGAGTGTTGCTAAGGGGATATGCACGGTTGGTAACAATAGCACCTAAGGAAAGTTATCTTGATACTTCAATGAGTACTTGATTATGTGGCACAATGATAAGACAATGTATTGTTTATCTAAGTAAGAATGAAGACTATACTGGTAGGCTTAACCGAGAAAAAGAAAAGAAATCTAGTCTAAGTCGAGTGTTGCTTGTGTCAACCGAGCTAGTGAGTGCCGAGTAAAATCAGTGTTGATCGAACACCAGTTAATTATCGAGGAAGATAGTGTTAGTCGAGGAAATAGTTTATGTGGTGACCAAGCTTTCCAGAGAAGACCAAGAAGTTGGACATAGTATTGACCAAGCATCAATATTTTGCATTTGATGAAGAATTCAGATTTCCAGCTGATGGCGTTGAATTCTTGGACTATGTAAAACATGTTGACTTTATTTATTGATTGTATAAAAGCATTTAATGCACTGGAAAACATTTTATTGTAAATATTTAAGAAGATTCAAGATATTTAAAAAGGATAGCCGAAGAAAATAATGTAGGAAGGATTCAATGAATCTAACCTAACCCTAAGATCTATGAAGGAGATGAAGCGGTAAAAGATGCATTGACCTAATAGAGGTAGTATTAAGGAAACCTAAGTGAGAAGTTGAATGTAGAGGGAGAAGTGGATGCTAGAAGTATTGTTGATGTTATTGACTATCTAAGCAAAAAAGGATGAAGGAGAAGTGTTGTAATCACTTGAAGGGTTCTGAGTAAATCAGTGAGGGAAATGGAAAAGATTCACTATCAGTAAGCCACCATATGTGTATGGGATTGGATCTGATATTTGCAAAGTGATTTGTATGTTTCTCAGATCAATATTACTACTACTTTCTAACCATTGTAATAGTCAAAATCCTTTTAACAGAGGTTGACCTAACAGTCATAGGTATAAATCCTTTGAACAAGGTTGCATTCTAATGGAGTGTATGTAAGTCCTATAACAAGGCACACTTTTGACAAAGTGGTTTAAATCCTTTAACCGGGTCACACCTGACAGTGTGTTTGTAACCTTTGACAGGGTTGGCTTTTCACCGAGCTCACTTTAGAAGAGTGAACATAATAGTAACATGTTACAAAGTGGTTTTTCCCAAATTGGGTTTCCACTATAAATCTTGGTGTTTATACTTGTGTGAATGTTTTGGTTTGAACATTTATGTGTTTTACAAGTTAGATGCTATTGGATAAGTGGACTGCACTGTTATATGTTTCCATTATGCAATCAGTAATGACTGAGTAGGTGTTGGTTATTAGATCTGATTTGTTGAAGAGTTTAAAGATTGTTTTTATACATCTAGACCTGAGAACAACTGATTCATCCCCCCCTCTCTATTGTTCTAAATTATATTAACAATTGGTATCAGAGCTGTTGGTGCTTACAGAAAACAAGTTTGAAGGTACTTGAAGAAAATGATCAAGATGTATAAGGAGGTACCTAAGCTAAATAAGGAAAAATTTCCTGCATGGAAAAGCCTGATGAAGCTGCATTTGGTCAGTATTGGTGATTCTGCTAAGTATTACATTGAGCATGACTATGTCACACCTGTTGCACCTCTGACTGCCGAGGAAATGAAAGCTAAACAAGAGCACAACCAAGCAATGTTGGAAATTGTGTCTGCCCTAAGTTATCCAGAATTTGAAGACATCAAAGATTGCAGTACTACAAAGAAAATGTGGGACATCCTTGCAAGCATTTATGGAGGTGATGTGAATATGTTGAGAGAAAAATTCAAGAGCCTAAGAGGTAAATTTGATGAAATGAGAATGCAAGAAGGTGAGAATATTGCACAATATTGTGGTAAAATAAAAGAAGTTGTAAATTCTATTAGAGGAGAAAATGGAACTATTGAGGATCAAACTCTAATAGGAAAAGTATTGAGAACTCTGCATCCTATTTGTGAAATCAAAATTTCTGCAATCCAAGAATCTAGATGTAACTCTCCTAATGTCCTTACTTTAGAAAGTTTGGTTGGTAAGCTTACTGCTTTTGAACTTTCTAACTATGATAACATCACTGTTGGTAGTATTGAATCTACTTTTAAGTCATAAATGGTTCTGAATAAGTCAAAGTAGGAAAAATAAAGATGCATCAATGAAAGTGAAAGTGATAGTGAAAGTGGCACATCTAATGAAGAACTTGAGGATCTAGAAGCTCTTATGGCTAGAAGACTAAAAAGGGGAAAAGGAAGGTACAAATGTAAACTCTCTATTATATGTTTTTCATGTAATAAAGTTGGTCATATAGCTGCTAGATGTCCTGATAGGGATATTAAGGATGAAGAAAGAGACAACAAGCATAAAGACAAAAGAGAAGATAGAGGTTACCGTAGATACAAAGACTACAAAGGGAAAGGTAAGAAATCCTGCTACATTTCTAAAGAAGAGACTGACACTGATAGTGATGATCTTGAAATTGAAGTTGTCTATGTTGCAATGAAAGATGAATCTAATGAGGATGAGAAAATTGCATTAATATCTTATGTGAACAAAAATGATAAATGGATTATTGACAGTGGTTGTTCACATCATATGATTGGAGATAAGAGTAAGTTTGATACCTTAAACCATTATAAAGGTAGAAGTGTGAAATTTGGAAATGATGCACCATGTCTTGTTAGAGGAAAAGGATTGATTAAGCTGACTAATAATATCTCTTGTGAAAATGCTTATTGGGTTGAGGGTCTTAACTATAATCTGCTAAGTGTTGCACAGCTTAATAACACTAGCTACCAAGTGGAATTTCATCACAGGAAGGCCAAAATATTTGATGCCACCGGTGAATTGATTGGAAGTGGAGAACAAACAAGAGGTAATTTGTTCTATCTAGACCTATCTGAAGAAACATGTATGATTGCACAACTTGATGATATTTGGTTATGGCATAAGTGGCTATGTCATGTTAACTTTGATAATCTAGTAGAAATTAGCAAGAAAAAGAAAGTGAGAGGTCTACCTAGATTGAAGAAACCTGAGAATGTAATGTGCAAAGAATGTCAGTTGGGTAAGATGACTAAGTCTAGTTTCAAGAGCAAAACCTTTACTTCTGAGAACATATTAGATTTGGTTCATACTGACCTTTGTGGACCGATGGGTGTACAAAGCTATTGTGGTGCTAGATATTTTATCATGTTTGTTGATGATTATACCAAAATGATGCACGTAATGTTCTTAAAGGAAAAATATGATGCTTTTCAATTTTTTAAATGGTATGTGGCTGCAGCTGTCAATTGTTCAAATTTGATATGGATAAAGTAATTGTTGGTAGGCATGAAAGAAGAAATCATTGAACCAGTTGTCATCTTCTGTGACAACACAAGTGCTATCAACATCTCTAAAAACCCATTGATGCACACAAAGACCAAACACATTGCCATCAAGTATAATTACTTGAGAGAACTGGTACAAGATAAAGAGGTCTGCATGGAATATGTGAATACCAAAGAACAATTAGCAGATATATTCACTAAAGCTTTACCTAAAGAAGCCCATGAATACCAGAGATTCAATTAGGGGTCCTTCCCCTAACTAAGGCTACCTAGTCAAGCTAGGAGCACTGCATCAAGTGTGCTGCAAAGAACATCTAACATATTGATGTAGAGAAAGGTCACACTTTAGGAGCAGCCTAGAGTTTTGAAGGGCACAACAAAGTCAAAATAACTCATAAGCAAGATGACAGAGGGAGAAATATTCTACTGAACTCAAAGGATGATACCTACATCTACAGGATGTATGTTTTTGTTGCTTCTTTGGCATTTTTGTCAAAGAGGGAGATGATGACAGATGAATACACAGAATGAGAAGATCAAGACAGTGAGAGAAATATAGTGGATGGTCAGACATGGCTAATTGATTCTATATCAGAATGAAGCTAAGGATATTATAAATTTCTCTAATGGATAGATAAGTTTTTGGATTGGTTGGTAATTCATGTGATATTCATATGGTGTTTCCATCAATGCCAAAGAGGGAGATTGTTGGAAACTGCAATTGAAGCAATTTTTGTATTGTCATTGATGTCAAACCTTAACTAGTAAGACTATTTCTATTTAAGAAAGTACTATATCTATTTGAGTGTTGCTAAGGGGATAGGCAAGGTTGGTAACAACAACACCTAAGGAAAGGTTGAGTTATCTTGATACTTCAATGAGTACTTGATTATGTGGCACAATGATAAGACAATGTATTGTTTATCTAAGTAAGAATGAAGACTATACTAATAGGCTTAACCAAGCAAAAGAGAAGAAATCTAGTTTAAGCCGAGTGTTGTTTGTGTCAACCGAGCTAGTGAGTGCTGAGTAAAATTAGTGTTGACCGAACACCAATTAATTACTGAGGAAGATAGTGTTAGCCGAGGAAACATTTTATGTGGTGACTGAACTTTCCAGAGAAGACCGAGAAGTTGGACACAGTATTGACCGAGTGTCAGTATTTTTCATTTAAAGAAGAATTCAGATTTCCAGCTGACATCGTTGAATTCTTGTATTATGTAAAATGTATTGACTTTATTTATTGATTGTATAAAATCATTTAATGCATTGTAAAACATTTTATTATAAATCTTTAAGAAGATTCAAGATATTTCAAAAGGATAGCCGAAGAACATAATGTAGGACAGATTCAATGAATCTGACCTAACCCTAAGATCTACAAAGGAAATTAAGTAGTAAAAGATGCATTGACCTAATAGAGGTAGTATTAAGGAAACCTAACCGAGAGGTTAAATGTAGAGGGAGAAGTGGATGCTAGAAGTATTGTTGATGTTCTTGACTATCTAAGCAAAAAAGGATGAAGGAGAAGTGTTGTGATCGCTTGAAGGGTTCCGAGCAGATCAATGATGGAGATGGAAAAGATTCACAGTCAGTAAGCCAACATATGTGTACAGAATTGTATCTGATATTTGCAAAGTGAATTGTATGTTTCTCAGATCAATATTATTGCTACTTTCTAACCATTTTAACAGTCAAAATCCTTTTAACAGACGTTGACCTAACAGTCATACGTATAAATCCTTTGAACAAGGTTGCATTCTAATGGATTGTATGTAAGTTCTATAACAAGGTGCACTTTTAATAGAGTAGTTTAAATCCTTTAACCGGGTCACACCTGACAGTGTGTTTGTAACCTTTGACAGGGTTGGCTTTTCACCGAGCTCACTTCAGAAGAGTGAACATAATAGTAACATGTTACAAAGTGGTTTTTCCCAAATTGGGTTTCCACTATAAATCTTGGTGTTTATACTTATGTGAATGTTTTGGTTTGAACATTTTTGTGTTTTACAAGTTAGATGCTATTGGATAAGTGGACTCCACTATTATATGTTTCTGTTATTAAATCGGTAATGACCAAGTAGGTGTTGGTTATTAGATCTGATTTGTTGAAAAGTTTAAAGATTGTTTTTATACATCTAGACCTGAGAACAATTGATTCACCACCCCCCCCCCCTTTGTTGTTCTAAATCATATTTATAGGTGCCTATTGCTAGGTTTTCACCCAAGGCACTTTTTTTCTTTTTCAAATTTTTTTCTTTTTTCTTTTTTTTCAATTTTTTTTTTTTTTGAACTTTTTCAATGTTTTTGGTATTTTCAAGATCTCTTTTGATTATGTACAATAAATATGATTCTCCTCATCTAATACTCTTTATACTCTTTCATCTACCAAATGTATAGAACCTCTTTAGATAGATGCTATTGATAGGTTCTTGTAGCTCTTCTCCATCACAATCTGCTAATTTATAAGTTCTCGTTCCAAATGAAGAAACAATGATGAATGGACCAAGACAATTCACCTCCCATTTACCCTTCTTTTCATTTCAGCTTGATTTTTAGGGTTTTCTCTTAGTACTAAGTCACCTACTTGAAAGACTCTTCATTTGATATGCTTATTGTAGTTTCTTGAGATCCTGTTCTGATAGACTTTCAAGTGTTCATAGGCTTGTGTTTGGTGTTCTTCTAGAAAATCTAATTATTGAAGCCAAGAAACTCTATAGTCCTCATCTGTTATTAGCCCTTGCAATGATACTCATAAAGATTGGATTTCAACCTCCAAAGGTAGAACAGCTTCAGCTCCATAAACTAGTGAAAATGGCGTAGCTCTTGTAGGCATCCGGATTCTAGTTCTATAGGCCCATAATGTCAGGTTGATTTGTACATGCCAATATCTTCCTAAATTATTTACCAATCTCTTCAAGATTTTCAAAATTTTCTTATTTGTATCTTCGGCTTGTCCATTTCCTTGAGGATAATAAATGGATGAAGAGTGATGAGTAACATGAAATGTGCCACAACATTCATGCACATCTTTGTTTTTGAATTGTTTTCCATTGTCTATGATTATGGCATGAGGGATACCATATTTGCAAATGAAGTGATTGAGTATGAACATAGAGATCTATTTTCCCATGGCTATGATCAAAGGAATAGCTTCTACCCACTTTTTGAAATACTCTGTAGCAGTGATGATGTACTTGTGCCCATTGGAAGATGGTGAATAGATTACGCCAATAAAATAAAATCCACATTGATAGAATGGCCATGGTGTAACAAATGGATGCAATTCTTGTGCCATCACATGTATCATGTCACCATGGTATTGACATTTTCTACATATTTTGACAAAGTGACAAGTATCTTTCTCTAAGGTTTTCCAAAAATACCCCATATGAAAGATCTTCTTGGCTAGGTTTAATCCGCTTGAGTGTGACCCACAAATGCCCTCATCAACCTCACTTAAAGCTAACTTAGACTCCTCTTCCTCTAGACATCTAAGTAACATCCTATCAAGACCCTTACGATACAATGTTTCGGAAAGGATTATGTAACGGGTTGATTGTCGGATGAAATTTCATTTTTGGGCTCGAGATTGGTCTATAGGTAGCACTTGGTCTTTGAGATAGGTATAAATAGGGCCGTACCAAGGTGATTCATGTCCATTTAGTAGGGCAACAATTTGGGTGTTAGGAAGGTCAAATTTTGGTTTTGCCATCTCTTTCACCAAGAATTCTTACTTCTCATTTTGATCTAGTTTTTGAAGTAAGGAAGCCAAGGTCGCCATTGCATCAGCTGCTCTATTCTTCTCTCTTGGAATTTTCTCAAAGGTTATCAAAGAAAAGTACTTTTTCCAAGCATCTATCATAGTCTTGTATGGCATTATTTTTTCATCTTTGGTATTGTATTCATCATTGATCTGATTGATAATCAATTGAGAGTCTCCATACACTTGTAACTCGGTGATGTTCCATTTCTAAGCCATCTTAATGCCAATGACTAAAGCCTCATATTCTGATATGTTGTTTGTACATGGGAACAAAAGATTGTAGGAATTGGGAATGGTATACCCTTGAGGGGTAATCAATAGTATGCCGGCCCCGGAACCTCCTTGTGTATATGATTTGTCAAAGTAAAACTTCCATGTCTTGGCCTCTATGTTGACAATTGTTGAATCCAAAAATTCCACTTGAATGGTTTGCGTAGAAATCAATGGGTTTTCTGCTAAGTGATCTACTATCACTTATCCTTTTGTGGCTTTCCTATCCACATACTCAATGTCGAACTCTCTTAATATCATGACCCATTTTTCTATTCTACCTGTTAAGGTAGTTTTGCTTAGCAAGTATTTTAAGGGATCAATTTTTGTAATAATTTTCACCTTGTGCATCAACATATAATGTGTCAATTTTTGTGATGCGAAGACAACCACTAGACAAGCTCTCTCCATGAATGTGTAGTTGAGTTAATATTTGATGAATGTTCTACTCAAATAGTAGATTGCTCTTTCTTTCCCTTGGTCATCTTCTTGTGCCAAAAGAACTCCTAGAGACCTCTCCGTGGCAGATATGTACAGTAGCAATGGTTTTCCTTTGATTGGTGGCATTAAGATTGGTGTATTTATTAGATAATTCTTCAACAAGGTGAAGGCTTTGTCACATTCTTCATCCCATATGAAAATGGTGTCTTTGTGTAGTAACCTTGTGAATGAATACACTTTTCAGCTAATTGAGAGATAAATCTCCTAATTGATTGAATCTTGCCTTGGAGGGACCTCATTTGACTTATGTTCTTTGGAATCTCCATATCCATTATTGCTTGGACCTTTTGTGGATCTACTTCAATCCCTTTTGTGGAAACTATGTACCCTAATAACTTGCTAGATTGAACACTGAAAACACATTTTTTTGGATTAAGTATCACCTTGAATTATTCTAACCATGTGAATATCTTTTCCAAAAATTTTAGGTGATCTTATCTTTGATGTGATTTTTCCAATATGTCATCCACATAATCCTCTAGAAAGGTGTGCATCATATCATGAAAGATAGTGGTCATTTCCCTTTGATATGTGGCTCTGACATTTTTAAGGCCGAAGGGCATTACATTCCAACAAAAGGTACAACAAGGACATGTAAAGGTTGTGTTCTCTTGGACTTTAGGTGCAATTTTTATCTGACTGTAGCCGCTAAAACCATCCATTAATGAATACATGGAGTGACCTGCTATCAAGTCCACTATCGCATCTATGCTTGGAAGTGGGAAGTCATCTTTAGGACATACAAGATTCAAGTCTCTAAAATCCATGCATACATGAATGGATTTTTCATGTTTGGTGATTGGTACAATATTGGATATCCATTCAGCATATACAATTGCTCTTATAAATCCCACCTTCAACAATTTTTCCAATTCGGCTTTGACTAGGAGAGCTACATGTGGGTTCATCTTTCTCAACTTCTACTCGAAGGGCTTAATCCCTGGTTTAACATTCAAATGGTGCCTAATGAAGTCAGGATCCAATCTTGGCATGTCAGGATAGGACCATGAAAAGTTCACTTATTTTTCTTGGAAAAACATGATAAAATCCTTTCTTTCTAAAGGTGTAAGTGACACTGCTAGGTGTATGAATTTAGGATCCAATTCTGTTCCAATGTTGACCTTTTCTATTGGCTCTATGAGAATCGATGACCTTTCTTCCTCATGTTTGGGTAGGGTATCCAACCTCTCTTCCTTTGGTGCCAAAATTGGGTTTTCACCATAGGAAACATCCTTTATCTTAACATTTTTTGGTTCTAGTGTTGCCACATAGTGGTTTTCATCAATAGAACTTTTCATTTTTTTATTTTTTTCCATTTTTTCCTTTGGATTAAGAGATTGGACCCCCACTTCTTTCATCATGTTCGGTTCAAACTTGTTGGTGAAAGAGGGCTAGACCACATTTAAGTATTGGGTCATAGCTTGATCATTTGGGAAATAGAATAAGTCATTCGGCTCATTTAGGTCCCAATCAATAAGGTTAGGATGCATCAAGGATAGAGATTCATTTGGTAAAGTGTCATCAGCTGGAGTTATGGACATGGCCTCATTGGATGGTTTGTACATTATATCATTAAGGTCAATGACATGAGCTTCCTTGAGATGGTCCATGGAAGAAGGATCAAAGTCCTCTTCACTTGAGTCCTCAAGGACTTCTACGGGAAACATCATGGGAAATATAACATGTGGATTAATCCTAATGTTTGAATCATCCTCCTTCGATGGTTCCCAAAATTCCTCTATCCATGGTTGATTAATGGGTGCTTGTCCTATATTGAGATCTTGTATGATGGGATCTTCATTCCTTGGAGTTTGTTGCCTTGGAATATTAGCATAAGCATGTATGGTGACAATCTCTTTATCATGACATGATTCATCTAATAAAGTATCCCATTCATAGTCTTGGGAATCATCATTATCAACCTCGGATCCCATGATATTCACTTGAGGATATGAATCATGCATGGGGCTGGAGCTTTCTCCTTTGTGCTAATAGCCTACCTGTGACTTTTCCTCTTGTGACCTCCAAGAAGGTTCAATAGGCTCTAGCAAGCCTCTATTTCTTTTGCCTAAGGGTCCTCTTACCTTGTACCCCATTTTTTGCATTATTTCAAATCCTTTGCCATATTGATCGGTTTGAATGTTAAAATGTTGAATTCTCTCTACGGGAGTATTTAAGGTATCATTTTCATCTTGATAAAGCCATTAGAGAAATTCATATTCCTCTTTGTCAAATTCTTCCTTGTTTCTATCTTTTACACAATAAGAGTTATATTTATGAGGAAGGTGTTCCTTGGATGGTTTCCCATGTGTTCTCAGAGATGTAGGCAAGTCGAATAAGGAAACAAAATATTCCCCTACTCCCTTGGACTTGATTTTACATTGTTTTTCAAATGTATGCATCATTTCACTCATTTTTTTGTAGTGGTCCTCTTTAGCTTTATCTTTCTCTTCTTTGGTGGGTTTGAAAAGTTCTACTTTTGGTATAGATGCTTTTTCTGAGTTTTTATTTGAATTTGGGCCCTCATAACTCACTTTCTCCTTTCCTTTAGTTGATTTAGTTGAGTTAGTTCGAGGAGGACTTGAAGTAGAAGTAGCACTTAATGTTAACTTTGAATCATCCACTTTAATGTCTTCAATGGTATCCCTTTGGATAATCCCTTCTCTGTTATGCATTATAAATAATTCGTGGAGAGGCTTTAGTGCATTGCAATATTGGAAAGGATTTGAATCCCCACCAATCATGATTTCCTCACCCAATGTATGGAAATTTTATGCATTGATGATATGTGGATGGACTCGCTTGCATCTCATGGATCCACGGCCTTCCCAATAAGATATTATAAGTTATTTTCATATCTAAGACTTGGCATTTTGTGTCCTTTTTGACTGGTCCAACTTGAATGGGCAATATAATCATGCCTTTTGAAGCTCTTTCCACTTCATCATAGGCCTTTATGGTAAATCTTTTTGTAGGATCAATGCATGACTCGGATAATCCTAGAGATTTGACAAGGCTCAAAGTGCAGATGTTAAGACCAGCTCCCCCATCTATGAGAGCTCTCTTGACCCTATGTCTTTCAATCAATACTTCTATATGCAATGGCAGCTTTTGGGGATGGGTAATGGACATGTCATCATGGTCTAAAAATGAAAGGCAATGAGGTGCAATGAGATGTCCTACCATATTCTGTAACTTCTCCTCATCCAAGTTGGTAGGAACATTGGTTTCCACTAAAGCTTTCTCTAAGATTTCCTTGTGATTTGGCGATAACTTTAATAACTCCAAGATAAAAATTTGTGCTGGAGTCTTTTGTAGTTAATAAACCAAACTATATGGTTTTTCCATTGTAGCCAATTGTTTTTCCAAAATGATGGATTGTGGAGGGCCAATAGGTTTAGGATCAACCCCCTATAGGGTAATCCTTGAATTATGCCCCCTAGTAATAACATTAGACATTTCCTTTTGGGGTTGTTCTTTGATCACAATAGTATTGACAATATGCTCATGACTAGGTAAAGTATTGATGATTTTGTCATAATGAGGCACAAAAATGATATTGTTTCTACTTTGCTTATTCCCATTGGATGATTCACCTTTTTCATGGTTATAAAAAGGTTGTTTAAACACTGTGTGATCTTCATTACCTTGAGGTTCTTCAATAGTGATTGTACCATTATCAATCAGGTCTTGCACCACATTCTTCAATTATAAGAAATCATTTTTTTGATGTCCTCAAATTCTATGATACTCACAATTACTATTCTCACTCCACCAGCTGGGTTTATTCTGTGGCTCATAGGGTTGAATGCTAGGTAAATTAATGATCTTGTTAGCAATGAGAGTCCTCAATGCTTTCTCAAGAGGTTCACCCAAAGGTGTGAATTTCCTCTTGCGAGTTGGTACCAAGAATTTGTTAGATTTTTTATCTCCTTTATTATTCCCAGAATTTCCACTATTGGTATTGTTATTGTAAGGCACTTTGGGAGCCTGATTTGCATTGTTCACTTGATTAGGTGTTCTTGTGAGAGCAAAGGGAGTCACTTTTAAATTACTAGAATAAAAAAAACTATCATTGACCACTCCTTTATTGTTGTTCTTCAACCCAAACCAATTATAGCTATTAGAAAATTTCTTATTCTGGTTGTTATGGTTGTTATTGGAGGTATTGTTATTGTAATTCTTATTGTCCTTGTAGAGTTTTAACTCTCCACTCTTAACTAATACCTCTTCCATGGTTAATCCATTCTCAATAAGGTCTTGGAAGGTTTTAGGAAATTGCATTCTCAACCAATAATTCATCTCACTACTCAAACTATTGATAAAGATATCCATCTTCTCTTTTTCTGGTACACTCCAGGGATATCTAGCAAATACCATCCTCCATCTTTGTAAGAAAATGAGAAATCCTTCTTATTTTTTCTTGGTATTACATAGAGTGATCATTGTGACTTCATGCTTGATATTGTATGAGTAGTGTGCCACAAATTTAGAGGCTAGTTCTTCAAAAGTTTTAATGCTGGAAGGTAATTTTGAGAACCATTCCATGGCCATATGTCCCAAACTTCTAGGGAATAATCTCATTAAATAAGTGGTATCATGCATGAATTCTAAAATCAATGCAAAAAATTCCTGTAGATGATCTTGAGGATCTGATGTTCCTTTGTATTTATCATACTTAGGAAATACTACATTGATAGGGAATGGTACCATGTCTAGACTCTTGTCAAATGGAAATGGACATAATGCTTCTATAGAAAAGGGCTTTGGAGCCCTACTTTGCTTTATTGTGTCCAATTGCATCTAAAATAACTTAAATTATTTATTCATAATGTCAATCAAGCTCTCTTCAATTTCTAGTGTTCTAAGTTGATTAACATCATAATTGCAAGGGAGTTTCAGACCCTTTTGGGCTAGATCTAGAAATTTCTTTTCCTTGTCTCTTTCCATTGCTTTCTCCATAAGTTTCAAGAAATATGGACTTTGTATAGCTTCACTAACCTTCTCATTAGTGGCATCTTTGGCAGTTGGTTCACCATTAGCCCTAGCGTTAGTGTTATCAATTCCTTGAGTGTTTGAGTCTATTCCTTCATTATTGGTGTTACCCTGATCGTTTGGGTCAATACCTCCATTATTGGTATTACCCTAATTGTTTGTATTGATACCACCATTGTTTTTATTACCCAAAACTACCATAGTACATCATATTGGTTTCCGCTTCTTGAATAGGTTGTTCTTGTGGTACTCTTGGGGTGGTAGAAGTATCACCTGGGAAAGGAAGCTCTTGTCTCAGATAAATTCTGTCTGCTTGCAAGGTTTTCTTTATGTAATATGATTGAGTAAAAGTAGGCATGAACATAAACTACTTGAATATAGGCTTTTGATCTTGTTGGCTTGTGATCGAATCCTTGTGAAATTTTCAAAATTGCTTGAAACCAGGATTTCTGACCAGGCGGGATACTAGAACAAATAAAACAGCCAAAAGGGTATCTAAATCTGGAACCAAAAATTTTTGAAACCCTTGGGAAATGCTTATTGTTAGCCCTTTTTTTTTTCTGGGCATCACTTGCTTGCATGTAGGCGTGACTTAAAGGTTGATATGCATTGACTGGAATTGATTTAGGTGGCACTCTGTAGATGTGCAACTGGTACTTTACTGTTGATAGGCATTTTTCCAATTTTTATAGGCTTCACTTAATATGTCTCAAGCGTGACTTTATTATTGATAGGCATTTTTTGAACAGTCATAGGTGTGACTTTGCTACTGACACACGGTGTTTCTTTGTGCACAGGTGGCACTTTGTAGACCAGGTTGTGAATTTTAGATTTTAAAAATTCTAAGATCAAGTCTATGGACTTTTCTTGATTGAAAATGGAATACAAACTCAACACACACATCAAATTACAACCATGTCCCTAAAACCACACTAAAAATGTATGTTCTTGGTCAGTTTTCACAAGTATTGAACAAGAAAGTCTTCCACGCAATCTACCTATAGTCAATTTTGGCTTTTAACATATTTGGCTCTATAAGGTAGCTTTCTACTTATTAGGAGTTTAATGAGTACTTCTGTTCTAAACCATGCCAAGTTCTTTTTCCCACTTTCAGGCTTCCCACATGCATAAAAGCACGATTTAGCGCAATCCCAAAAGGACTACTAGAGGAAGTGAAGAAACTTGCACATAATCTAGTCACTCCCCTATTAAGGAAGAGAGTATTTTTTTTATTGTGGGTTGGAAAGTACCACAACTAAGGTGATTTTCTCCCACATGGGTCGTTCCCTCTCACTGTCCTCACAAGGAAAATCTCAAGAGGTAGGCCCTCTATTGCTCTATTTTAACTAGCATGTATAGAAACAAGAAAATTGAACTTAGTCCAACAAGTTTGGGAATTTGGTTCACTTAAAAAGTGAAGAGCATATCCCTATTGTCTTTCTTTGTTCCAAACACTCAAGCAACAATTGTTCTTTTTCAATCTCTTAACAACGAGATTCTTATACTTGAGGTGTTTGTGTTAATTCCTTATTTTAATTAAGCTAGATTAAATGAATGCCACAATCTAAGCAAATGCAATCTTGATTTGATGAATACCTTTTTCTTTTGTAGCTAGCAAAGGCTAGGTGCTTTTATGAGTTTTTTGGCTTTTTTATTTTCTCACTCACCTAGTGGTGATTGTTTGCGCTCCCTCCAACAAATTAGTCCAACACATCCATACAAAATGAGGGAAAAAAAAATAGAAACAATTTAAAGTACAATTAAGTGTTTTCACAAGATTTTTCAATGAAAACTTCAACAACTTCATGTAAACAAATTTCAATTTAAGGTAGGAAATTTAAGCTTGTAAGCCTCTAACACCTTGATGTAATGATTATACAATTTCTCTTCTAAGCCTAAACTCTCTAAAATTAAAGCACTATGCAATTCCTTTTCACGTTTAGCTTGTATTCTTACCTCTTTGCTTGGTTGTGTGACTCTACTCTTTGGCTTTTGGAGTTTCCTGTGTTTGCTCATCTACAGGAAAAACACAGACAGAGAGTAAGAAAATAGAATCTATGGATTTAACAGGAAATTAAAGCAAACAGTAGTAGGCATCACTAGTCAGCTAATACACGTGATTAAAATGCTAGCAGGCATAACTTTAAAAATATCCAGCCTCACTTTCAAGTGACTTAGGTGACATTTAAAGTTTAGCAAGTGTAACACTTTAATTACTATGCATAAAAAGTAATGCAAATTACATATGATAAGCTATTTAAAGCGGCAATTAACAAATACTAGTCATCAGTTAAGATATACTAGGCGTGACAGCTTGCAGTAAATTGCATCATAAAGATCATCACAAATGGTAAAAGACAGTGAATACACAGTACTTCTCAGGTCTCAGGTGTCACTTTACACTCCTATGCATGACACTGTATCTCAGAAGCATGACAATTTATCTTGCAGGCATCAGTTACTTGCTCGTAAGCATCAGAACAGTTATCACAAGCATCATTTAATCCTTCATACGCATCATTTCTCCTATTTTCTAAAAAAAATCATGAAAAAGTGACAACAAAAACACACAAAAACTTGATGAAAATGTTAGAAATGAGGCTTAGAGCCCCACGGTGGGTGCCATTTGTGTGTGAATGATAAACAACTTCATGAAATTAGGATTATTAACTAACAATTCTAAGCAAATACAATGCAAATTTAAACTAAGAAATGAATTTAACATCCATGACATCTCATGGTTCTCTAATTAGATGTGGTAAGTAGAGCTCTCATCTTTGTATTCCCTACTAGTGACACTTCTAAAATGAGAAATCTATGATACTAATATGCCTAATCTAGCTCACAATTCTCCATTATGCTATGATAAAATGCAAATGTAAATGATAAATTCTCTCAAATGCTCTTAATTGCTCATGAAAATGACTATAATAATGATGCTTTGTAAATAAATTTCTAAGATGATTATTGCTCTCAAAATGCCTCTCATTTATAGTAAATTCCCAAGGGTAGGGGGTAGAGTGAAGTAATCATGATTTAGCCTTGGTTCAGTCAAAAAATTTACAATGTTTTTAAATGGGGGGACAATTTAAATGTTTGTCTCAAAGCTTTGGACAAAAGGACAAAATTGAGTGGTTTAGATTCAAAGTTCAACTTGTGTGATCAAGATTCAATTCCTTTGAGTGATCCATGTTCTTTGTGTTCTCAATTATCATTGGTTACTCAATTTGTTGTTGAAAGATATTAGGATTAATTAAATTCCATCAATTAATTAAATTAGCCATGTAGGGAATAGGTTCATTTTGATTTTTGATTTAACAACTATACAATTGATTGATTAAAATCAATTATATAATGCTTTTCACCCCTTTAAGCTTGTATTTAATTATTTAATGTCATTATTTGATTTTACCTTTGATTTTAATGCTTTTCTCCAACTTTGATTGAATAAATGTCCATTTTGATTTGCTTTGATCCATTTTGAGGAGAATTGTAGCATTTTGATGATTTTGAGCCATTTTATTGATTTAAAGCACTTGCCTTTTTTTTAGTGTCTACAATTATATACATGTTGATTGGATGAAGAAAATGTTGAAGGATATAAGAGTAAGTATTGATAAGCTCATGGCCCTTCAAAGATGCAAAGAACCAAGCAATGAAGTATAAATCAAGCACTGAATCATAATAACATGGTGCCAAGGGAATTTAACAATGACATCAAGTAAATACAATGCAAGGGAGGAGAAGTAATCACAAGCCTACAACCTCAAACAACATGGAATCAACTCAAACATTGATCCAATAAAGAAATAATGATGCCCTAGTAAGAAATAAATAAGCACTGAGAAGTAATCACAGGCCCACAGCCTCAACAATCATGATATAGCTTACACAAATATCAATGGAAAAAAGAAAATGATTCCATACATACAATGAAAACATGGGGGACCATTCACAGGCCTGTGGCATTCACAACAAGCATGCCCTCAAGTTAAAACAACAACAAATAGAAGGTAGGGTACAAGGAATGATCGAATAACATGCAAGGAATAATACCAACCTCAGTATTGAGCTCCCATATGAAGTTTTCAGAAACCACAAGTTTCCAAATCGGGCTCTTGATCACAGAGGTCAAACACATTCAAAGATGCAACTTTCCCAAGTAAATAGCAGTTAGGACCCCTCAATACTTTTAGCATCTTTTTAATCATTTTTAGGGGTTGGGTTTTTAAAACTTGAGTTTTTTGCGAACCTTAAAAGTATGAAAAATGTTTGAAATTCTTTATGTTTTAATGGATGCATTTTCCCCTTTAAAATGGGTTGAGAACATTATTCCATGGAAACATATTAAATTAAACAATGTGTCAATGACCCTATATCCTATCATGTAGGTCCTATCATTATTCGAACTATTTTGAAGTAGGTTATAATTAAAATGTAAAATCATTGCTTATATTATTGTAAAGATATTGGACAAATGATGTTTTTATAAATTATTTTGTCAAATATCATTTATTAAGCATGATTAGGGGAGGGGTAGACTAGATTGGATTTGATAGAGGATGGTTTAATATTCTAATATTTTCAGCTTCACACCTACCCCTATAAATTTGGAGGTACCTGACATGCAGATTTGAGCTGCATATTTCATGGACCTGAAATGCAAATTCTTCATAGATATCCCTTCATCTAGTCTCAGATTTGGTGGAGATGGAAATGGTGAATTTCCAAATTTCTTACATATGCAGATTTTGAGGTTTCACCTATTTATACCTCTCACTTTTGTGATTGATGTAGTTCTTAGATTCTATCTCATTTGGAGATTGGGGTGTTTGTAGCTCTCGGAAATACAAATTGCACTTGGCCTCCTTTTCACTAAATATAAAGTAGTAAGCTTTCTTATTTTTATTCATTTTCTAGGTTTTCTATTGAATATCATGTCAAGGTTATTGTGATTATGTTATATCCTTTAGTTTGTATGTTGGTTCAAATTGAGTATTCAATGAAGTGTTTTGTTATTTGCAGTCCTAATTTGTGTACTTTTGGGTTTTAAGTTGTGGAAGCCCTTTCTCTTCTTTTTACTCCAATTACCTCTTTATTTCAAAGAATATCAAAGCAATAGGGTCAAGTTGTGAGTTACAAATTTATTTTTCAAGTGCCTTTATGAGAATTTCTTCAATCTATGGATCTTTAAAACTTCATGAATCACTTAGTTTCCCTTTCAGTTATTTCAATTCATGCACTCTCTTCCCTATTCCTCCAAAAGTTAGCTTAAGTTTTAAGGTGACTCAAGGGGAATTCGGCCCTTAATCCAGAGGTTTACTTTCTCATAGGTCACCCACAACCTGAAAGTATTCCCATGTTTCACATGATTTCTAGGTTTCATACTTAGCCTCCATGGGTGCAATCCTTAGTTGGCATGCCCGATGGGACAGAGACTCTTTGAGTCAGATTTCTAAGTTAGTTCCATATGGTTTAGTTTTTTCTATGAGTAGTGACTGTGTTTTTATATCATACCTAGTAACTCTAATCTAGTTTCATGTAAATCAATCTTTAATATTATGAACGAGATTCCAACCAAGTAGAGAAAGAATTCTTTTACATATATAGAGCTACACCCATCTAAGAAGAGGACCAAGGCAGTCCAATCCAGTATGTCTCAACCTGCTAATTCTAATCCTATTCCTGTAAGTGCTACCATTATCCCACCAATCCTACCTATTCAAGAAGCACTAGCTGTTCAATTTCCCTTAAATCCACAAATAGCTAGAAACCACCCTTTTGTGGCCTTTAACCAAGGTAGCCCTTTCAATTTATAGAAGCACAATGACATACATGTATCAACTCTTAAAATATTACCCATACTTACATGAGAAGATCAAACCTCGACCATTGAGAACACAAGAGATGTTGCATCCCTTTGTGTTCTCCATAATATAACCCATGATAATGTGGTTGTGAGGTTGTTAGAAAAATCACTCAAGGGTATGGCTTTGCAATGGTTCAAGAGTTTAGCAGTTAATTCTATAGCAAGCTGGGATGAGCTAGGTGAAGCCTTAACCAATCAGTTTAAAGATAAGTCTGATCACATTTCTTTGGTTGAGAACTTAACTAATATAAAGAGAGATCCTCATGAGAACATGATGGATTTCATTTTTAGGTTCCAAAGGACATGGAATAGGATCTCGACAACAGTTAGGCCTTCCAACCAATATTCCTTCCTATATTATTTCAGGATGCTCAACAGTGATATTTCTATCATGTTCTAATCTATGGGAGGGAACTGTAATACCCTAAAAATGGGCTATAGGTTCATTAACCTCTTACATCAACATATCGAATGAAATCGACATCGAAGTCCTAACCTAAGGCACATCTGAACATCATCGAATCCTAATTGATTATCTCAAATTCTGCATCAGGGAATATTCCTAGCAATATTCCTAATTATCATAATTATCTTTGATTTAATGATTATTTGGCGATAAATCCTATTTATCCTAAAGTTTGATTAATTGAATATTTTCAATATTTAATTAATTAGATTTAATTCTGCCACTTAATTGTTTAATTGAAGTTAATTCTATTTATTCCTAAATTGTATTATTTAATTTTGACAATAAAGCCAAAATCCTATGAATAATTGATTAAACTCTTATTTAATTAATTAAAGCAAGTTGTCAATTTTTAATAATATTGTTTATGAATAAAAGTTTGAAAAATAATTGATTAACCCATAAATCAATTGTTTTATTTTTCAAAATCAGTTAAGTTGGAAATAAATCACTTTATTATTAAATTAATTCATAAATAAATCATGCACAATCAAGAAAAGCAAACAACTATCAATTATCAATTAAAGCTAAACTCTATTTTGAGTTGATCTCTGCTTTTGCATGTTTTTGTGAGTTAAATATCCTTTATTTAAAAATAACTCAAAAATCAACCTGAGTTATTTGAGTGATTTATGGTTTTCTTTCATGCACCTCCAAAGCCCTAGATTTCTATAAAATCAAGGCTCAGCTCTTCACAAATCATCCAAAGAATCCACAGAATTTGCATACTTACTTTGGCGAATTGACATCAGAGGAATCATCAACCTTCTTGCAAATCAACATTTTGTGAGATCAATCTTGTTTTCAATTCATTCTAGTTTCATATTTCATATCATTGTTAGCTTAATTTGTATATCATAGATCAATTTCATCTAGCTTAGAACTCATATCATATTTTTCATCATAATTGCATAGAAAATACAAAAATATAGATTAATTTGTATTCATTTCATATCTAGATTTTGCATTCAAATCCTTCATTTAGGTGTCATCAAGGTCACTGATCTTGGTACAATCTGAGAATACATACTCGCATCTACTAGAAGGCAGTAAATCACCTAGTTAGATTAGTTTCATTTATTGCATGATTTTGATTTTTGCTAACCTCTAATGTTTTACCGAAGTGTTGTGTCTACAGAATAGGTACAAAATTCACACACACATTTTTGGCACCCACCATGGGGGTCCATTCTTTGTGTTTTAAATTTGGATGCAATATAATAGCTCAAATAGTCAATTTACAAAAACTGGTCTATTTTGGTAAAATGGGTCTCTAGGGCACAAATGAAGAGATTTTTCTAAATTTTTTACATTTTTGGAAAGCTCTCTATTTTTTAGTAGGGTTCTCTATTTTTCATTTCTATTTTTGTGGCCGAAATCATATCAAAAAAATCAGATCTTGTTGACTAGGTCAAATGTAACAAAAAAAATAAAAATTTTGTGATGGGTATGCACTTATTTTTCATATTATTCAATGCATGATATAAGTTTTGATTTGGATTATTTTCTGGTTATTATTGCTCCTAACAATTGGTTTTCAGATCTAACCCTAGTGTTTGCATAAGTTGAATATACCTTGCATATCTTGTTGGCTTGTTGGAGAGTTCGTGGCTTGCTTGCATGGAAAAGCTCAACAAAAATTGCTAAAATAGGTAAAATATACTAAGCGCATTGTGAGGAACTCAGGTATTCTATTACATCTGATAACACTTCATTTTGGGACATAAAACAAACTCTCTTGTGTCAAGCTTGTGTGACTTTTCTTGCTTTCATATCACAGACTTCATTTTGGGCTATAAAAAAGAACATAGATTTTCTTTTTGCATATCTGTTACACATAGTAAATAGCCCTATGAACACTATTCATGGCTCTTGAGAGAGTGAATTTCCAGTGAAATTCTTCTCAACAAAGGAAACCTTGTAGGTAGGGAGGATACTGAGAGAGTCTCATGTTCCAGTAGATCCGTGTGTCTTCAACTTTTGATCAATGCATTCTCTCTTCAGAGAGGTTGATAGATCATAAGGGGTTGACGTCATAGATCTTTGTGAGATAATCTTGGTCTTAGAGTTTCGGATTAATCTATCTTCTTTGTTTGGGTTAAAAGTGAAAAGGCTAGGGGATTATGCTCTACTTCCTTTTTGGATAGTACCGTAAACCCAAATCCTTGAATCTGGAACCAATCTCCATGTGGTATATCTTGTGAGTCACCTTTAGAGAGGGTTAACCATAGTGGACATTCCCTTAATTGGGTCAACCACGTTGACGGAACCTCAAGCAGTAATAGCCATTTTTTCTATGGTAGTGACAACTGCTATATAAATGTCCTGTTGGAAGAAATCTCCACAGGTGTGGTCTCTTGTTGGGCTGTCAGATCTCCCTAGTAGATCATAAAGATTAAGTTCTCAGACTGTGTCAAGACCCCGGTGCGCCTGGATTGGAGTTCACCCTCTTGGATCATAAAAGTTGTAGAGTCAAACCATTACTAAAAACCCTAGTGAGGCCAAATTTTCATTTTCTAGGAATATATGCGTTATTGCAAAACTTTTCAGAACATACACAATTAGCGCTTCTAAGGATTAGCACAAATAAGTCACTTGATTTTTCATGCACAAGGTTGCTTTTGCCGTTGTTCATTATTTTCAGACATGCTTGAAATCACTTGCTTGCTATTTTGCATGCTTGCTTATCCATCCGGTTACTGAGAACGAACAAATCTGTTACAATCCTCAAATCTGGACATTGAAATTTGCAAACAATCTAAAATGGAAAACCCAAAATTTGCAAAATCTGAAGCAAAATCCTTTTTGGTGTCAAAATTCATCTTAAAATTTCAAAACTCATATCAAAGCCAAAGTCAAAGTTGTTAGAGATTGGTCAGATTTGTCAAAAATCCAATTTTTACAGCCTATTTCCAAAATCTGTCAAACAAATCACTATGTCAGGAACATAGAAGAGCCTATAACGAATCCAATAATTTTCCTAAGGTGGCCTTTTGAATCTAATTTAGCCTTTTGTTTAATCGATTTGAGTCTTTTTCATCTTGTGTCAAAACCTTGTCATAACTATCAATCTTCAATTAACTATCAAAATGACTAAGTGTTGTGATATCTTGTCCGCTATCTTTTGGGCATCTACCCATACATCTAAAGCACAATATCCCTCATCTAAGTCAAATCCAAGCTTCAATCAATCAAAACCTTGACAAGGTTGCGTCATCTGGTCATCTTGATTCAATTCATTCTTTAGTTGTCTTCATCTTGTTCTTTTGTTTCACCCAAGGTTAATGGTGGAAACTAGAGCTTCCTCTCACAAGAAATCTAGAGAATCATCCCATACCTTACCTATAACCACTACCAGGGGTTCAACTCTTGAGCAACTCTACAATTCTATTCTTTACGAAGATGACCATCTTGACAACTTTCGATTGAAATCTAGTTATATTCCCCCTCCATCAATTCAAGGTGTCAATCAACAAACTCTACATCAATCTATTCCAAGGAGTCCTAAAACTCCTAACATGTCTCAAAGAATTAGTACACATGAGGAAGAAACTCTAATCACTGCTATGATGAAACAGATGCACGCAATGCAAGTCAAGCTTAAAAAACTTGAGAAAGAAAAGGAACCTAAAGAGTTCTCCATGGAAGCTCTATGCCCTTTTCCATTTGATAAAGACTTGTACATGTCACCATGCCCTCAGATAGAATATGAGCAACGTGATAATCCTTATGATACCTCTTCCATGGAGAGTGACACATCCATCTTTGAAGACTATGATGACTATGATGAGGGACAATATAGTTATACCTATGACACCTCTATTCCTAAGAGTCCTCCTCACTATGTGCTCGTGCTTACTGGAAATGGGATGTCACATTGGATAGATTGTGATGGTGATCCATATGATTTTGATTTTGAAAGAGACTTTGATAATTAATGTGAACAATACCTAGATGATACATCTACTTCTATTGAGGAAGAGAAAGCTTACCGAGATGATTATAAATGTTCATACTATAAGGATCTCTCCTTTAAGAACTCTCATGCTGAAAATAAAGATTACACTCTCAAGCAAGATCATGGTAGTACTGAAACTTAGTCTTGTGATGGTTCTCTTCCATCCCCTACTTCCTCCAATACCCATACATTTCCTAATGCTCCCAAGCCTATCAAATCTTTCACAGAACCTTCATCCAACACAAGCCCTGATTCTTTTCATATGATCCCCTATAGTTATCCTCAAGGGCTACCCCTTAAATAAACTCAAGCTAACCTTCACTTGGTTGCAAATACTTTCAATAATGCTAAACCCAAAGCACCTAAGCCTTTATATGCTATAATGCCTACTCTAGCTAGTCCTTCCCCATCTCTTCCAAAGTCTTCTATACAATTTCCGCATGATCCCTTGTCCTTAGAAGTAGCTCCATGCCAAGAGGACTCTAAAAATGATAAAGAAAAAAACATAAAGAAAGATCAAGATCAAGAAACCTCCATGTCATCCAATATTTTTCAAGAAGTCTCTTATCCATTCCATGGTTCTTTTGATCCTGCACACCCTTTTTCATCCATTCCACCATGTCTTAAGTCTTCTCCTAAGCAAGATCAGGCTACTACTTACACTGTTAAGCTTATTGAAAATCAAAATGACCTTACTACACTTGCACTTTCCAAAGATGATACTTCCATTAAGGTTGGTAAAAATGGTGTTGTTACTTCCAATGTTAAGCCTATTGAAAATCAAGAGAAAAATTATGTGCTTATGCTATCCAAAGATCCTTGTCAAGATCAAAGTCTTCCATCTTCTTATTCTACCACTCCATGTTCATTTCCACTTTCTACTCTTCCTAAGTCTTTGCAAGTTTTGAACAATCCTATCAAAGAAGGTGCTCCTATTCAAGATGTTCACGATCCAATTGAAAATCCTAATGCTCACTCTAAAGATGTTGATGTCCTTGGTTGTCATATAAATGTTGATGAACTTGTTAATTATCCTTTTGCGTCTTCCACTTCCATCTTGGGACCTCTTCCACCACTACAAAGGGCTTCACATCTGCCTTCCATCTTGGGTCCTTATGTCCCTTCACTTTCCCCTCCTAACTCTCCTAATGCACCATCCATCTTGGGTCCTTACATCCCTCCATCTCCCATCTTTCCTCAAGATCAACATAGATGCATACCCTTGAATCCTTTTCATCCACCCACCCATATAAACCAGTCATATCCTCCTTCTTCTTCCATGAGCCCCAAGTCCTCTGGAAGTAACTTGAATGTTCAACACAAGAAAAAGAAGCAATACAAGAATCTATCAAAATAAGAAGATCACCATGTCTCCTCTAATAGACATGGAAACATAAAGTCAAAAGAGATATCTAAGAAAAAAATTACAAGACAAGTATGGGTTCCAAAATCCATCATTAAAGATATTCTCTCTAGATCATGAAAAGGAAATAAAAATCCTATGGCTATATGGATTCCAAAGTCTCTCTTGAAAGAGTCTGGTGTTGAGAAAAAAGTGAAGTTGACATTCAAGCTTTGAAAGGCTTCCACTTCATCTCCTTCCCAAAATATTCTTCCATTCCGTGCACCTAAACCTCAACCTCTGCTATCCATTCGCTATATTCCTTCATGTATTCCTTCATTCACATTTCCTCCATCCTCTCACCACCCTTCAAGGTGTGTGTCGATGTTGATCTTTCCTTCCTTTCCATCTACCCTTTCACAATCCTTCCATTCATTATCCTTCTACCTTCTATCCTTTTTCCTCATTTGCCTATTCCTCCTATCTTCCAACCTCACTCACTTTACATAAAACCTTATCCTCCATTTTTCTCTTCCATCTCCCTTTCCCTATCAACATCTTTGAGCATATCATCTTGAATCCTTGGCATATCATGGTTTATCCTTTCAAGGAGCACTATCGAAAAAGCTTTCCTTCTTCCAAAAATTCAAAAAAAAGAAAAAAAATAAAAATTGAAAATGTGCCTTGGTGAAAACCTGGAAATAGGCGCCTTGGTAGCAAAATTAAAGAGAAATAAATTTATCCTATGGTGAAAACCACTCCCTTGTGGTGCCTTGGATAAGTACCATGATGAAAACCTGGCAATCAGGCATCATGCGTAGTTCTTCTACATATTTCATCCATTCCATCTTCTCTCTTTGATCTTGACAATGTTGATCTATACATGAATATTTGGCTATCTTGTGAGCTATCTTATGATGATCTTGATCTCATTCCCTTCCTATTTAGCCTTCATGTCTATTTTCCTCCATTCATTCTAGCCTTTCGCTATCCTTTTCCCCTTTGGTCTTGATCTAAAAAAAAAAAATAGTAGAACACGATGTTATGAAGCCTCTTGACATGTCTACTCCTTTGGACTACATCCTATCCTTCTTTGGTACTACGCTTTTGTGACTTATCATATGATGGCCTTTCATTTCTTGTCCAAAAATGTGCTATACATGACAATTTTTCCCTAGCTTGGGTACTCTTGAGGAGTTTTCCCTTGAGGATTTCTTCCCTTCATTCTCCTTCATTCTCTTGTCTTCCATCTCTTCCACCAGCTTGCCAATCCCTCTTGTTCTCCACCTTGCTAGACATTGGGACTGCACGATATGATCTTGCTTGGGAGTTTGCAATGGAAAAAGATGCTATCAAGTATACCAAGTATCAGAACAAGTATCAGAAATAGTATCAGAACTAGTATCAGAACAAGTATCAGAACCAGTATCAGAACCAGTATTAGAACAAGTATCAAAACACCTACTAGGGCTACACCTTTCACTTTAGTTTATGGCTCTAAAGTGGTACTACATATTGAGGTTGAAATCCCATCACTAAGAATCAGAATGCATGGTCTAGTAACTGATGATGACTACAGAGTGTCTAGGTTGCAAGAACTTGAACTACTAGATGAGCATAGACAAGCAACGTATGATCATCTCAGAGTATATCAGAAGAGAATGTCTAGAGGTTACAACAAGAAATTCAGACATAGAGAATTTTAGGTTGGTGATCTAGTCTTGAGAAAAAATCCTAAAAATCAATCACATCAAGAATGCAAGGGGAATTTTGAACCCAACTGGTTGGGTCCCTTTGTAATGACTGCTACTTTTAGCTTTGGTGCCTATCAACTCTCAATGACTGAAGGAGAACAGCTCCGAGAACCAATCAACGTTCTCCATCTAAAGAAATTCTATGCCTAAAGCATTCAGTCTATGGTAAAATGTCATGAAAAAATCATAAAAATCATAAAAAGTCCTGAAAAAATGAACATCTTGGTGAAAACCTAGCAATGGGTGCCTTGATGATTCACAAAAAAATCAAAAAATATAAAAAATATCAAAAAAAAAAGTAAAAATTCAAAATATCAAAAAAAAATTGAAAAATGAAAAATACAAAAAAATGAGAAAAAGAAAAAGTGCCTTGGTGAAAACTTGGAAATAGGTGCCTTAGTAGCAAAAATAGAATCTCTGCCAAGATGGTGAAAACCCAACAAATGGGTGCCACTTGTTTCAAAACTCTCCATCTATTGGTGCAATCTTGGTCTTTCCCAGCTTTCAGTCTTGCTTTAGTTTGTACATATCTCCCGGTTTGTTTCTGCATTTCCAATTTTCAATAAGTCAGTCTGTACACCAATCAGCTCAAGCGTCTATATCCTATCAATGCTTAACACTTGGGGGCAATCAATGTCATATCCTATGGTCTCCCACATATCTGAGACGTGTCATATCCAGTCCAGGTCCTTTGAAGCTTCATCCAAGTCAGTCCGTCTATCTTGTCTCCAGAAAGGATTTTGCATCTACAACAACACAATCAAACACAAATTGAAAACAATCTATGCTTTTTACATGCTTTTATCTCCTTGTATGCTTACTGATTCACATTGAGATTTTGGCATATTGTGTTCCCACAAGCTCTTTGATGATGTCCTTTATAGGATTTAGAGAGTGATGACTGGGGGCATAATCTTTTCTTTGTCTCTTTCTTGTATGTGAAAATCTAACAACTTCAGAAATTCTAGATTGCAATGGTGTCCGACTATAAGAGCCTCTATCTTAAATTGGATGGCCATGCATACCTCAACCATTGATACCTAGAAAATTCAAGGGAGTTTGATCTAACTATTGTCTTTTTGAGTGAGTGAGTTCTCCTACTATGAAATGTGATCTTACCTAAGGATGTGAACAATAAAGGGTCACTATGGGTAATTCACATTGGATTTGGAATGATCTCTTGATTGCTTGATGTGTTTGTAATGCAAGGCATATTCTGGTCATCACGATGTCTATGTTTTTATGCTTATACAAATTGCTATATCAAAATGGACATGATATTTAGGTCATCATGACGTTTATGCCTTGATGCTTATATCTAATCCGACATTCTGAAAATGACATCAATATTCATATATCCATGGTTTCCTAAATCAGTGGGTGTTGTATTGATTCATGCACATACAAATTGATATTCATATGTCTATGGTTTCATAACTAGTGGGCATTGTATTGATTTATCCAGTTACCTAAAAAATTCAATGATGAGAATGACCAACACATGATCAATGACTAGGTCCTAGGTCTTAGGTTGCATTTCATACTGCATGTCTCTTTGCATTTTTGCATGTTTGCATGATCTCACAATGGTTGGCTAAACTTCAATGCTTAAATGATTCTTCAATCACATCTTCAAATCTAACAAGAGTTGAATCTCACATGAAGGTTCCTCCAACAAAACATCAAGTAGAATCTTTTTTGGGGATCAAAATCAAAATATGAGATCATTTATATTATTCACTACTTGCATAATCAACCTTCAATCATCATAGAAATCTAGAATTCAACTTAACTGATTATCTTATGTCAAACTATCAAAATTTCAACTTGGTCAACCATGGTCAACTCATGGTCAAACCTAGTCAAACTTGGTCTTCAAGACCTCCCAACGATGCAGAATGCATTCTTGAATGTATATAACCACTTCTCAAATCAATTAACATGCTTCTGAACTATCAACGCTGACTTTTATTGTCAGATTTCAATTTTCATCCCGAAGGGGGCATGGTATCGCATATCATTCAAAGTTTTTAATCTAAACTTGAATCATATCTTTTCTCAGTAATCAAGACAACAACCACGTCTAGTTGTTGATTCATCAAAAAGACCTCATCACTCAGGGAAAATCAATCATCACTTGAGGCATATCAGATTCATTGAGATCCATATCAATCTGGTATTCTCTTAATCTTGTAAATTGTATCAGTTTTTGCAACTATCAGTTCAATTGTGTTATTTCCTTGGTTCTTTGGAAACTGAAGGGTTCGGATGTGATACCAATGTGATTCAATATAAGGACAATCAGGTCTGTAACCGGTCACTCACTTCTTCACAATCATAAGGTTTAGAATCAGGTGTTTTGACACTTTTTTGCAATCATCGGTTCATTACTGTTATAGTTAACATTATCTTTGGTCATTCAGGACCTATTATCTTCATATCAAATCTTTCAATCAGCTTCTATTTCATATCAATATCAATTTCAATATCATACACAGGAACAACTTACCAACAACCTTTGATATTTCCATAAGGGCTGAGGATAGTCACATCCAAGCTAGGAAGATAGCCCCAAGGCCTCCAATTCCTATTTTTCTATAATTTTAGCATGTCCCTGAAGAAATTCCAGCTTTAGCATCTATTCCACATGCCCTAGATCCTTCCCAAAAAGCTGCTAGTCCATCTATAGATCAATCCTAAGAGTTGAATGACATTTTAAAGAGCTTGCAAAATTTTACTAATGAGCTTGTTAACCTCAAAAGGAAATAGTTATAGCCTTAGCAATACCCTTACCAAGATCCTTATTAGGCTCAATACCATCAAAATAGGCCCCCTTATCAGTCAGGTCAGCAAGGCTAAGCAAGGAACTATAACTAAAGAGCCAGCCAACCCTACAATCCTACCATGCCTAGTACTTCTAGGGAACTTGTTCCTATACAATAGAACAATATGGCACAAGAATATCAATGGTATTTCCCATACAACCAATAGTATGTTCAACTAATCTATCCCAAAGGGTTTGGCCAAGCTCTCATGGTGCAGAACAATGTTATGGCCTCATAGGAGGTGCCACAGGAATTTGAAATTCAACAAAATCAATCATATAGCTCAAGTGAGCTCAATACACCAGAGGTGGATCTCATTAATTTACAGAAGGAGGAATTCTATGGGGTTCACTTCTCCCTCAATGACAATCATAACTATGTTCTATTTTTAGCCAACACAAGTTCCTAGAAGAAGACCCTAGATACAGAGAAACCAACTTCTAGCAATCAACAGACTTCAGTTGTGGTTACACAACCCATCGATGCTCAAGATTTTCCTCAAAGACAACCTAAAGAGGTCAAGGAGCCTATCAAGGAAGAAAAACAACTTGTATCAACACAACTAGAGGTTTCTATAGGAAAGGGGAAGCCAAATCTAAGCTTGGGTTCCTTCAATATTATAGAGAAAATGAAGAAAAATTCTATAAGTGTGCCCATGCTAGATACTTTATGTTAGAAAGTAAATTCCACCAAGTTAGCTTAGAGGGGGGAGTGACTCAGTTATTAGATAATAATGACTTTTATTACCATTATCATATTTCAACCATGTAATAAATATAAGCAACAACCATAGAAAGATAAGCATACACAATAACACAAGATATGTTGACTAGGGAACCTCTTGATTAGAGAGTAAACCCCAGGGGGAATGATGCCCACAAAAGATGTACTAATATGAAAATTCCTTGTGAGAGGATGGACTCTGTTAGGAGCCTTATGAAATACATTCAATACATATGAGTCCATGTTAGGATACTTTTAATCCCTGTTAAAAGATTCTAACCCGGTTAAGAGTTATGGAAGACGGAAGGACCCACTGTCCAAATAGCTTCAAGGGAAAGATCACTGAAAATACTATCCAACTGATCTCTATATTATCTAAATAGAATAATACCAACAATTACTGATCTCAAAAACTTATCTTTTCTCCTCTACCTGTACCAAACCACACCAATTGCTTCACCAGATCTCCATACCAGATCTTTGCAATTCACATATCCTCTTACAACATATATTGTTCAATTTCATAATTCACATCTATATCTCATCATCATATCATATTACATTTAAGGAAAAAAATTCTTCCTTTATACCATACTCAAATAATTACAAATGAGTCGGCCAACAAGGCTTAACCAATTACAAAATATAAACCTTCACACGTTACATAATATTCCACAATTACATAAAAACTGTCATCTTCAAAACAAAATAAATCTTCACATGTGCGACCTCAAACCATGTTGTCTCATCTAGGTCACCACCAAAATTTCTTCATCAACTGTATAACTTTGCATGCCCATATTCTATCCCGATTAGGAGATATCATCCAGTTACAATAAGCTACTTCTCAGGAACACTGTCTAAATACTGCTTTCACTAAATTACACATAACTATCATGAATAATTGAATTTTTGTACGTTCTCTTGACCACAATCTCAGGACAAAATATAGAATAAATCCTCAACTTCACATAGCTTGATCTGTAATATGACACGTGCGCTAATTCAAACATTGTCTGCTTCTCTGCTAATCTCCAGTAGATCACTATGTTGACATCAATGACAATCACAATCATGAATACAATATACAGCTACTATAGAATGACTCTAAATACTCCCTCATAGGACATATTCAGCATTAATTCCTAAAAATCTCTCCCATTTGCATTGATGGCAACATAGATGAAAAAACATCCAAGTTCCATAAATACCAAACTGCAACACTACTGCTCAGAAATATTTTCAAGTCCTCTTCATCAATCAAATCTTATAGGTTTTTCATTTTATATTTCTTCTTCTCCTCCAACAATTTTTTTTCATGTATCCTTCTCCCCCATTCACATCAATGAAAAATAAAGCATCACTATGTCAATCTATTTCAAAAACCTCAATGTCAAAAGACACTTTTCATAAAATACATTCACAAGAGTCCTTTATGACTCAGCTCAAAACACACATACTCCCCCATAGAGGAAGTACCAGCATACAATCCAAAAAAGATAGAGCTCATATACCACTAGACTGATGCAACAATCTACATCACTTCTCAAAATTAGGTTGGGGCATAACCCCAAGAATACCTCTCAAGTAGTCAAATGTATCTTTAGGTAATGACTTTGTAAATATATCTGCAATCTTCTCTTTTGTACTTATATACTCAAGTCTGACTTCTTTCTCTGCAACTTTCTCTCTTACAACATGATACTTGATTTCTATATACTTTGTCTTACAATGCAACATAGGATTCTTCAATATACTTGTTGTACTAGTGTTATCACAATGTATAACAACAAGCTCATCGAGTTTGATTCTAATATCCTTCAACATTTGTTTCATCCAAATTACCTAGTTACAATTGTTTGTTGCTACTACATATTTTTCTTCTGTTGTTTTTTGTGAAATAGAATTATGTTTCTTACTAAGCCAAGAAACCAATCTTCCTCCAAGAAAAAAATCTCCACCACTTGTACTCTTTTTTTCATCAACACTACCTCCCTAATCTGCATCTGTATATGCACATAGGGTAAAGTCATTAGATTTTTCATACCATAACCCATAGTCAATTGTGCCTTTCAAATATCTAAATATTCTTTTTACTACTGCATAATGTGAGTCTTTAGGATTAGCTTGAAATCTTGCAACAATTCCAACTACATGTGATATATCTGGTCTTGTATGAGTTAGATACTGCAATCCTCCAATCAATGATCTGTACTTTTTTTTCTCAACTACAAGATTTTCATCTATGCTAGATAACTTATGACCAGTTACCATAGGTGTGCCAACTGGCTTACAATTTTCCATTCCAAATATTTGCAACAAGTCTTTTAGATAATTCGCTTGACATAAGAAAATAGCATCACTGTTATGTGCTATCTGTAATCCTAAATAATATTTCATCTCACCAATCATGCTCATTTCAAATTCTATTTTAATTTCATCAGTAAATTTATCACTAGCTTCATCTTCACCTCCAAAGATAATATCATCATCAAAGATAACTACAATCAATAAGCCATTCTAAATCTCTTTCAGATATAAATTACTATCTGATGTGCCTTTAGTAAATCCTAATTTTATCAAATATTTATCCAATCTTGTAAACCATGGTCTAGGTGCTTGTTTTAGTCCATATAAAGATTTGTTTAGTTTACATACCATATCTCCTTCATGAGTCAAGGGAAAACCTTCAGGCTTCTCAATGTAGACTTCTTCTTCCAATTCTCCATTTAGAAATGTTGACTTCACATCCATCTGATACACTTTGAATTTTTTAGAAGCTACATAAGCCAAAAACATTCTTACCGCTTCAATTCTTGCAACAGGTGAAAAATTCTCTTCATAGTCAATTCCTTCTTGCTGTGAGTATCCTTTACATACCAATCTTGATTTGTTCCTTAAAACTTGTCCTTGTTCATTCATCTTGTTCCTGAATACCCATTTAGTTCCTATAATATTTTTATCTTTAGGTCTAGGGACCAAATTCCAAGTCTTCTTCTTTTCAATTTGATTTAGTTCTTCCTTCATTGCTTTAATCCAACTTTCATCTTTACAAGCTTCATCAGTAGTTTTAGGTTCAATTTGAGAAATCAAACATAGTTCTTCTTGTACCTTATTCCTTGTTAGAATTCCATTTTCTATGATTCCAATAATCTGATCAACAAGGTGATTTCTTGCTAGATGCCTATTAGGTGTCACTGTCTTAGTTCTTGCTTCAACTCCATATTTTGCTCTAGGTTCTTCTCTTATTTCCTCAATGTGACTCTCGTTCTTCAAATCGCTGTCAGTTTCATAAAATAATTCAACATTTTCTTGATCAATTCTAGGACAAACTTCTTCATCAGATCCGCAATCAAGCATTCTTTCCTGAATTTTGAGCTTCTCATCAATTTTAACATTTGTGCTCTCAACAATAGTATTAGTCCTTTTATTGAAACATCTATAAGCTTTTTTTTTCAATGAATAACCAAGAAATATACATTCATCACTTCTGGGATCAAACTTACCAATGTCATCATCTCTCTTAATATAACACTTCCAAAAATTTTGAAATAATTAACTCATGGTGCATGTTCAAACCATAGTTCATAAGGTGTCTTGTTTGTGTCTACTCTGATTTGGACTATGTTCATTGTATATACTGTTGTATTCACTACTTCTCTCCAAAATGTCTTTGCTAAATCATTTTCAAATACAATAGCTCTTGCCGGTTCAGTTACTGATCTGTTCCTTCTTTCTGCAATACCATTTTTTTCAGGTGTTCTAGGGGCTAAAAGTTGTCTCTTAACACCATTCACTTCACAAAAATTATTAAATTCCTTCAAAGTAAATTCTCCACCTCTATCAAACCTTAAACATTTAATCTTCATTCTATATTTATTCTCAACTTTATTCTTAATCAATTTAAATTTATCAAATACTTCAGATTTTTCTTTAAGAAATGCAATCCACATCATTCTTGTAAAGTCATCAACAAGAATCATAAAATACCTTTCACCATAGAATCCTCTAGTCCTTGTGGGACCGCTCAAGTCTATATGAACAATTTGCAACTTCTCTACTAATGTGAACTTCTTACTAGGAAATGAACTTCTCTTTTGCTTAGCCATAACACATTCTTTCCAAAACATGTTAGTAGGTTTCATAATCTTATGCAAATCTCTTACTGAAAATGTAGTACTTACTTTCAAAATGTTATCAAAGTTTATGTGACAAAACCTTCTGTGCCATAACCAACTTTCATCAATTTTAGTAATCAAACATGTCATCTCAGTAGGATTCAACTAAAATACATTACCTCTAGCTCTTGATCCAGTTCCAATCAAATTACCATCCTTATCCTTGATCACACAAGTTTTCTCAGTAAACCAAAGTTGATATCCCTTATCAACTAACTATCCAACACTCAAAATATTATGTTTCAATCCATCCACAAAGTAAACATCATCAATATTAGTCTTTCCATCAAGAGTAATGGATCCTATTCCTTTTATCAAACAAGGTACATTGTTTCCAACTCTAAAAATTCCTCCATCATAGTTGTTAAAATTTATAAATTTCTTCATATCTCCAATCATATGATGTTAACAATCACTGTCTGTGATCCAATTAGTTTTCTTTTCTACTTGGGAAACTAAAGCTTTTGCTTCTCTAACTTTAGTTTTAGATTTTTCTTCTTTTATTACTACAAATCCTATATAATCATTCTCATTATCACTTTAACTTAAGAATTTATCAACACTAGCCTCAAGTTCTTCATGATTAGCATAGTAATACTCTTTAGATCATCTAGGTTTAAAGTTCTTCTTATATTTATTTACTCTCTTAGGGCATTTAGATGCAAAATGACCATATTCTTGACAAGTCCAACATTTAAATATTTTCTTACCTTCAGGTTCTCTTTTCACAAGCAAGGCAATTCCTTCCTCAATCTTTTTATCTTCTTCATTCTTAGATCCGTTGCAACTAGCATAATCTCCACTGACACTAATACTTCTTGACAAAGTAGGGAGAACACTAAGTGTGCTAAATGTTGTCTCAATTCTAGATAGATCTCCTGACTATCTCAAACCTATCTCTGTTGCTTCTAATCTTCCAAGAAGAGTTTCTCTAGTAAACTTCTCACTACAAGGTATAACTTGTTCAATCATCCTCTTTGTCTACTTAAATACAGGGGTCAATGTATTTAATATCTTTCATATCACTTCATCCTTAGTCTTATTTCCTTCACAAGCTTTGATACCTGCAACAATCTCGAATATCCTACCAATATAACTTCTAACAGATTCATCTTCCATCATTTTTATATCTTCAAATGAACATATCCAATTCTGTAATCTAACTCTCTTTGCATGCACATCACCTTAAAAAGTAGATTGTAAAGATAACCAAATTCCATGAGATTTCCTTAGAGTTTTTACTTGACTGTATTCATTCTCTGGAAGTGCTGACAAAAGTGCTTCTCTGGCAAGTATGTTACACATGAATAGATCTCTCTATGTATTAATACATTATTCAATTTTGTCTTCTTTAATGATAGTCTTCTCATTCTTTGTGATTAACCAGTATCCTATTCCTAAACATAGCAAATGTGTCTTCATCTTTTCTTTCCATCTATCATAGTTTACTGCATCAAACTTGTGGCTTTCCTTCCTGAAATGAGTCGCCATAGATCTCCTTATGTTGTTAAACTTTTCTTTCAAGGACCTCTCACTCTGATACCAATTTTTAGAAAGTAAATTCCACAAAGATAACTAAGAAGGGGGGTGAATCAATTATTAGATAATAACAAATTTTATTACCATTATTAGATTTCAACCATAGAATCAATATAAGCAACAACCATAGAAAGATAAACATACACAACAACACAATAACTTAAGATATGTTGACTAGGGAACCTCTTGATCAAAGAGTAAACCCCGGTGGGAATGATGCCCAAAAAAGATGTACTAATATTAAAATTCCTTGTGAGAGCATGGAATTTGTTAGGAGTCTTATGAAATACATTCAGTACATATGAGTCCATGTTAGGATACTTTTAATCCTTGTTAAAATATTCTAACCTGATTAAGATTTATGGAAGACAAAAGGACCCACTATCTAAATAGCTTCAAGGGAAAGATCAATGAACACACTGTCCAACTATTCTTTGTATTATCTAAATAGAATAATACCAGCAATTAATTATCTCAACAACTTATATTTTCTCCTCTGCCTATGCCAAACCGCACCAACTGCTTCACCAGATCTTTGTAATTCATATATCCTCTTATAACATATATTGCTCAATTCTACAATTCAAATCTATATCTCATCATCATATCATATTACAATTAATGAAAATAAGCCTTCCTTTATACCACACTTAAATAATTACAAATGAGTTAGCCAACAAGGCTTAACCAATTACAAAATATAAACCTTCACACATTACATAATATTCCACAATTACATAAAAAACTATCAGATTCAAAACAAAATAACTCTTCACATGTGTGACCTGCAACCATGTTGTCTCATCCAAGTCACCACCAAAATGTATTCATCAACTATATAAGTTTGCATGCACAAATTCTATCCTGATTAGGAGATATCATCCAATTATCACAAGTCGCTTCTCAAGAACACTGTTTGAATACTGCTTTCACTAAATTACACATAAATATCATGAATAATTGAGTTTCTATACATGCTCTTGACCACAATATCAAGACATAATATATAATAAATCCTCTACTTTGCATATCTTTATCTGTAATACTCCAGGTGTGCTAATTCAAACAATATCTTCTTCTCTGCTAATCTCCAGTAGATCATTATGTTGACATCAATGACAATCATAGTCATCAATGCAACATACAACTTCTATAGAATGACTCTAAATACTCCCCCATAGGACATATTTAGCATTAATTCCTAACACTTTATCCATTCCAAGACAAAAGGAAATAATGCTTGATGCTTTATCTATAATTTTATTGAATGATAAGGATTCCAAAGAACAACCTAGGGTTTTGTTAGCTGAGGTATCTCAAAAGGATCAACAAAATAAAGAGGATATCTTGTAGCCCACCAATAATCAACATGCTCCATAGGTCAAGCCTCCTCCCTTTTATGTCACGCTTATCATTGGAAACATTTTGGTACATAATTCTATGATTGACTCAAGGGCAAGAAATTCAATCATATATAAGAAATTAGCTAACATCTTAGGGTTACCTTACAAGCCTCTAGATAGGCTTTTTGCCCAATTATATGGATCATCAATCAGTATAGTTGGAGTGATTAAGGACCTAAGCCTCACTTTACATGAATTTCCTAATTTCTCAATCCCTCAGGATGTCTATGTTATTGACCTACCTCCCTACTTTTCTATTTTCCTCAACAGAGACTTTACCGCTAGGTTGGGTGGATATCTTTTAGCAGATTGGTCTCATTTGTATTTTAGGACTAGGTATGGTATGAGGGTTAGAATCAAATTATAAGCCTTTTCAAAAGACCATGTATAGCCCTATACACATAGTCCCATCAATGACAATCTGATGTTCCATGAACAAGAACTGGTTAATCCAGAACTAGAGATCACTACATAAAATATTCCAGATATTGCCCTAGATGAATGCGTAGAAGAAAACCTAGAGGACGATCCCTTTATAAATATGGAAGTGTCTGGCATAGGAATGTATATCATTCATGAACAGAATGTAGTGATCCCAAATTTGATGATGGAGAAGGATATGGATCCAGAATAGCAAAACAATGATCTATGGCAATTGTTCTTTGATGGTGCCAAAAGAAAAATTGGTGCACAAGGAGGAGCTATTCTAATTTCACCATAAAAGAAAAGGTGTTACTATGTTGTATGCTTTTCCTTTAGATGCACTAATAATACATCAGAATATGAGGCTTTAATTCATGGTTTAGATTGCACCAGAAAGAAAGACATCAAGTGTTTGCAAGTTTTTGGTGATAGTGAGCTGATAGTTAATCATATTTGTAATACTAACCTCACCAAAAATGATGTGCTCAAGATTTAAAAGAACATAGTTTGGGATCTAATTGAAGAATTTGATGCTTTTAATCTAATCTCTATTCCAAGAAATTAGAACAAGCAAGTAGACAAGTTGGCTACTATGGGAGCTAAATATGACATTCCTAAAGAGGTCAAGCATGTTGAAATGCAGTATGTGAGGGTCCTTGTAAGACCTTCAATCCCATATAATCAAGCTAGCTGGAAAGTCTTTGAAAGTGATGAACAAATATCAAATTTTTTGATAAAAGAGGCTAAATTTTCTCATGCTAATCAGAGTAGGCATACTCATCAATACAATGGTCAGATGTTGCAATTGAAAACTAATAAGTTACCCAAGGGGTTAGTCACCCTTGATTCCATTTTTAACTCTAATGACCAGCTTAGAGGAGATAAAGAAAGCATGTTACTGAAGGAGAAACATTATCAACCCATTGAGGTACTCTGTGATAAGTTCCTCAAACTTGGAAGGGTATGTACTCAACCAGAACAACAAACTTTTGTCTCATTATGCCTGGAATTCAGTGATGTATTTTCATGAGAATATTATGACTTGAAAGGGTTTGATCCCACTTATCCCAACACACTATTGAGCTTGAGCCTAATGCTAAACCTATGAGACAAAATAAAAGACCTATTAACCCCAAGTTAGAGGTGTTAATGAAGTCAGAAGTAAGGAAAATGATTGAGGCTAACATTATATTTCCTATCAAGCATACTTCTTGGGTTTACAACTTGGCACCTGTCAGGAAAAAGAATGGTGAAATCTAGTTGTGTGTGGATTTTAGAGACCTCAATCAGGCATCACTTAAAGACCACCACCCACTGCCCTCCATGGAACAGATACTAAAGTTTTTTCAGGATCTGATAGGTTCTCATTGCTAGATGTCTTTTCTTGTTACGATTAGGTCCTAGTAAAGGAGGAAGACCATTATAAAAAATCCTTTCCAACCAAGTAGGGCACCATGGCATACATAAAGATGCCTTTTGGGCTATCTAATATTAGTGCAACTTTCCAAAAATCCATGGAGATGGCATTTTATGGCCTAATGTATAAATTTTTCCTAGTTTATCTAGATGACATAACTATTTTTTCAAAGAACACTAATGATCACTTGGTTCATCTGAGACAAATCCTTGAGAGATGCAAAGAATTTGGAGTTTCATTGAACCCCAAGAAGTGCATCTTTGTTTTCCATGAAGGTAGACTTGTGCGACATATTTTTTCTAAAGAAGGGACAACTATTGACCTTGAGAGGGTAAGTGCAATCCTGACAATACCATTACCAAGACATAAGAAAGGGCCTCAAATTTTCTTGGGGAGAATCAATTTCTTGAGGAGATCCATCCTTAATGTTGCATCATTGCTGAAAACCTATGACCAAGATACTGAAGAAGAATACAGTCTTCCATTGGACAAGTGAAGGTAATAGATGTTTTGAAGAAGTAAAAGAGGAAATAGCATTTGCTTCTTTACTGGTTAGCCCCAATTTTTAAAAGGACTTCATTCTGTATGCATTTGGTAATACTGACACCGTATTTGCAATGTTAGTTCAGCAAAATGATGATAAGAAGGAGCAACCAGTGAATTTCTGATGCAAGGGGGGTAGGGAGAGGGACCAAAGGTATGCCCTAACTAGATCCACCTTGCGGAGATCACACAAAGAAGACAAAAACACACAAGTGAGAGAGAGAATGTAGATCAACTTCTTATTATTTCACCAAATTGAGTCATACATGTTGGGTTGTAAGGCCTTCCTGGTTTGGGCTAGATATTACAATTCAAGTACATAAGTCCTCCAACATACGAGGATCTAAAACTATCTTCAAACTTCTAGCTTCTATTACTGATGTCCTAATTGATGTCCTAAAACTACAACTAAATATTACAATATATACAAGAGGCTACGAAAAAATTCAGCCTTCAGATCCACCATCAATAGAAGAAATGACTAGATCTAGGTCCACACGCTTCCCAATGATATATTCCAACATTAAATCCATGACCATAATTAATTACACAAGTTAGCCTCAACAAGAAACTAAAAAAAACAACTCGGTAATAAAGCATAACTGAGTGCCACACAAGCATCACCGAGTGCCAGGGACTTAACTAAGCACCAGAGAGATAACCAACCAACTCGGTTAACAAAGGAAACTAAGCAACTACCGAGCCAACTTGGTCAAAGAAAGAACCAAGAAACACATGAAAACACAAACATATTTTTCGTGACACAGGATTTCCAAGGACCTGAGATGCTCCTGCATTAGACACCTAGGGTTATTTAAAATGATTCTCCAAATCATGAAGTAGGTACAATCTGAGCTAAATCCAACTTAGATTGTGAAATCCATGATTGTGAAATCCATGAACTGCCTTCAATCGGTCTATTCTTTGACTTTACCAGATATTCCATATACTATTTTCCTCTTGTACTTCTGCCAACTCTTTGTTCCAAAATCTTCTCAACTTCTTCTATCTATTTCTTAGGATAATCATTTAGTACTGTCATTTCTTCATTTGACTCTTCGTACTCATATAAATCAGAAATGTTGAATATAGGTGATATATCCATGTCATCAGGTAACTCAATCTCATAAGCATTTCCACTATCAAATTTCCTCAAAATCTTGCAAGGACCAAACTTCTTCATTTTTAGCTTCCCATATGTTCCAATAGGAAATATGGATTTCTTCAAATGAACCATCACTTCATCATTGACTACAAAAGTCTTATGTCTTCTAGATCTGTAACCTCTATCTTTGTATTTTTTATTACTTTTCTCCAACTTATGTTTCACATCTTCATGCAATGTCTTCATGTACTCAGCAAACTTTACTCCTTCAGCACTTCTCTTTCCTTCATCAGCAATATCCCTCAAGTCTGATATACCTCTCGGTTCTATGCCATTTACAATCTCAAAAGGTGTTTTTCTAGTACTCTTATTCATTGAATTATTGTATGAAAACTCTTCTTGTGCCAACATAGAATCCCAATTACTCGGTTTGTCTCCAACTAAACATCTCAAAATATTACCCAAGCTTCTATTCACAACTTATGTTTGTCCATCGGTCTGTGGGTGAAATGTTGAACTATATTTCAAGTCAGTGCCAAACTTTCTCCAAAGGGTCTTCCAAAAGTATCCAACAAATTTACTATCTCAGTCATAGATGATACTCCTTAGTAATCCATGCAATCTAATAATTTCCTTAAAGAAAATATCTTCTATATGTACTACATTTGATGTCTTTGTACAGGGTATAAAATGTGCCATTTTAGAAAATCTATCCACAACAACAAATATATAATCATTACCTCTTACTGTCTTCAATAAGCCAAGAACAAAATCCATACTGATATGAATCCAAGGTTTCTCAGGAACAGAAATCGGTGTGTACAATCTAGTATTCTGACTTACTCCTTTTGCAAATTGACAAATTCCACAACTTTTCACAAATTTCTAAACATCCTTATACAACTACAGCTAAAATTATTTCTCCTTAAGCAAACTCAATGTCTTGTCAACACTAAAGTGTCCAGCCAAACCACTACTATGTTTATCCTCTATCAAATTAGTTCTCATTGATCCTCTCGTTATACACAATTGAATACCTTTAAACAACATACCTCCTTGAATGAAATATTCTTCCCATTTAGTACTCGGTTGATCTTGAATAGGTAATATACACTTTCTCCATGGGTTATAAAAATAAGGATCAAATTCATATGAATCTCTCATGTCATCAAAACCAAGAAATTCAATTTTCATCTCGGTCATCAAAGATCTTCTTCTACTCAATGCATCAGCAACTCAGTTAGTGACTCCACTCTTATGTTTTATCACAAATGTATAACTCTGCAAATACTCAACCCATTTCATATGTCTCTGATTAAACTTAATCTAACTACCCAAATACTATAAAGCTTTTTGATCGGTATAAAACAAAAATTCACTCGGTATCAAATAATGTCTCCATTTCTTTGGGGCTTGAAAAATGGCATATAATTCTTGATCATACACAAAATATTTCCTTTTTTCATCATTCAACTTTTCACTAAATAAAGCAATAGGTTTACCTTCTTGAGTCAACACAGCTCCTATTGTACTACCACCCTCATCACATTCTACTTGAAATACCTTATTGAAATCAGGAAATGCTAACATAGGAAATTCAACAACCTTCTTCTTCAGAGTCTCAAAACTTTTATCAGCTCCATGTATCCACTTGAATTCTCTTTTATCTCCTCTCATAGTCTCAGTCATAGTATTACAAATTGAATTGAAATTCCTAATGAACTTTCGGTAAAACTTGGCAAACCATGAAATGATCTTACCTAACTAGCATTCTCAGGTGTAGGCCAATTCAAAATAGCTTCAAAATTTTCAGGATCCATCTTCAAACCATCAGATGAAATCACAAATCCCAAATACACAATCTCCTCTTTTATGAAAGAAACTTTTTTTCAAATTTATCAACAACTTTTCTTCTTTCAACCTCTGGAATACTTGTTTAACATGCAATAAATGTTCTTCTCTGGTCTTACTAAATATTAGAATATTATCTAGGTATACAATTACAAATGTACCTATGAATTTCTTTAAAACTTCATCCATCAACCTCATAAAAGTACTCGGTGCATTAGTTAAACCAAAAGGCATAACCAACCACTCATACAAACCTTCTTTTGTCTTAAAAGCAATCTTCACTCATCACCTTCTCTAATTCTAATCTAATGATACCCACTTTTCAAATCAATTTTGGTAAAATACTTTGCTCCAGTCAAACTATCCATTATGTCATCCATTCTTGGTAGAGGAAACCTATATTTCACTGTTATCTTATTGATTTCTCCAGAATCAGTACACATTTTCCATTCTTTGTTCCTCTTAGGTACTAATACAGGAGGTACTGCACAAGGACTCAAACTTTCTTGGATCAAACCTTTCTACAACAATTCTTGAATATGTTAGTTCAATTCTTGATTCTCGATAGGTGTCAACCAATGTGGTGCCTTATTCAGTAAACTAGCTCCATGGATTAGATCTATGCAATGATCAATGCTTCTCTTCGGTGGAAAACCATCAAGTACATTATCAAAAATGATCTCACTATACTTGGTGAGTAACTTATCAATCTCTTCAGGTATGCTATCCTTTGTTTTCTTACTTAGATTGTTAGGAATCATAGAGAAACATACATCATTCTTCTTCAAATCCTTAACAAACTTTCTTCATTCCATCAAGCAAAATTTCATAGATGTCCAAAAATTACTAGCAGGTTCTTCAATCAAAGGTAACAAGATTTGTCTTCTCCCATCAGCCCAAATTATATATTTATGCAATCTCCCATCATATATAGCATGTCTATCATATTTCCAAGGTGTACCCAATGAAATATGACAACAATCCATAGGCATGATATCACATAACACCTTATCATAGTACTTTCCAATTTTCAAATTCACATAACATTGTTGACTTACCAAGAGTGTATGCTCATCTTTGATCTCTGAAATTTGATAGGGCTTCAGGTGTTCCAACCTTTTCAAATACAACTTTGTAACCATTTCCTTAGATTCCAAGTTCTTCGAGCATCCACTATCAATGATTACCTTCCACACTTCATGAGAAACTCTACATTTGGTCTTGAGAAAAAATTTCCTTACCGGATCTTCCTTATTACTTTCACTCCAAAGTGCTCTCCTTACCATCAAGTTATTTTCCTTCTCAAGTTCATTCAGTGACTCTTCTTGCACCAAATAATTTCTACTGCTATCAACCTTCTTACTTGCATGTGTACACTCAAATGATCTATGTCCTTCTTCTCCATAATTGTAAAAAGTTCCTTGGAAACCACCTTTGTTATAACCACCTCGGTAGTTATTGCCTCTTCCTCTAGATAAATTTTCACCTTTCCACTTAGTCTTGCCTTTATCCAGATTTGGCTTTTCTAGTTCAGGTCTACTTTTTTTACCATAAGATCTACCTCTTCCTCTAGGGAATCTACCACCTCTACCTCTTAGTCTTTGTCATGTCTCTTGTTCAATTTCTCCTCGACTTTTAATGAAAATTGACAAGCTTCTTCAATGTTCTCCAATTTGACCAAACTAATTTCTTCTTGGATGGAAACTCTCAATCCATTCAGGTACCTAGAAATTCTTTCCACATCATCTTCATCATGTCCAGATTTGATATCTAATCTATATAATTCCTTAGTATACTCTTTTACTGAGCTATTTTTCTACCTCAAACTTTGCATTTGCCTAACTAGGTTAATCTGATAATCATAAGGTAAGAACTTTCCTTTCAAATTATTCACCATCTTATTCCATACCTTAATTTTTTCTTTGCCTTTCCTCTTTCTGTCCAATTGCAGATGTTCCCACTAGAAGGATGCATGACTCTTCAATGTTGTGCTTGCAATTTTCACCTTCTTTTCTTCAGGGACATTTTCAAATTAAAATTACTTTTCCATCTCGATGATCCAGTCCACCAATTCATCCAAATCCAATTTTCCACTATACTCAGGAGGATTAAAGTGTGGTGTAGAATTCAGATTTGTCAAAGCTTTCAATGATCTTTTCTCACCTTGATCCATCACTGGTGCAAGTTCTAAATCACCTTGTTCTTCCTCAATTTCATCATCACTAACATCTTCAAGATGTATTCATCTTCGTTGGGTTGTCTCAACATCTTCTAATCTAGAAACAAGTTGTCTCAACATGTCTACCAATCGTGGATCTGCATCTCACCTCCCATGAACCATCTTGAAACCCTCTGTAATTGCAGGCAAGATCATAATCTACTACCCCGCAACAAATCAACTAGGGTTTGACAAGAAGGAACCCTCAAACCTAGATTCACAAACCTAGATCCAGATCTCACCTTAGATCTGATACCACCTGACATAAGGGAGGATAGGGAGAGGGTCCAAAGGCACACCTAACTAGATCCACCTTGCAGAGATCACAAGAAGAAGCAAAAAACACACAAGTGTGAGAGAGAATGCAGATCAACTTCTTATTATTTCATCAAATTGATTCATACATGACAGGTTGGAAGGCCTTCCCGATTTGCGCCATATATTACAATTCAAATACAAAAGTCCTCCAACATGCGAGGATCTGAAACTATCTTTAAACTTCTAAATTCTATTACTGATGTCCTAATTGATATCCTAAAACTACAACTAAAGATTACAATATATACAAGAGGCTATCGAACAAGTTGGCCTTCAGATCCACCATCAATGGAAGGAACAACTAGATCTAGGTCCACACACTTCCCAATGATAGATTCCAACATTAACTCCACTACCATAATTAATTACACAAGTCAGCCTCAACAAGAAACTAAAACAAACAACTCAATAAGAAAGGATAATCAAGCACCAGACAAGCATCACCAAGTGCCATGGAATTAATTGAGCACCAGAGAGATAATCGACCAACTCAATTAACAAAGGAAACTGAGAAACTACCAAGCCAACTCGATCAAAGAAGGAATCGAGCAACATAGGAAAACACAAACATATTTTTGGTGACACGGGATTACCAAGGACTCGAGATGCTCCCGCATCACTTTCCACAACCAAGGTTTGGATGGATATGAGTTAAACTATACCCCTATGGAGAAACATGTCCTAGCAGTGGTAAGAAGTTTTAAAAAATTTAGACATTTTGTTTCTAATAATATTGTTCATCTTATGGTTTCTCACCCCTACATTAAATATTTTCTTCTGAACAAGGATTTGAACCATAAAAGAGTTAGTTGCTTACTATAGTAATGGAAAATTATGTTTAAATCAAAGTTACTAAGTTGATAAGAGGAAAAGAATTATGCAAGAAAATGGCAGAAGGGAAAGATGATAGCAATCAGCAAGAGGAAGATGTTGTCCTAATGAATTAGAATTTAGAACAGAATGCAAGTTGGATAGCAGAAATGAAGCACTACCTCTTGACTGGTGAGTGTCCCCAAGGTCTTGACAGAGCCAAGAGAAGGTATTTTAGGCTTCAATCCATTCCTTTTGTCATTCTAGATGGTGTTTTATATAGAAATACTATAATGGTGTCCAGTTAAGATGTATTGACCCAAACCATATGGATAGAATTCTCAAAGAATTCCATGATGGAGCATCTGGAGGCCATTTTGTAGCAAGGACTACTTCTCTAAAATTGATGAGAGAAGGATATTACTAGCCTAACTTGCATAAGGATTCCTTTTCCTAGCTAATAAAATGTAAGAATTGTCCTTTATTTGCAAGCAAATAGAAGTTGGCAACTCTGCTATTACATCCCATCAAACTAGAACAACCCTTCACAATATGGGGAGTGGATTTCATTGGCCCCATCAATCCACAATCTAGTGCTAGCCATAAATGGATCCTTACTACTTCAGATTACTTTACTAAGTGGACAAAGGTTGTGGCACTAAAAGAAGCAAATGAGAACTTTGTTCTTAACTTCTACCAGGACATTATGTCAAGATTTGGCACACCTAACTCCATCATCTCAGACAATGCCTTGGCCTTCCTTGGAATGAAAATATTTGAATGGGAAGTGAGACACAATATTTTCCTAAACACTTCATCCAACTATTACCCTCAAGTTAATGGTCAGGAAGACTCAACTAACAAGAACTTGATAAGGATCATCAGCTAGACCATTAAGGGGAATCAAAGAGATTGGCACATCAATCTAAAGTTGGCCTCATGGGAAGATAGGATAACCCCTAAAAGATCCATAGGTAACACTCCCTACATGCTAATTTATGGAAAATAATCTAGAGTTCTTGTTTCTATTGAATTACCTACTCTAAGCTTGATTAAAGAACTTGAGTTAATGAAGGAAGATGATATGAAAATCAATCTTTCTAAATGAGTTGAGCTTGAGGAAACCAAGAAACTAGCATTAGAGAATCTTGAGGCCCATCATTCTCAGATGAAGAAACTTTTGATAAGAAAACTATGCCTAGATTTTTCAAAGAAGGGGACCTAGTCCTTAAATGGGATGAGTTAAAAAGTAAACTAGGAAGGAATACCAAATTTAATGAAATATGGAGTGGGTCGTTCATGATTACAAAATGTAAAGCACATAATGCCTTCAAGTTGGCTGCCATGGATGGAGAATATTTTCCATTCCTGTGAATGGGATTCACCTCATAGCATGCTACTGAGGTTAAGGTACTACCCCTTGTATATCAGTGTAATACCCCAAAAATGGGCTATAGGTTCATTAACCTCCTATATCGACACATCGAATGAAATTGATACAAAAGTCCTAACCTAAGGCACATCTTCACATAAAAATCCTAATTGATTTTATCTTAATTCTACATCTAGGAATATTTCCTAAATATTCCTAATTTATCTAATTATCTTTAATTAAATATTATTAGGTGATAAATGTTATTATCTATCCTAAAGTTGATTAATTGAATATGATGATTATTAATTAATTAATTTAATTTTGCCACTTAATTATTTAATTACATTTAATAAATTCTACTGAAGTGTTGTGAGCTCATGCCTGCCATCTGTTGGGCATCTACCCACACTACTGTGGTGCAGTATCCTTCATTTATGTTCGATCTAATCTTTAATCACTTCAATCTTGACAAGGTTGCATCATTCAATCTTCTTGAATCAATTCATTCTTCGATTGTCTTCATCTTATTATTTTTCTTCACCCAACGTTAATGGTGGAAACTAGAGCTTCCTCTCACAAGAAATCTGGAGAAGCACTTAACATTGTACCTTTGACTACTCAAAAGGGTCCAACTCTTGAACAACTCTACAATTCTAGTCTTTACGAAGACGATGGTCTTGGCAATTTTTGATTGAAAACTGGTTGCATACCCCCTCCATCAAATCACAGAGGTAATCAACAAACTCCACCTCAATCTAATCTAGGGAGCCCTAAAACTCCTAACATGTCTCACAGAGGGATACATCATGGGTCCAAAGGACATCAGTCTCAACATAGTATGGATAAGGAACCCACACCTTCTGAAATTGCCCAATATCAAAATGATGATAACTTCAAAAGAATGATGAAACATTTCTTGAAAGAAGATAGAGAAGCATACTTTCTAGAGTTAGCTCATCAAGGAGCTAAAATTCCTCCAAACTTTAATGTGGAAGATATCATTACGCGTGAGGAAGAAACTCCTATCATGGCTATGATGAAATAGATGCATGCCATGCAAGTCAAACTTAACAAACTTGAAAAAGAAAAGGAACCTAAGGAGTTCTGCATGGAAGCTCTATGCCCTTTTCCATTTGATAAAGACTTGTACATGCCACCATTCCCTAAAAGAGTGGAGATGCCTAAATATGATAAGTATGATGGAAAATCTGATCCTCAAGATTATGTCAGAGAATTATGTATTCAATCTATGGAGTTTATGCATGAACCAACTTACTTAATGCATCTTTTCCCTCAATCTATGGGAGGAGCAGCCATTCATTGGTTCTGTAGAATGCCTCCAACTATCAAGACTTTTGAGGAGTTAATCAAACTATTCTATCAACAATACTCCTATAATATTCAACATTCAGTCACCATGATCGACATCTGCAATATGAAACAATATCTAGGTGAACCATTCCTAAGATTTCTCAAGAGATGGAGGAAGAAATTTTCTCTATATGCTAGACCAATTCTAGAAAATTAGAAGCTGTAAATCTTCATCAACAATCTTGTTCTAGAAATTAACCACCCTTTACAAATGCAAAATCATACATCTTTTGATAAGATGGTAGATAATGCAATCAAAATTGAGAAGGTGCTTGTGAAAAAAGGAGACAAATCACTTCAAAAGTACAAGTATGAATCTAGATCTAGTTCTAAAGATAAAGGAAAAAATTGGAACAAGAATAAAGGCATCATCAGAGATGGCATTGTTGATAATATTTGTGCCCCATCTAAGGCACCTGCTTTCAATCTCACTGTTGGCACCCAAGCCATCAAAGTTGTTGAAGCTAAAACATTTGAATCTAACAAAAATTCATCTGATTATAGACCTTGGGCTATAGATCCTAATATCAAATTTAATCCTCTTGGAGAGTCCTTGGAATCTACCATCAAAACTCTATTGGTAAACAAAATCATCTACTTGCCTAAGATGAAAGTCTTTGATCCTGAACCTAAACCAAAATGGTGGAGGGAGAACGACTTCTATGAATTCCATCGCAATAAGGGTCATAAGACTAATAACTACATCTACTTGAAGCACATCATATAAGACAAAATTGATAAAGGAGACATCATGATTGACAATCATAAGAGCAATAATGATCATACAACATTCAGAGAACCATTTCCTAAACATGGTAAAGAAGATTCTTCTTCTCAGCCTAATATGGGTGCTAAAGTCAATTATGCCTACTCTGGAAACAATGTTGTTATCAATATGGTTGAACCATGCCTATCTGAGCATTGCAATGTCATCACAATTGTAAGAGGAGATAGAGATAATCAATCAACAAATGTAGTTACTTAGTCACAAGCTCAAGCACATCTGCAAGGACAAATACCAGATTCATCCAATGTCCCTAAGGTGCCTTTCAATCTTTCATCTACTTCTAAATAGAAGGCTACATCTAAATCTTTAAATCCTAAAGACATGATGCCTACTTCATATAGTATTGTTCAACAACTCTAGCATACAAATGAAAAAATCTCCATGTTTGAGTTGCTTCAGATATCTCCAACTCATAGAACCATTCTAGACAAAGCTCTACTCGGATCCAATGTTCTTGATAACCTTGATTTAGATAGATTTCAAACTATGGTTGGTCATCTTACATCTCCATAGTACATTTCCTTTTCAGAGGAAGATGATAACTCCTTGATTCATCTTCATAACCAGCCCTTGCATATTGAAGTCTTGATCCAAAACCATCATGTCAAATGTGTGTTGATAGATGGGGGTGATGGTCTAAACATTTGTTCTTTCAGCTTGATTACACAATTGGGATTTTCAAAAATGGCCATTGATCCTAGAAAGAAGATAACTATCAAAGCATATGATTATAAAGAAAGATCTTCAAAAGGAACAATTGTCCTACCTATCAGAGTAGGTCCTGTCATCAGAGATACTATATGTCAAGTTCTTGATCTACCTTTGGATTACAATATCCTTCAATGGAGACCCTAGATACATGAGATGAAAGCTATTACTTGTACATACCATCAGTGTTTGAAATTTTCTTATGAAGGATTAGAGGTGACGATTCCAGATGATCTATATACAACTTGCAATGCATTAAAGGAGAGTGCTAATAAATTTGTTCCTAACAACAGATAATCTTCCACTAAGCAGCTAGACATTGCTTCAACATCCAAGATAGAAGACATTGCTAAAGAGGTTAAGATCAAAGAAAATGGTATGGGAGAATATACTATAGAGCCACTCTTATCTTTGACATCTCTCTGTAACTCACCTAAGTCCTATGGACAAATTATGAAGCAGTCCAAACTAGAGTCTAAAGAACCTCTTGAGGCATATAAAGGCAATTTTGTTGCAGAACAAGTATCTAAACAAGAGTTTGAAGAAAATGAAGTTGTGCTCATATGGCTATACAAAGATGAACCTAAATCTCAAGTTGTTAAAAAATGTGATGCTAAAATACCGAATATCCCTTCTAAGTCATATGGCCTAGGAGACAAATTGATCACAAAAATGGGATATAAAGGAAAAGGACCTCTAGGACTATAGGGTAAAGGTCTTATGTCACCTCTTGATCATCATGGAAGAGAAAACAAGAATACAATAGGTCTACGATATAAGAAGAAGCCTTTATGTCTTAGCAAGAACTCTCCACATGTCTTACAATAGATTGAGCCATCCACTGCAAATAAACTAAAGGGAGAAACAATAGAACAATCTGATAGTGATGATTTAGACACCACTGAAGATCTCATTCCCTATGATCATTTGCCTAAAGAAATAAAAGACCTCCTTGAATTTGAAGATGATCCAATAAAAAGAATTAATGTAGTAGAAACACAAGAACCTACTATAGAGAAAGAGATAGTTGCAACACAAGAACCAACTAATCTCCAAGACAATCAAATAGACAAAGAGGAAGGTGGTAGTTATTCTGAGATAGATTCCCATGAGTATGAATTCAAATCAGAATCTGAGGGTAACCCTTCCTGGGGTATTCACCCTGACTTTACTCATGTTCTTAGATTTCCTAGAGGCATAGATGAAGAATCTAATGACTATGAATGGGGAGCCATTCGAGAAGAAGATGAGATTATTACAAAAAAATATGTTGATGTTATTCACCAATATGCACCTAAACCCAACGTAAGTCTAGAGTGAAATGATGAGCTTATCGAGTCTAATCCACTGATGGCTGAAGTGGACTTCCACAATGACATTGAGCCTATTCAAGAATTGAATGTCTTAAGTTTTAATATCACCTTTGAACTCGAGTGTCAGGTTAGGACCAATGATGACAAATCCATATCCGTAAACACTATTTCCCAATCTTTCACAACTTTGACTATCCAAAATCCTGAACTTCTTGACCAAACCTCTACAAATATGAGCCAAGGTATTTATACCTTTCCCAATGACTATGCCCTTGCTTGCTACCTAAATGTAGTTGAGCCTATGAGGACTTCCATTAGTGAACCAAGTATTAGCATGACGGAGTCAGACATCAAGTATCTTAGTTAGAAAAATAAGAATAAGAATAAAAAGAAAAGGAGTTTTGAGGGTGAAAACACTTTGTGGCAATCTCAGAACCTACAAAAGTAAAAATAAAAGATGTATCCGAAGGTGAAAACCTCTCTGAGGTGCCTAAGGATGAGATATTTGATGTCCTTCTGAGTCATTTTTAGGATAGGTCTCCAGTTCTAATTGAGCCCACTCAATCTATCAATTTGGGAACAACAGAGGAACCACAGTTGATTCATGTAGCACAATCTTTATCAGAAGAAGAGAAGCAAAAATTTACAACATTCCTAACAGAGAAGAAGATCAACTTTTCATGGAAATATTTAGATATGCCGGGATTGGATCCTGATCTTATAATGCACCATTTATCTATAGCTCTAAATGTTAAACCTGTTAAACAGAAATTGAAAAAGATGCATCTACACATTGCACTCTTGGTAAAGGCTGAATTAGAGAAGCTCCTAAAAGCCGGATTTATCTAAGTTATTGATTATGCGTAATGGATCTCTAATATCATACCTATTTCAAGACCAAACAAATCAATAAGAGTATGCACAGATTTTAGAGATGTAAACAAGGCATGCCCTAAGGATGATTTTCCATTACTTAACATTGATATGATAGGGGACATGACTACAGGCTTTGAGACATATTCTTTAATGGATGGTTTTTCTGGATATAATCAAATAAAAATTTCTCCAAAAGATCAAGAGAAAACTGCTTTCACATGTGCGTGGGGTAACTTCTATTGGAATGTCATGCCATTCAGGCTTAAGAATGCTGGTGCTACATATCAAAGAGCTATGACATCTATTTTTCATGACATGATGCATTGAACTATGGAGGATTATGTTGATGATACTTTAGCAAAATCTATGACAAGATCTGAACATCTAAATGACTTGAGCAAGATACTAGATAGAATGGAGAAATTTAGTCTCAAACTGAACCCTAAGAAGTGTGATTTTGGTATCACTTGTGGAAAGCTATTAGGCTACATTGTTTCAAAGAAAGGAATTGAAGTAGATCCAGCTAAAGTTAAAGCTATCATGGAGATGAAACCTCCCAAGAACATCAGTCAAATGAGAACATTGCAAGGGAGAGTTCAATCTATTAGACACTTCATATCTCGGCTAGCAGACATATCACAACCTCTTACAAAGACATTACATAAAGGTGTGACCTTTTCATGGACTGAGAGATGTGAAAATAATTTTAATCATATCAAGAAATATCTATCAAATCCTCCTATCTTGATGCCTCCCATTCAAGGGAATCCTTTGATCTTATATGTCTCTACTACAGATACATCACTGAGGGCATTGCTTGCACAACATGATGAGAACAAGAAGGAAAGAGCTATATACTATATCAATAGAACATTGGTGGCATATGAAAAGAACTATTCTATGATTAAAAAGGCTTTTCTGGCTATGATCTTTGCGTCATAGAAATTGAGACATTATATGTTGGCTCATACCATGCATTTAGTAGCTAAGATTGATCCACTAAAGTACCTATTAAGCAAAGTTTCCCTCACGAGTAGATTAGCCAAATGGGTCATGCTCTTAAGTGAATTTGACATTGAATATGTTAAAATAAAAGCTATTAAAGGAAAATTTATTGCTGATCAATTAGCAGATGCACCTTTGTTTGATGACACACCAATGCAAATGGAATTTCCAGATTCCTCTATCATGAATCTTTCTTCTAGAGAATGGCAATTGTTCTTTGATGGCTCCTATACACAGAATGGATCTGGAGTAGGTATCTTTTTTATCACTCCTCAAGGATACTCCATTCCTAAGGTGTTCAGAATTAAATTTCCTTGTACCAACAATCTTGTTGAATATGAAGCCCTTTTGAATGGTATGAAAATAGAAATTGAGTGGAGAGTAATAGAACTACACTTTCAGGGAGACTCACAACTTGTAATCCATCAAGTCAATGATGTATACCAAATGAAGGATGAAAAGCTCATTCCATAAAAGATAATGGTAGATGATCTAAAGAAATATTTCATATTTATCACATTTAAGAAAATACCTAGAACAAAGAATAATGTTACCGATGCAATAGCAATGCTATCTACTTTATTACAGCAACTTGAACATGAGCTATGCTACGAATTCTTGGTGGAAGCACTATCTTATCCTGCATATGACTCCCCTGATACTTGTATGATCTGCACTATTGTAGGTCATGATTCATCCAGATATAAGAACCTATTCTCCTATCTCAAAGACCAAATCATTCCTCATACCTTTAACCATCATGAAAAGAGATACCTTATCTGTAATGCCTCCTGATATGTCATTATTGGTCATGATCTGTACAAACGAGGTCTAGATGGTATGCTACTTAGATTTATAGAATGGGAAGAGTCTCAATGTGTGTTAGAGGAAGTCCATGATGGTATTTGTGGGTCACACTCAAATAGTTTAACACTAGCCTAAAAACTTATTAGGGTTGGGTACTATTGGCCGAAAATGGAGAAAGAGTCTATTAAGTTTGCTAAGAACCGTCAAAAGTGCTAAGTGCATGGCAACTTAATTCATGCTCCAAGGAGAGATCTAATTCTCTTCACTACTCAATGGCCTTTTCACCAATGGGTATTTGATCTTATAGGATCCATACATCCTCATTCTTCTAATGGGCATACCCACATTATTACAGCTACATATTATTTCATGAAATGGGTAGAAGTAGTCCCTTTAACACAAGAAACTAGAAAACAAATATCTATGTTCATCTTGAACTACATCATATTTCGGTATGGTATCCCACATTCTATAGTCAAAAAAAATCATGGACAATTCAAGAACAAAGACTTAGATGATCTATGTGCCAAATTCAAGATTACACAACATTGGTCATATATCTACTATCCTCAAGGGAATGGACAAGTAGAGGCTTCAAACAAGAATCTATTGAAAATCTTGCACCGTACAATTAATAAAATAGGAAGAGACTAGCATCTCATGATCAATCCATCTCTTTGGGCCTACAGAACAAGTATCAGAACACCTACTAGGGCTACACCTTTCACTTTAGTTTATGGGTCTAAAGCGGTACTACCTATTGAGGTTGAAATCCCATCACTAAGAATCAGAATGCATGGTCTAGTAATTGATGATGACTACAGAGTGTCTAGCTTGCAAGAACTTGAACTACTAGATGAGCATAGGCAAGTAGCATATGATCATCTCAGAGTATATCAGAAGAGAATGTCTAGAGGTTACAACAAGAAAGTTAGACACAGAGAATTTTAGGTTCATGATCTAGTCTTGAGAGAGAATCCTAAAAATCAATCACATAGAGAATGCAAGGGGAAGGTTGAACCTAACTGGTTGGGTCCCTTTGTAATCACTTCTACTTTTGGCTCTAGTGCCTATCAACTCTCAATGACTGAAGGAGAACAGCTCTGAGAACCAATCAACATTCTCCATCCGAAGAAATTCTATGCCTAAGGCATTCAGTGTATGGTAAAATGTCCTGAAAAAATCTTAAAAATTTAAAAATTTCTGAAAAAATGAACATCTTGGTGAAAACCTAGCAATAGGCACCTTGATGATTCACAAAAAATCAAAAAATATTAAAAGTACAAAAAAATTGAAAAAATGAAAAATACAAAAAAAAATGAGAAAAAGAAAAGTGCCTTGGTGAAAACCTGGAAACAAGTGCCTTGGTAGCAAAAATAGAATCTCTACCAAGATGGTGAAAACCTGGCAAATGAGTGCCACTTGTTTCAAAATGCTCCATCTATCAGCACAATCTTGGTCTTTCCCATCTTGCTTTAGTTTGTACATATCTCCCAATTTGTTTACGCATTCCTATTTTCAATAAGTTGGTCTGTACACCAATCAGCTCAAGCATCTGTGTCCTATCAATGTTCCTAACACTTGGGGGCAATCAATATCATATTCTATAGCCTCCATTACATCTTAGACGAGTCATATCTAGTTAGAGTCCTTTGAAGCTTCATCTGAGTCAGTCATTCAGTCTCCTCTCTAGAAAGGATTTTGCATCTACAACAATGCAATCAAACATCAACACAAACTGAAAACAATCTATGCTTCTTCATGCTTTTATCTCCTTGTATGCTTACTGATTCACATTGATATTTTTGCATATTGTGTCCCTTCGAGCTCTTCAATGATGTCCTTTACAAGATTTAGGGAGTGATGACTGGGGGCATAATCTTTTCTTTGTCTTCTGCTTGTATATGAAAATCTAACAACTTTGGAAATCTTGGATTGAAATGGTGTCCGTCTGTAAGAACCTCTATCTCAAATTGGATGGCCATGCATACCTCGACCATTAATACCTAGACAATTCAAAGAAGTTTGATCTAACTATTATCTTTTTGAGTGAGTTCTTTCTCCTATTGTGAAACGTGATCTTGCCTAAGGATGTGAATGATAAAGGGTCACTATGGGTAATTCACACTAGATTTAGAATAATCTCTTGACTATTTAATGTGTTTGCACACAAGGCATATTCAGGTCATCACAACGTTTATGTTCTGATGCTTATACAAATTTCCATATAAAAATGGACATGATATTTAGGTCATCCTAGGGTTTGTGCCTTGGTGCTTATATCTAATCTGACATTTCAAAAACAAAATCAATATTCATATGTCTATGGTTGTCTCACCAATGGGCGTTGTATTGATTCTTGCGCATACAAATCGATATTCATATGTCTATAGTTTCATAACTAGTGGGTGTTGTATTGATTTATCTAATTACCTAAAAATTTCAATGATGATAACAAATCAACACATGATCAGTGACTAGGTCCTAGGTCCTAGGTTTGCATTTTATTCTTCATGTCATTTTAGATTTTGCACTTTGCATGATCTCACAAATTGCTTGAACACTTAAATGATTCTTCAAAAAAAAAAAAAATGACACAAGAGTTGAATCTCACATGAAGGTTCTTTTAATGAAACATCAAGTAGAATCCTTTTTTGGGATCAAAATCAAAATCTAAGATCGTTTATATTATTCACTACTTGCATAATCAACCTTCAATCATCATAGAAATCTAGAATTCAACTGATTATCTTATATGAAACTATAAAAATTTCAACTTGGTCAACCATGGTCAACTCATGGTTTAACCAAGTCAAACTTGGTCATGTGGATGTAGAACGCATTCTTGAATGTGTACAACCACTTCTCAAATCAATTAACATGCTTCTAAACTATTCAAAGCTAACTTTTCTTGTCAGATTTTGATTTTCATCCCGAAGGGGGCATGGTATTGCACATCAATCAAATCTATAAATCAATATCTTTCTCTCAATGATCAAGACAACAACCACATCTAGTTATTGATTCATCAAAAGTCCTCGTCACTTGGGGAAAATCTTTCATTTCTTGGGGCATATTAGATTCATCGAGATCCATATCAATCTGGTATCCTAAATCTATCTTGTAAACTGTATCAACTTTTTGTAACTATCAGTTCATTAGTGTTACTTCCTTGGTTCTTCATAACTGATGGGTTCAGGATGTGATACTAATATGATTCATACAAGGACATTCAGGTCTAGAATCGGTCACTCACTTCTTCGCAATCATAAGGTTCATAATCAGGCATTTTGGCACTTTTTCATAATCACCAGTTCATTGTTGCTATAGTTGACATTATCTTTGGTCAATCAGGACCTAAATCTCAAATCTTGAATCTTTAAATCTTTCAATCGATTTCTATCTCAGAATCGGTTCATCTTTCAAAACAAATCAGTTTCATACATCTTTATCATCCACAAACTATCTTTGAACCACTGCACTTCGCATAGTAATTCAAAGAGGGGCAAAATGTAATACCCCAAAAATGGGCTATAGGTTCATTAACCTCCTATATCGACACATCAAATGAAATTGATACAAAAGACCTAACCTAAGGCACATCTTCACATCGAAATCCTAATTGATTTTATCTTAATTTTGCATCAGGGAATATTTCCTAAATATTCCTAATTTATCTAATTATCTTTAATTAAATATTATTTGGTGATAAATGTTATTATTTATCCTAAAGTTGATTAATTGAATATGATGAATATTTAATTAATTAATTTAATTCTACCACTTAATTATTTAATTAGATTTAATTGCATTTATTCCTAATTAATATTGTTTTTATTTTGACAATAAATTAAAATTCCTACAAACAATCAATTGGATATTTATTTAATTGATTTAAAATCAAAGTTGTCAAATTTAATGATTTAATTGGAATAAAGTTTGATTTAATAATTGATTAACCCATAAATCAATTATTTTAATTCAAAATCAGTTAAGTGGAAAATAAATCACTTTATTTATTAAATTAATTCAAAATAAATCATGCACAACCAGAAAAGTAGGCAACTAGAAATTAACCATCAATTTTAAAATGAAACTCAACATCTGATGATGAGTTGAAAAAGAGAACTAAAGCTCTATTTTGAGATAAAAACTACTTTTGCATGATTTTATGAATTAAATATTCTTAATTTCTTGTTAACTCAAAAATCAACCTGAGTTTATCAAGAGTGATTTATGGATTTTCTCAATGCATCCTCAAGCCCTGGATTTCTATAAAATCAAGGCTCAACTCTTCACAATCAAGACCTTGAAATTGCACCCTCACTCTGGCGAATTCATGACTGAAGAATCAATCTTTTGTGAATCAAGGCTATTGTGAGATTTTCATTTATTCTTTTGAGCATTCATAGTTTCATGTCATAGATTTTTATATGCATTCATAGCATTTCTTAGATTAAATCTGCATTCAAATTCAGTTTCATACATTATAGCTTAGATTCATACAGTTTCTCATTCTTATTGCATAGAAAATACAAAAATATAGATTAATTTGCATTCATATTTCATTACTTTCATCATCTTAAATCCTTTGTTTAGGTTTTGCATTGTCACTGATCTCGATTTCAATCTGAGAACATCATACTTGCACCTACTAGAAGGCAGTAAATCACCTGCTTAGCATAGTTTCAATTACTTGTAGATTTCAGTTTTTGCTAACCTCTAATATTTTACTGAAGTGTTGTGTCTACAACTAGGTACAAAATTCACACACACAATCAGTAGTTAGTTTTTTTAGTTTTTAGTTTTCCCTAAGTACTCTAGCACAGGTGTGTTTTTAGTTTCAATTTGGTTTCTCCTTTTTGTGGTTAGTAATAAGCCAAAGATACATTGATGCCATTCTGCAAGCTCCATCAAGAAAGCATCAATGATTGGTAGTAGTGAGTAGAGTGCCTCATCAATACTCACATGATGAGTCCCTCAGAACAATACCACTTTGTCTTAGGCACTTAGGGTTTTTGTGGAGGAGAAGGAGTTATTTTGTTTGGAGCCAAGTTCAATTTGGAGGCCCAAAAGACTCTATGCCTAATGGATGCAAAAGGCAATAGGTTAAATGGTACTTAGTAGGAAAGCACTCAGCTAAGGTCACCATAAATGTTACCATATTTTCATGTTCATTCAATTGGTAATCTATTTACTAGATGAGTGACTACAATACCCTAGTTTTCATTATTAAGTTATCTTGTTTAAATTTGTGTTCTTTTCATTGAACTATAATTTGGAAGTATATATAAAAGAAAAGAAAGATGTACATCCAAGGATTACATGTATATATGTTGAATCATAACGATCTAAACATGAAAATCTTGTATGTACTATACAAAGAAAGGAGTGAAAAGTAAATCATCTGAGATCACATAGGTTGTGTGCATAGCCAACTCCTAGGAAGATGTGGTTAAATAAAAACATGCATAAGTAAATGAACATAAGCAACAGGGTACCAGACATTGCTTGAAGAGATGATGGAATGTTGACCCGGGTGTGAATCTAGTGTGTTCCTGTTTGATCCAAAACCTGCAAGGAAGAAATAAATGGGGTTAGATCCAAGGGATCTAAGAAATGTGTGACATCCTATTCCCTATCCACATTTATAGTTATGCATGTGCATAATCATCCATACATCTCTAAAAGGGAACCATGCTACAAGACATGTGCACTCAGAAAGATGCTAGAAGAAGAAAACGATATCATGTTTTCACTGACTTGTTTGTTCCATGTATAGGTACAAAAGAAATTGTGAAATTATTGTTTACCCTCACTCAAATAATAGAAGTACTGAGAGGATGACCTTTCCTAAAAAGGGCCATCCTCAAAGTACATCTAGTCTACACAATAGCAATAATAAGGTGTTTAAATATAATGAATGATGTTGCCCTGTAATGTGGTCACTGTCAAGAAGCCCTCAAATCTCCTTGACAAAACCCACATCACAAGCCAAAAGCACCCATGATCAGGTGTCAGGCCCTCCTAGTACCCTACATTGAAATTTTAAGGGTTATCAGAAGCTCCATTTCTATAGAGTTTCTGATTATCCCTATAGCCCCAAGGAGGGGAACTGATCTAGGAAGAGGGAAGTAATCAATAAAGAAGCAGTAACCATGGAATATTCAAGGTCCATGAAGGAAGAATGGTATAGAGAGCTCTACAATAAATGTAATTGCATCACAAATTGAGCTCCCTAAGGGGAAGCTTCCTAAGCCACCTTTGGGGAACACCAATTTACAACATAAGGACACTTATGAGCTTCACATCTTTAGATGGGCACAAAGTATTTCAAGTGCAAAGAGAATGGGAGCATAATCAAACAGTAAAAATTCAACATCAAAAGATATAATTATTCATGAAAATTCACCATGAGAAAAATAATAATGCATCAATAACATTCAAGTGCCTATACAGTCAAAGATGAGCCAACTGTAAATAGTGGGGCAACAAGAATCTATAGTAATAAATGGTGCCTCAAATCATATCCAAAACTAATAACATGACATCATGATACAAATATAATGAAGCAGTGTGGTACACTCCCCAAAAGAGGCTCATTACATATTACATTGCCTTGAAACAAATGACACAAGAGCATCATAATAAGATGGCATTCAACATTATCATTAGTGGTATATAGATGCAAGCTACATCAAAGGAACTATGATCATTGTATATTCAAATAAAAGTGGGATAGCATCATATATGATGATGAAGCATCAGTATCATAATTTTCAAATCAAAAACAATATACTCAAGCACAACCTCATCCAATGAAGAATGATAACAAGTTCAAGTCATCAAATGGAGTAAATCATAATACCCTAGTTCCATGCAATGGAGAAAACAATGCAAATCCAACATGGATAGCAACAGTGAAGCCTTGGCCTCATCAATGAAACATCCAAAACCAACAAGAGGAAATCATCAAACAGAACACATAATGATGCCCTAGCTCCATGCATGGAGGAAAAATAGTGAAGGGGAATACAATTATAATATAGATAAGAAACAATAATAAATAATGGAGCATCAGTAATTTTATAAATGCCCCATAGCATGGGTTGTGCAAATCAAAAGTTTGACAAAGCAGTGAGCTCCAAATATGGCTCCTAGCCTCAGAGATATTTCATATTTCAAAGAATGATGCAATAGATTCATGATGCCCCAATAGCTCACATGCTATGAACCAAATGATAAACATCAATGATAAGTGAAGCAACAGAATAAAAATACAATGTTTGAACATGATACCAACGGCCTCAAGCATCAGATAAATTCAACAATGATAAGCTCATGGCCCTTCAAAGATGTAAAGCACTAAGCAATGAAGTATAAATCAAGCAGTGAGTCATAATAATGTGGTGCCAAGGGAATTTAACAATGACATCAATTAAATACAATGCAAGGGAGGAGAAGTAATCACAGGACCGAAGCCTCAAAAAACATGGCATCAAATCAAACATTGATCCAATGAAGAAATAATGATGCCCTAGTAAGAAATAAACAAGAAATGATGCCAATACAAATCATAGGCCTGTGGTCTTGGACAATCATACAGCCATCAATGATTCAAATAATAATAAAACAAATCAATGATATCTCAATAACATGGGCTTCCAAGAATACCATTGACTAAATAGGGAAAGAGATAGTGAATGATTAATGATGCGCTAGTCTTAACATGGGAAAGCAATGATGCCATAGAATGGACAATAGAAATCACATGCCCAAGACCTCAACAGTCATAATATAGCTTACACAAACATTAATGGAAACAAGAAAATGATGTCATAGATACAATGAAAATATGAGGGAATAGTCACAAGCCCGTGGCCTTCACAACAAGCATGCCCTCAAGTTAAACAACAACAAATAGAAGGCAGGGTACAAGGAATGATCAAATAACATGCAAAGAATGATACCAACCTCAGTATTGAGCTCCCATATGAAGTTTTGAGAAACCAAAAGTTACCAAATCGGGCTCTTGATCATAGAGGTCAAAAACCTTCAAAGATGCAACTTTCCCAAGTAAAAAGAAGTTAGGACCCCTCAATGCTTTTAGCATCCTTTCAATCCTTTTTAGGGGTTGGGTTTTTAAAACTTGATTTTTTGTGAACCTTAAAAGTATGAAAAATGTTTGAAATGCTTTATGTTTTAATGGATGAGTTTTCCCATTTAAGATGGGTTGAGAACATTATTCCATGAAAACATATTAAATTAAACAATGACCCTATATCCTAGCATGTAGGTCCTATCATTATTGGAGCTATTTTAAAGTAGGTTATAGTTAAAATGTAAAATCATTTCTTATATTATTGTAAAGATATTGGACAAATGATGGTTTTATAAATCATTTTGTCAAATATCATTTATTAAGCATGATTAGGGGAGGGGTAGACTAAATTGGATTTGATAGAGGATGGTTTAATATTCTAATATTTTCATCTTCAGACCTACCCCTATAAATCTAGAAGTACCTGACATGCAGATTTGAGCTACATATTTCATGGACCTGAAATGTACATTCTTCAGAGATATCCCTTCATCAAGTGTCAGATTTGGTGGAGTTGGAAATGGTGAATTTCCAAATTTCTTGGATATGCAGATTTTGAGGTTTCACCTATTTATACCTCTCACTTTGGTGATTGAGGTAGTTCTTGCATTCTATCTCATTTGGAGATTGGAGTGTTTGTAGCTCTTAGAAATACAAATTGTACTTGGCATCCTTTTCACTGAATATAAAGCAGTAGTCCTTCTTGTTCTTATCCATTTTCTGGGTTTTCTATTGAATATCATGTCAAGGTTATTGTGATTTCGTTATATCATCTACTTTGTATGTTGGTTCACATTGAGTATCTAGGGAAGTTTTTTGTTATTTGCAGTCCTAATCTATATACATTTGGGTTTTAAGTTGTGGAATCACTTTCCCTTATTTTAACTCCAAGTACCTCTTTATTTCAAAGAATATAAAAGAAATAGGGTCAAGTTGTGAGTTAAAAAGTTATTTTTCAAGTTTCATTGTGAGCATTTATTCAATATGTGGATCTTTAAAAGTTAGTGAATCACCTAGTTTCCCTTTCAGTTATTTTCATGCACTCTCTTCCCTTTTCCTCCAAAAGCTAGTTTAAGTTTTAAGGTGATTCAAGAGGAAGTCGGCCCCTAATCCAGAGGTTTAATTTCTCATAGGTCACCCACAACTTGAAAGTATTCCCGTGTTTCACAGGATTCCTAGGTTTCATACTTAGCCTCCACGAGTGCAATCCTTAGTGACAACAGATACATTTTAACAAGTGAATCAGGGTAAATCTCTTAACAAAGTGGTCCTCATAGACCTTTGTAAATATCTTAATAGAGTGCTTACTTAGTTGTGAGTTTCAAATCCTTTAATCAAGGTATATTGTATGTTTGTAATCTCTTATCAGGGAATACCCCTCACAGGGTAGATCACTAGAAGTGATCAAAACTTTATAGCCCTAACAGGCACACTTTATTGTTGTAGTAGTGAATATTTTTGGGTGTCATCCCCACCGCATTTTTACCTTTCAAAGGGTTTCTGGGTTACCAAATCTTTGTGTTATGAGTTATTTTTTATTGATGTGATTATAATTTTAGATTCATTTTAGCATTGAAGTTCATGATATTAATACATATGTTGAATTGATATGAAAGTGAAAGTTTTAGTGGATAAGTGATTAACCCCCCCTCTCAGTATCTCACTTTCCCAAATAAGATTTCTAACAATTGGTATCAGATCCTAGTTCTCTTAGAAGAATTCTAACCACTTGAGAGTTAAGATCTTGGAGATGGAGGCTTATAAATTGGGAAAGATCTTAGAGAATCATAAGATTGACATCTAGCTTGCATTGCATAAGCTTGAAGTAGCAAGAGAAGAATTGAAGAAATCCTTAAAGAAAAGGAAATAATTGGCAATCCAATTGAATGACACTCAATATCAAGGAGAATACACTAAAGGTATATTTAATAATACAAACTCCAGTGAAAGTGATGCAGAAATAGAAAATCTATTAGAGAGAAACAACGCATTGAATGAAGAAGTCAGAAGTCTAAAAAGAGAATAAGAAATCCAATCAATAAGACTATGTGAATTGATTGAATAGAAAAAGAAAGTTGAGGAAGACAAGAAAATGGAATAAGAAGATAAGAGACAAATACCTACAAAACTTGATGAAAGGACATGTGATATGCAGAAACTGACAAACAATCAATTGGACATGGTAAATCAACTGTTACTTTCTAATCAAGAGTTGAGTTAAGATCAAAGAACAATCAACTAAAGAATGAGTTAAGATCTGAAAAAGAACTCAATGAAAGGATGAACAAACCTAATGAAGTTGTGAAGTACTTTGAGGAGTTGATGAGATCACCAAGAAGATCCAGTGACACCTCTAGACTAGTACATAATGAGAACCTATCATCCACTGAAGAAGGAGAATCATCAAAGAGTGGAGAACAGAGGAATGTTAAGCCAAAGAACAACAAACCTACATTTTATCATTGTGGGAAACTAGGACACACAACAAACACTTGTAGAAGAAAAAATGGTAAGCCAAATCCTAAGCGTAAATTTAATGGAAATTGTTTTAACTGTAAGAAGCATGGACATCAGGCACATGAATGCAAGTCAAAGGCTAGCAATTCACCCACTATACCTATATTTCAAGGACATTGTTACAAATGTCAGAAATATGGTCATAGAGAATAAGAATGCAGATCCAATGCTAAACCAAAATGGGCATCCAAGAAGCAAGCAAATGCACATAGGAAAGGTAACACATTTAATTGGGATTACAATACATGGTATATTTTTCATTATTGTGGATAATATGGTCATATTGGGGCAAACTATGTAAGGACATACTTTAGAGGCAAACCCAAGAGTTGGATTTACGCAATGCAACATGGAGGATCCCAGAATGGATAGTCCAAACCTTACACTCACAATAACAACACAATGGAAACACCACAAACAAAATTCTCAAATACTATTATACTATTTTCATTCAACATGCGCAGCTGTAAGGCCTTTCAAGTTATGGCCAAATACAAAAATTTACAATAGTAATTCTACAAGACCTCACAAGATCTAACTCCAAGCTAGCCAAATATGTAACAATAGGCTACAACAACCTGGTGGAAACTTCAAGAAGAATTTAAACTTGTGCTCATAAACAACCAAGAAACCTTCTTGTCTTCCAAGACCACACTTAGCTACTAGCTCTACTCAATATCATTCCTCTTCACTACTCCCTCCTTTCTGAATGGTCCTACCCCAAACCCTTCATAAATACACTTCTTCAACTACAAGTTGGGTGGAAGAAAGAAATAACTCCTAGCCCAAGTCAGCTTCTAAACCAACAAATTTTAAATGCAATACAAGTCAGCTCTCAAATAGCCTTATAATTAATTAATTCTCCATATCAGCCTCTAGATCTACCTAGGAAAATGTAACACACACTACCCAAATTAAATGCAATGAGTTGGCCAACCAAATCTCCAAGAACTCCAGTCAGTAAGCCAGACTACTGAGTGATATTAAAACTATTGAGCAAGCTAGGCATCATCGATAAAGTATGATGACCAAGCTCCACAAGCATCATTGAGCACAATTTTTTCCAAGCAACATAATTTTTACCGAGCTCCTTCAATGACCGAGTCTCTTTAGTAACTGAGTCCATCGATCAATGCTACAACTAAGCGACACTAAGATCAAAACACTCTAACATGCAGGATTGCTATCTTCCCTAGGATGCTCCTACATCATAAACCCCAGGTGTGAAAAGATGTTCTTAAAGGCTGGAAGAACATCTTACAAGATTCAACACATAAACCCTTAACTAGTTCTTCACATACATCCCTCCAAGTCTTCAACACTCTTACCCTGGATCCACTTATACTTTCTTTACCTTTTCAAGTCTTTCCTTGACAATACATAGGTCTGATCTCCATACTAATCTCAATCCTTTTACAGTCCTTTAACTCAACTTGGTTCCCAAAGCTCAAGTTCCACCTCCTAAGTTCTTCATTCTACAAAGGAATTAGTAAAAACTTCATTCCATCCTTCTCAACAATAAACACATTCTTGACACAATTATGCATAGACCTACAATCATACTACCAAGGTCTACCAAGATATATGTGACAACTAATCATGGCCACAATATCACACAAAAATTGATCCTTATATTGGCCAATCTAAAAATCAACAAGACATTTCTCCCTCACTTCCAAAGCTGAACATCTTGCAACTAACCAATCCTGTAAGGATAAGGATGTCTCACTCTCTTCAAACCAAGTTTTTGAACCATCTCCTTCACTACAAGGTTATCCATTCTACCACCATCCACAATCACATTATAGATTTTACCTCCTAACTTGCACTAAGTTCTGAATAAATTACTTTGCTGATAGGGTTCCACCTTAGTACTGAGAAATGTTCTTCGAACTAGCAAGTTTTCTGACTCTACCTCAGGCTCATTCGGTATTTTCTCATTCACCATAGTAGTTCTTCTATCACCATTCTTCTGGAAACATTCATAAGCTCTATGTCCTACTTCACCAAAATGAAAATAAGTACCCTTTAAGGAAACCTTACATGTCCTCTTCCTCGTCTCAACAGGTTTTGATTCATCTTCAGCAGTTAGTTTATCCTTGACTGGGTGATCCTATTTCTCCTTCCCTTGGGAATTACCATGTTGTCTCCTCTTCAACTTATCTTCTTCCTTCAAAGCATACTGATAAGCATCCTCAACCAAATCAATCTTCAGCATACCAAGCTCATCCTAAATATTGAATCTCAAACCATTAATATACCAAGCTACCTTTTCCTTATCGATTTCTCTATGTCCAGACCAAATAGTTAACTTATAGAACTCCTCGGTATAGTCTTCAACAGTCAATTCTTTCTACTTCAAATTTTTCAACTTTTTAAATAACTCAACTTCATACTCGGCAAGTATGAACTTAGCCTTCAATTTTTCCACCATCAACCTCCACAGATTGATCTTCATTTCACCTTCATCTTCTCTTTCTCTCTGCAATTATTTCCACCAAAGAGAAGCATGTCCTTTCAACTTAGTCTATTCCAACCTCACTCTAAGAGGATCTTCAATTTATTCAAGCTCAAATAATTCTTCTAACTCACCAATCCAATCAATAAAGTCCTGAGGTCTCAAAGTACCAGAGAAGTTAGAAACTTTCATTTGGTAACTAGTACTTAACCGAGCTCTAGATCTCTGCAACTAACTAGTTCTATCTTCACCAGATCTATCTCTTTGATTAGTTATGTCATCTCCACTAGATCCACCAGCTTCTAAGTCATCAACAGATTCCTCATAGCCATCATCAGTACCAAGATTTATTGGCATACCAGCAATATCCCTCATGATCTTAGTGATCATGTCATTCTTCATCAATTCCATCTCAGATCTGACATCCGATCTGACCTTCTCATAAATCCTCGCTTCCACAATAGTAGAGAGATCTACAATCTCCCTAGGGTCCAATCTTCTTGAAGGAATCTCCAAAGATCTTCAAAAACCCAAGGCAATAAATCACCAACCCAAGGTCTTGGTGTAAACTGCCTCACCTTCGACGATCTATCCACACACTCAAGAACTTCAAGCTCTGATACCACCTAATGCGGTACACCATGGAGGATCCTAGAATGGATATTCTAAACCTTACACTCACAACAAAAACATAGTGAAAACACAACAAAGAAAATTCTTAAATAGTATTATACTATTTTCATTCAACATGTCTGACTATAAGGCCTTCTAGGTTACAGCCAAATACAAACAATTACAATGGTAATTCTTCTAGACCTCACAAGATCTAACTCCAAGCTAGCTAGATCTGTAACAATAGGCTACAACAAACTAGTGGAAACCCCAAGAAGAATCTAAACTTGTGCTCACAAGAAACCAAGCAACCTTCTTGTCTTCCAAGCCCACACTTATCTACTAGCTCTGCTCAATATCATTCCTCTTCACTAATCCCTCCTTGCTAAATGGTCCTCCTACCCCAGACCCTTCTTAAATACACTTCTTTAGCCACAAGTCGATTGGAAGAAAGAAATAACTCCTAGCCCAAGTTGACTCCTAAAACAACAAATATTAAATGTAATACAAGTCAGCTCTCAAATAGTCTTAAAATTAATTAATTCTCCTTGTAACACACACTACCCAAATTAAATGCAATGAGTCGACCAACCAAATCTCTAAGAAATCTAGTCGTTAACCCGGACTACCAAGTGATAGAAAAACTATCGAGAAAGTCAGGCATCACTGAGCAAGTACATCAACTGAGCTCCACAAGCATCACTGAGCATAGGTTATACCAAGCACCAGAAGTTCTACCAAGATCCTTTAGTGATCGAGTCCCTCAGTCAACACTACAACTAAGAAACACTAATATCAAAAAACTCCAACATGTAGGATTGCTATCTTCCATAGGATGCTCCTACATCATGGATGAGTGGAAGTTTGGTCTATTATAAATGCCACAAGATTGGTCATATAAAAAGAGACTGGAGAGCACAAGCACCATGTAATAAACAATTTAAAGGTGAAGAGACTGTCGAATAGATAAGGGACTAGATGACCTAGACATAGAGAAAGAAAGAGGAAGAAAGCAATAGTGGATCCAGTGAACTTGGGGTCACCCAATCCAAGGGATCAGGTGATCACATTACTTCTAACTAAGAAAAGAAGGTATGTAAGGAACTAAATTTTTAAATAATGTATTTTACACTAGTTCCTGACATTAGATATGTTAAAATCCATATATGCATGAGTAAAAGATGCATTAGGATAGATTTGAGAAAAGATTTATTTTGCATAATTGATGTCGAGCATCAGTATTTATGTCTCTAGTGACCGAGTCATTTAGTATGTGTCGAGCTCCTATAATAACTGAGATATTACATGTGTCGAGCTAAAGTGGAAATGTTAGTATCGATGGAGTCATGGTTTCAACCGAGTATGGGTACATGTTAGTAGAGCTATCATGTGAAGGTTGAGACAGTTGTATTTCACCTACTAGTGTATGGAGCATTTAATGAAGACCTAAAAGTGATCATTTAAATCTATATAACAAATTTTACGTTCTTTTTTATTTCACACATTGATTTGAGAATTTACAAAGTGAATCAGAGGTTATTGAGAAGAGTGATTTGTGCAAAGTTAGTCTACAAAGATTATACAAGTGTGTCATAGAAAAATATTGTGAAGAACAGTTGAAACCAAGTATTACCGAGTTACTTTGAAATAATTTTATGAACCCTAGATCAAAAAATGGCATCTCACTCATCTACTGCAATTAGTAAGCAAGGAAAGGTGGTACTTAATGTTTAGTTAGTAAGAAGTGATGCATGTAAACCACCCAATTTTTGGGCTATACCTAAGAGTGCTATGAAGGGAGATCTCTTGGGAACCCTATCATTGATTTCGCCCAAAGTGTTAATGATACATGATGTGTGCACATGCCACATGTGCAAGATTGGTGAAATCAAAGACTATGAGATGAGGGAGGCATACAACAGATTATGTATAAATAAAGTGTTGAATTTAGAGCATTAATATATTACCGAGAAAGGGTTAGTGCATGCCCTAGACTTTCCTCAAAATTTCAAGATAGAATGGATCAAGATTGTCTTAAGTGGAGTTCACAACATACAATTGTGGTTGGAAAATGGGCTGGTGAAGATCACCAAGGAAATTATTCATCAAGTCACCTATTACCCTACTCTTACAGGGAAGAAGACTGATATTCTTGAACAAGTAATTCAATAAAACACCATGGTAGTTCGGAATAAGAGAGGAATGACTATCTCTACGATCACAAATCTTGAGATCAATTTTTATGTTAGGGTAATTTCTCACAAGTTTTATCAGTCAAGATGAGTGGATAGTATCCCTTGCATTGTAGTGGACTAGGCATGGAAAATTATGAAGAAATATCATACTTATGATATTTCCAAGCTACAACTGACACAACTTTTTGAGAAATTATCATCAATTAGGAAGGAAAAGAGCTCAATGTGTAAGTTCGGTTCCTTGATAGTCTGTATATTTCTCTTATGTGAAAAATACTTTTCCTACAATAGGAGATGTAGTATGGACTCAGGACCGACATGTGACTCAACAAATTAATGAGTTCATTCAACAATTAGGAGACAATTTTGATAGTGGGATGGAGAGTTACTTTGTAGAGTTTAAGAAGAAAATGAGAAAAAGAAGAAGAATTCTTGTATCCCTAGTAGATAAATTCTATGATGATATATGTTTTATAGTGGATACCAATAACACATTTGTTCAAGATATTATGTTGAGGATATCATGGTTCATAGCATTTACCTATGAATTTAACATACATGAGACATTGGCAGAAATAACTACTTTACTTGCAGAAGAGATTGATAGCAAGGCCAAGATTTTGGGGAATTATGAAGAAGCAAAGTCTAATATTATATTAGGGCTAAAGTATACAACCCTAGAGAGGAAAAGAAAGAAGATAGTCAAAAATATTGAGAAAATAATAGGACAAGGAGAAGAGGATAATGGACCTCCAGAAATTACACAAGGTTAGGGTGAGGACCAGACAAATGAGTCTGAAAAGAGTGAAGAGGAAGAAGTATATACTCAAAAGAAGGGAAAAGAGATAATGGTTGTCGAGCCCAGTAAGAAGAAGAACCTAAAACAAAATCCTACTCCTCCTACATAAACAAGACCAAGAACTAGGGAAAATTCAACTACAACTACTGCTAAGCCCCAAAAGAAGACACCAATAAAGAAAATTGAAGGGGAGAGTTCATGGAAAAGAAAACAAACTCAAACAAAGGTATAGCTAAGCACCCCAAGAAGAAGCCAAGAAGGAAGTTGGTTCTACAAAAATATGATGATGATGAAGAGATGAATGATATAGATGACATCAGTAAACTCAAGGTGGCAACACACAAGCATCCAACTAGTGTGAATGAAATCTACCATAACATCAAGAGCACTATAGGTTTGACAGGATTTAAGTTTATAAAATTTGAAAGATTAAGAAAAGATGATAAAGAAAAGATTGAAGAGACAATGATAGAAATGTTATATACATTCAAAATGACACTTTTGGAGATAGGGAATCTGATCCTTGATGAGTTGTTAAACAAAATTGATGAGAGATGACAATATGCTATCATAACAGAGAGGCAGATAAGAGAAGGAACATTAGCATTAATTATGCCTGAATTGACTCCAAAACAAATAGAAAAATTTATGGAGCGACATAGAAATAGGTTTATTCTTAAGCTAAGGGATTACTCCATATGAAAAAAAATGTTGAAGAAGTTGATACACAAAGTACACAGATGTGGAAAATAATTTTTGGTTTGATAGTTGATAAGAATGTAGGTGAAGGCACATCCAAACAAGTTGAACTAGACAATACCGAGGATGTAGATGAACCATATATCCTTGAGGAAGAGAAAAGGTAGAAGGTAGAAGTGAGTGAATCACAGGATGTGATCATTATTGATGATGTCCCTGAGGATACACAAGTAAATATAAATTCCTTGACCAAGGAAGAAATCAAAATTCAAATTCTTATCGAGGCAACCTTAGATCCCTTTCTCCTGTGCAATCTAGTTCTCATACAAGTACAAGATTATGAAAAGATTGAGAGTGCACCAACTATAGACTCAGAACCTACAAGCTCTCACACAGTCACTATTGAAGATAATTTCACTCAAGGAACAAGTGTCGAGGAAGAGGATAAGCTGACAACTACAGAGAATACACCTGCTGAGGTAAATATTGAAATCAATAAAGGAGAAGGAGAAGAGAACATCAAAAATCAAGCAGAAGAGACCATCTATATCTTTCTTCTTCCTTACCTCTTTTATTTATTTTACCAAATCCATCAATTTCTCCTTCTCTTTACCTTCTTTTCCTCACCTCATATCTACACATGGTAGTAAGGGACATTTACCACCACTTTATTTCTTTTTCTCATCTAATTTACCTCTTCCATAGGACCCATCACATATGCAACCAAAGTCTTATACTGCATAAATCTACCTTTATTACCATTCGATACCATCTTATTTTCAGATCTACCCACAAGATCCTTTTTCAAATACTCACCATCCTCTAGCATAATCTCTACATTCTACTTCTTAGAACAACAACTATTCACAAGACTCATGTTCCTTTCTTAGTTCTCTTTCTCCTTCAAGTAAACCAAAGAAAATGTATTCCCATCCTTCTCTATAGTAACTTGGTTCCTTTTACAATCATAGATAGATCCTTTATCAAACTTCTAAGGTTTTCCCAATAGAACATGACAAGAACTCATAAACAAGACATCACATAAGACTTTATCTCTACAAGGGCCAATATTAAACTTCTCCAAACATGGATATTTCACCTCTACTACACGATCATCTTGCAAACAAGTTATATTATAAGCACAAGGGTGTTGAGGCCTCTTTAAACCAATTTTCTCTACCATCTCTTCATATATCGATTTATCACTACTTTCATTATTTATAATAATATTACAAGACTTACCCCCTAATTTTCATATAGTCCAAAAAATAATCTTCCTTTGTGTAGTTTCAGTCTCCTCTCTTCTTTGCTCCATCAAAACTCTCCTAAGCATAAGGGATTCTCCTAGCTCTAGTTCTATCATACTCTCATCTATTTCTCTAGTTACCTACTCCTCATGTGCCATAAAATTATTTTTTCTAGTGTCTTTACTAGATCCCTTAAAAAATTCAAAATATCAATGTCCATTTTCTTCACTCTTTAAATATTTACCCAAGAATTCCTTTCTGCCACTTCCTCTTCTTTGTGTCTTCTAATCTATTTCTTTACTCCACTTAGATCTTGATTCTTCTTCATTTTTCAGCTTCTTCTTGCTACTACTCATTTTTTTCTCTCTACCTCTAGGGTTACTCTATTGTCTTCTCTTTACTTTATCTTCCACCTTAAGAGAATATTTGTAAGAATTATCTATTGTGGAAAATTCTAGCATACTCATCTCATCTTGAATATTAAATCTAAGGCCATTTATATATCTATCCACTTTCTCCCCAGTTATTTATCATTGTCTAGGTCTGATTTTCATATTTTAAAATATATTATTATACTCATGCACTCTCATGTCCTTGTGCTTCAATTTCTACAACTTCTTGAACAATTCCAATGCATAGTCTTCTGGAATGAACTTAGCCTTCAATCTTGCAACAATCTACCTCCACCAAGTGATTTTCATTTCACCATTTTCCACTCTATCCCTCTACAACTCTTTCTACCATAAATGATGTAGGGGCATTCTTGGGTCCTCGGTGAATCTACATGGTGGTGTGTTATTTGTCCGGTGTTACTTAGTTGCAGCCTTAACCGATGGTTTTGGTTATTGAAGGAATCTCGGTCACTGAACGAACTCGGTGAGACTTCTGATGCTCAGTGGAACTAATGATTGGTAATGCTTGTGTTTCTCGGTGTTGCTTGGATTGGTCAGTTGTTTCTCTAGCACTTGGTAGTTCTAGTTTACCGACTAGAGTTCTTGGTAGTTTGGTTGGCCGACTTGGTGCATTTACTGTTGGTAGCTATTGTTTCATTCTCCTATGTGGATTTGGAGGTTGACATGTTCAATTTAATAATTGTAAGGCTATTTGAGAGCCAACTTGTATTGCATTTAATATTTGTTTCTAGGAGTTAATTGTGTCATCTAGCTAACTTGTGGTTGATGATTAGTATTTATAGGATGTTTGGGTAGTCTTTTTTGGCATCAGATTAGACCAGAGGGGAAGTTCTGGGAGTTGATTTGGGAGAACCAAATAAGTGAAGTTATGGAAAAGATCATGTGAGATCTTGCAGATTAGATTGTTATCTGATAGTTGTAATAGTAGAGCTAGTAGTTGTTTACTTGGAGACAAGGAGATTTCTTGGAGGCTTGCGAGCTCAAGTTTAGATTTGCCTTAGGGTTTCCATCAGTTGCTAATAGTTTCAGAAGTCAACTAGCTAGAGTTGTGTTGGATATTGTTGATCTTGTAGAATTACTTCTTGATTGTAATTGGCCCTAACTCAAAAGGCCTTACAGCTAGGCATGTTAATGGAAAATATGTTTTGAAACATATCTTGTTGTGTTATTTCATTGTGTTGTTCTAAAGCTATGAGGTTGGACTATCCTTCATTGGATCCATCATTCTTGAGCTGCGTTAGGTGGTATCAGAGTGAAGGTTTGATCTTTTTGAGAAAAGGTTGACCTAGCAAGGCCGATCTTGTGAATTTGATCTTGTGGGTGAAGAGATCATATGATCTGAGTTGTGGATCCATGGCACTGAACTTGTGGAATCTTGACCTGGTTGTTCATGCAAGGTGGCAAACTGATATCACTTGCATACAACTTGGATATTGTCACAAGGTGGTTGATGTAGGGTTTTGTTGCAAAGAGTTTCCTTATCTTTAAGGATGTCTTCGAGAAGATTGGACCCTAGGGCTATTGCAGATCTCTGTGATACTGTGGAATCTAGGATTACAGAGAAGGTGAAATCTAATTTCAGATCAGAGATGGAGTTGATGAAGAATGACATTTTCGCCGAGATCATGAGAGCTATGACTGGTGTACCTCAAAATTTTGGTACTAAGGATGGTTATGAGGAAGCTATTGAAGACTTTGAAGCTGCTCTAGATCTAGTGGTGATGACCAGAGGGATAGATCTAGTAAAGATAGAACTGATCGGTTGCATAGATATGGAGCTTGGTTAAGTAATAGTTATCGAATGGAAGTTTCTACTTTCTCTGGTACTTTGAAACCTAAGAACTTGATTGACTAGATTGGTGAACTTGAAGATTTCTTTGAGCTTGAAGAAATTGAAGATCCTCTTCAGGTGAGATTAGCACAGATAAAATTGAAAGGACATGCTGCTCTTTGGTGGAAAGAATTACAAAGAGATAGGGAAGATTAAGGTGAAATAAAGATCAATTGGTGGAGGTTAATGGTAACTAAATTGAAAGCTAAGTTCATACCTACTAACTATGAGCTTGACTTGTTTAACAAGTTGCAGAATATGAAACAAAAGGATTTGACCGTTGAAGATTATACCGAGGAGTTCTACAAGATTACTATTTGGTTTGGACATAGAGAACTTGGTAAGGAAAAGGTAGTTCATTATGTGAATGGTTTGAGATTCAATATTGAGGATGAGCTTAGTATGATGAAGATTGATTATATTGAAGATGCTTATCAGTATGCTCTAAAGGAAGAAGATAAGTTGAAAAGGAAACAACATGGTAATCCCCAAGGGAAGGAAAATATTGATCACTTGGTGAAGGATAAACCAACTGCAGAAGATGAACAAAAACCTATAGAACCGAAGAAGAAGATAGGTAGAGTTATCTTTAAGGGTACTTGTTATAACTATGGTGAAGAAGGACACCATTCTTTTGAGTGTACATAGAAGAAGCTTGGTGACCAATGGACTGCTATGGTGAATGAAAATGTTTAGAATGAACCTAAATCTGAGAACTTTCTTGTTCGGCAAACATTGGTCGGTATAAAGGAGGAACCTTGTCAGAGGAGTAACTTGTTTAGGACTTGGTACAAGTCTGGAGGTAAATTTTGCAATGTTATTGCTGATAGTGGTAGTACTAACAACCTTGTTGCTGATGACATGGTTCATAAACTTAGTTTGAGTAGAATTAGACATCCACATCCTTATAGGATTGGCTGGTTGCAATATGTTCATGCTCTGGAAGTAAGAGAACAATGCTTTGTTGATGTTCAGATTGGCCAGTATAAGGATATTTTGTTATGTGATATTGTGGGGATGAATAGTTGTCATATATTGCTCAATAGACCTTGGCAATATGATTGCAAAGCTATGTATGATTGTGTGAAGAATGTGTTTACTATTGAGAAGGATGACAGCAAGTTTTCCCTGATGCCTTTGCTGGATACAACACTCGATAGGAGAAGTCTGAGTGTTGGTAGCTAAGTTGATTTGGTAGATCCTGAAGGTATGGATGATCAGTGTGAAGAATAGACCTTTGTGTTATCAAAGAAAGACTTGAAGAGATAGAGGAAGCTAAAGCAGAAGAGTATGAAAGCTGAAAAGTTGGAGGACATGTATGTGAAGAACCAATTCAGGGTTTATGTGCTAAATCTCAGATGATGTTCTTCTCACATGTGAACATCTTTTCAAACCTAGGGTGTCTGATGCAGGGGCATTCTTAGGTCCTTAGTGAATCTGCATGGTGGTGTGTTATTTTCCCAGTGTTACTCGGTTGCAACCTTAACCGATGGTTTTAGTTATTGAAGAAACCTCGGTCACTGAAGGAACTCGGTGATACTTCTGATGCTCGGTGGAACTGATGATCGGTAATGCTTGTGTTGCTTGGTGTTGCTTGGATTGGACAGTTGTTTCTCTGGTGCTCGGTAGTTCTGGTTTACCGACAGGAGTTCTTGGTGGTTTGGTTTTTTGACTTGGTGCATTTATTTTTGGTAGTTGTTGTTGCATTCTCGTATGTGGATTTGGAGGCTGACATGTTGAATTTAATAATTGTAAGGCTATTTGAGAGCTGACTTGTATTGCATTTAATATTTGATTGTAGGAATTAATTGTGTCATCCAGCTGACTTGTGGTTGATGATTAGTATATATAGGATGTTTGGGTAGTTGTTTTAGGCATTAGATTAGATCAGAGGGGAAGTTCTAGGAGCTGATTTGGGGGAACCAAATAAGTGAAGTTGTGGAAAAGATCCTGCGAGATCTTGCAGATCAGATTATTATCTGATAGTTGTAATAGCAAAGCTAGTAGTTGCTTAATTAGAGACAAGGAGATTGCTTGGAGGCTTGTGAGCTCAAGTTTAGATCTGCCTGAGGGTTTCCATCAGTTGCTGATAGTTTTCAAAACTGAACTAGCTGGATTTGTGTTGGATCTTGTTGATCTTGTAGAATTACTTCTTGATTGTAATTGGCCCTAACCCGGAAGGCCTTACAGTTGGGTATGTTAATGGAAAATATGTTTTGAAACATATCTTGTTGTGTTATTCCATTGTGTTGTTTTGAAGCTGCAAGGTTGGACTGTCCTTCATTGGATCCACCAGCCTTCAGCTACGTCAATAAAGCAACATGTCCTTTCAACTTATTTTGTGCTAACCTAACCTTTTATGGATCTCTAATATCTTCAATCTCAAAGTAGTCCTCCAACTCTCCTATGTAGTCTATCAAATCTTCTGGATGCAATGGGCTAGAAAAGTTAGAGACCTCCATTATATGACTTTTACTTACTTGTGTCACTACTCTTAGAAATCTCTCTTCTCTCTCATTTGTTTATTCTTCAGCCTCTTCAATCTCCACTACTTTTGTAGCCTCTTATTTTTTATCCTCCGCAAACCAACTAATGCATTTCAGATTTCATTCCTCACCTCATTTCTAAAGTCTTCCATCATTTTCTCTATCCTTATAAGGTTCATCCTTCTTGGTGGCATCTCTCCCTTCACTCAGGTGGAACTTCCTCAACTCATAAATCTAACTACAAGGTTTAAATTTCCTCTCACTTGGTGATCTGTTGAACACACTTATGGCTTGCCTCAAGTTGGTGATCTATTCACCCACAAGATGCCTCAATGACCACAACCCATTCAAGGTTCACAACCAGCTTTGATACCATCTAATGCAACCACAATAGGAGGTTCCTCAATGAGGAAAGTCTGAACTATGAAAAAAGATTCACATAGTGGAAATAACACATGAAACTTTGAATGAAAGATCTACTATTTGCATTATCATAATTTCATATACAATTGGCTAGCAACATGAAAGATTACATTCCCAACATATATGCCTATTTTCATATCAAAATATGAATTATCCTTCTTAGTGAACATTTAAGAGTTATTATACCATATCAGTACCTAATTAAGGAATGGGGTGAAAGCACAATGTTGTGTCACACTAAAGGCTAAATGATAGGTTTCAGTCAAAATAGGTTTCAATCGAACATGGATTGGCTGAAATATGTCAAGTTGAATACTCATAGCGGCCAAGTGGCGGCACATGGCACCGACATAACAAGGAAGGTTTGGCCAAAACTAGTCTGGTCAAACCTATTTTAGTTGAAACCCCCAAAAACTATTTAAGCCAAAAAAAGGCCTCTAGCGGCTCATTTTCACTATTGTTGATTTCAGATTTCATGGAGTGAGGAGCTTAAGAAATCTTCATTCGAAAGAGGTCAATTATTTTTATATTTTTAATATATTTTTTATGTTTTTATGATAGTTTTATGTGTTTTAAGTATTGTTTTATATATTTTTTTGTAATTTAGTTAGTCTAATTGTAGAAAAAATAGAACACATTGTAATTTTAAGTTAGTACGTAATTCTAATAATGATTTTTTTTTCTAATCTAGTTAGCTAAAATTGTGATTTTTAAATGTGTGTACGTTTCTGGATTAGATTGTGTGTGTTTTTAGCATCAATTGTGTTTTTAGCATTAATTGTGATTTTTAGTTAGGCTATTTTAAAACATTACAAAAATATTAGAAAATTGTTGGAAAACATTACAAAAATAGTAGATTTTTTAAAAAAAAACATACATTTGAACATTCATACACAACATTCAAGACATTTAGGACATTATAACCATCAAGAGATTTAGGACATTATAACCATTCAAGATATTCATACCTAAATTAAGCCCTAATATTAAATGAACTCTAGAACATTAATTGAATTTTAACCCTAATTGAAGTGATACTTGGAAAACAAGTTCTAGTTGAAAACTTTGATGCACAATATGATTAAAACATTTAACGCAAGGTTGTCCATTGCCTAAAAATAACAAAGGAAAATCATTAAATCAAACTAAAATATAAACTATATAAACATCTCCTATAACTACACCATTAAGAATTAAAGAAGGAAATAACCATGTGTCAAAAATCACTATTAAAATTAAAGGGCCTAAATGTAATGTTACTACACACTTGAGAAAATTTACACTTCAAGGAACTACATCAAAGCCTCCTAATTGTATCCCTAAGCCTAACCATTCTTGAAACCTAGTTAACTTGTCTAGCCATAAATTATGAAGCTTAATGGGCTAATCATAATCCAACCCTAGCCATAATTAAGTAGAAATTATAATTGAATTAGAACCCTAAAGATATCCCGATATTTAAATATAAGTTGTAATCTTAAAATAAATTAGATTACCTTTTAGGTTCATTACATCAAGTCTTCTTTTTCATCAGGACCTATGCATATGATTAGATCATTTTTCTATCAAACATGTTAATAAATTTTTGAACTAAAATTTATTTTAAATGATTTATTAAAGAGGTTTATTTTTGTGGTTTGTGTGTATGCATGTGTACAAATATTCTTAAATTATTTAAATTCCATTTCTTTGTCATGTTTCTTAAATGTGTAAATTGAATATATAAGTCACAAACTAGATGATCATAATGTATGCTTTAAATTTATTTTTAAAAAATTGTACATGTGGATGCATGTGCAGATCTATATAGGTTCATACTTTCATATATTTTATCTATCACATGGCATCAGGCACAGTGGAAGAACCCATGGATTTAGGAGAGGCTAGTGCACAAAGTGGTTGTAGTGATTGTTCCTCACATAGATCTACTAGATCTAGAGAAGACAAGGAGCAACTATTTGTCACTACAACATTTGGGGTCGAATTTCGATGACAATTTACGATGCCACTACAATTTGTGTTTTTTTTTTGTGTTTTTTTGCAAGTGCTCCTGACGGTGTCGTAATAGCGACAATGACATCATAATTGCGACACCCATTTGGTTATAAACAAATCAAAAGAAAAAGAAAATGTCATTTGTAAGTTTTGTGAATTTGAACAGCTGCTGCGAAGATGGCATTGCACTTTTTGCATAGTGTGAAGAGGGCATTCGAGTTTGGCATGTGCGAAGAGGTCAGTACCGTGTAGGAAGAGGGCACTAGCACTTGAGGTAGGCATTCGAGCTTTGTCTTCCCATTAACTCAATTTTATTTTGATGGCATTTGTTGATTTAATGGCACGATATGAATGTTAATAGTGGCATTGTTTACATCTTAGCATTTGGAATGCTCAATGACCCATGAGCTTTGAGAGCTAGGGCATCATTGCTATTACCTTCAAGGCATTGTGTGAAGTGTTTGATCTCTCTTTTTTTGTTGTTGTTTTTTATATTCACTATGTGGTACTCCCTGTTTATGATCATTTCATGAGGAAATGTCTTGGTGGCTTGCAAGTTGCAAGCTAGGGAATCATACATTGTTTATGAGCTTACTATTTAACACTGGCATTAATGTTTACATCTTTTTATTTGGAATGCTTGATTACCCATGAGCTTTGAGAGCTAGGGCATCATTGATATTACCTTCAAGGCATTGTGTGAAGTGTTTGATCTCTCTTTATTTGTTTTAATGTTGATATTCACTATGTGGTACTCCCCATTCATGATCATTTCAGGAGGAAATGTCTTGATGGCTTGCAGATTGCAAGCTAGGGCATCATACATTGTTCATGAGCTCACTATTTAATACTGGCATTGTTTACATTTTTTCATTTGGAATGCTAGATGACCTGTGAGCTTTGAGAGCTAGGGCATCGTTTCTATTACCTTCAAGGCATTGTGTGAAGTGTTTGATCTCTCTTTATTTGTTTTTTTGTTCATATTCACTATGTGGTACTCCCCGTTTATGATCATTTTATGAGGAAATGTATTGATGGCTTCTGGGCTGCAACCTAGGGCATCATACATTGTTCATGAGCTCACTGTTTAATACTGGCATTATTCATGAGCTCACTGTTTAATATATGGCATCATGCAAACATACATTAATACACTTACTATTTTGAATTTGAGCTTAGGCATCATGCAATGTTATTTCTGTCATTGCATTCTTGTTGTTGTTGTGCATCATATATTGTTTTATACACTGTTTATTACATTGAGACTATGAGCTTTGCATTTTTAATGTATTTTTTGTTATTGGATCAATGCTACCATGTTTTCAAGTCTGTGTATGGCTTGACTATGCACATGCATAATTGTAGATGAGGATCAATAATATGGTGTCAGGCATTGCTTAGATCCTTTGGATCTAACTCCATCTTTTCCTTCCTTGCAGGTTTTGGATCATACAAGAGCATACTAGATTGAACCCAGGGTCAACACTTCATTACTTCAAGTAATGTCTGGTACCTTCATTAGTTATGTTCATCCACTTATGTTTTTTTTCATTCATTCATATTCTTCTAAAAGTTGGCTATTAGTGACCATATAGGACCATTCTTGATATTTTTGGGTCATTTGATGAAAAGATGTAAATAGGGACATTAGTAATAAAATAGGGATATCTTAATAGGGATATATTAAGATTAATATCATAAGTAAAAACATTACACAATGGCATTCAGATTAATTACAATATGAATTCACATGCCTTTAATTATGATACACTTTTAAAATTATCACTCATTGGTCATTTGACAATTCAAGATATAATTATCAGAATATAAACTGTTGTAAAAGGAAGAAACACATATGTATCATCATTTAATACAAAATATAAAAGTATCTCATAGACACACAGTTGCTATTATAACAACCATCCTCTAATCCCATGGTGTACTAATCTCAAGGTAAAAATAATTTACATAAGCCATCATATAAGTATCATCCTAAAGTTTAAATAGACATTGACTATGGATATACAACACTGAGCCATAATAAATTACAGAGTTTCACTGCAATTTCTATGTCCACTTATAATCATCCTACTACTTACACTGCAATTTCTATGTCCACTTACAATAATAAATTACAGAGTTTCACTGCAATTTCTATGTCCACTGCCATTAAAATATATCACTCCTATTATATAGGCATCCTTCTCATTAAGTGTTTCCATTAAAATATATCACTCCTCCTGTTATATAATGTATATGCATATTTGTTTAAAACTCCATACTTGTTGCTCTTAAATATTATTACCATTTCACTCAAATTTACATGACATTAAAGCCAAGCCCAAAATGTATACATACGTGTAAGTATAGGAGAAGTTGGATTCTGTAGCTATTGAAAAAAAAAACTATACCAATAGCAACTTATGAGAGACTATACTTGTGCTTACCACACCATACCTCAACATCATAATGCTTATCATTTTCAAGCTTCAGTGAGGCTTCATACCATGCATTTTCCATAGATTTGTACGCAACGCTGATTTAGGCTGGAGGTAAACTACATGTGTCATGTAAACAACTTGGTTGAATGCAATCTCTTTTGCGCGTTTTCAAGAGTTTTCCCACCAATACAAGCATAAATAATGCATTGAACGTAATCTACGAACACTATGTGGTATGAAGTCTCGTTGAATCTTGAAATATATCACTCCTCATGTTATTGTCAAAATTAAATTCAAATATTTATCAAAATATTTATTCTTGTAGAATTAAGATATCCTTATCTCAATAATAAAACAATCTTGCATAATAGCTTTTGAATCACATTAACACACACCCATGTTCTGTAGCATAGTTCATTTAAGAAGTGTATGGCTTGACTATGCATATGCATAATTGTAGATGTGGATCAATAATAGGGTGCCAGGCATTACTTAGATCCTTTGGATCTAACCCCCTCTTTTCCTTCCTTGCAAGTTTTGGATCATACAAGAGCATACTGGATTGAACCTCGGTCAACACTTCATTACATCAGGCAATGTCTGGTACCTTCATTATTTATGTTCATCCACTTATGTATGTTTTCATTCATTCATATTTTTCTAAAAGTTGGCTATTAGTGACCATATATGACGATTCTTGATGTTTTTGGGCCATTTGATGAAAAGATGTAAAATTTTCTTAAAAGTTTATATTTTTTATTTCAATTTTTAAAATCATAAAATGAATAAAATTTAAAGATAACAAATTAAGATAATCTTTGTCTTCACTTTAAAAAATAACATAAAGCTCATAAAGCATGGTAAAAGAGGGCCCTAACTGTGGTAAAATGGGAAAGTTGCCACCTTACATTGCTCTTCATATGGCAGCTACTAAAGAATTATGTTATAAAATTTCAAGGCCTGAAATTTCATACTTTTTGACATCATACATTTTTCTCCTTAGCATTGAGTTTACAATGTGGGGGAGTCAAAGAAAATATATGTATAGTTATAAAATTTCATGCCTTGAAATTCGGCATGAAATTTTATAACATAGTTCCTTAGCATTTGATCTTTATATGGCAGCCATGACTTGAGGTAGGCATTTGAGCTTTGTCTTCTTATTAACTCAATTTCATTTTGATGGCATTTTTTGATTTAATGAAAAAATATGAATGTTAATATTGGCATTGTTTACATCTTTTCATTTGGAATGCTTGATGACCCATGAGCTTCGAGAGCTAGGGCATCATTGCTATTACCTTCAAGACATTGTGTGAAGTGTTTGATCTCTCTTTATTTGTTTTGTTGTTGATATTCACTATGTGGTACTCCTTGTTTATGATCATTTCATGAGGAAATATCTTGATGGCTCACAGGCTGCAAGCTAGGGCATCATACATTGTTCATGAGCTCACTATTTAATACTAGCATTGTTTACATCTTTTCATTTGGAATGTTTGATGACCCATGAGCTTTGGGAGCTAGGGCATCATTTCTATTACCTTAAAGGCATTGTGTGAAGTGTTTGATCTTTCTTTATTTGTTTTGTTGTTAATATTCACTATGTGGTACTCCATGTTTATGATCATTTCATGAGGAAATGTATTGATGGCTCATGGGCTACAAGCTAGGGCATCATACATTTTTTATGAGCTTACTATTTAATACTGGCATTGTTTACATCTTTTCATTTGGAATGCTTGATGACCCACAAGCTTTGAGAGCTAGGGCATCATTTCTATTACCTTCAAGGCATGGTGTGAAGTGTTTGATCTCTCTTTATTTGTTTTTCTATTGATATTCACTATGTGGTACTCCTTTTTTATGATCATTTCATGAAGAAATGTCTTGATGGCTCGTAGGCTACAAGCTAGGGCATCATACATTGTTCATGAGCTCACTGTTTAATACTGGCATTGTTTACATCTTTTCATTTGGAATGCTTGATGACTTGTGAGCTTTGAGAGCTAGGGCATCATTTATATTACCTTCAAGGCATTGTGTGAAGTGTTTGATCTCTCTTTATTTGTTTTGTTGTTGATATTCAATATGTGGTACTCCCCGTTTATGATCATTTTATGAAGAAATATCTTGATGGCTTGTGGACTGCAAGCTAAGGCATCATACATTATTCATGAGCTCACTATTTAATACTAGCATTTGTTCATGAGCTTGTTGTTTAATATCTGGCATCATGCAAATGTACATTAATACACTTACTATTTTGAATTTGAGCTTGGGCATCATGCAATGTTATTGTTGTCATTGCATGCTTGTTGTTGTTGTGCACCATATATTGTTTTATACACTATTTATTTCATTGAGATCGTGAGCTTGGCATTTGTAATGTATTTTTTGTTATTGGATCAATGCTACCATTTTGTTGAGTCTATGTAAGACTTGCAAGGTTTTACCTCAAAATTTATCAATAATAAAATAGGGACATCAGTAATAAAATAATACATTTACTATTTTGAATTTGAGCTCAGGCATCATGCAATGTTATTGTTGTCATTGCATGCTTTCTTCTATTGTACACCATAATAGCAACAAGAATGCAATGTTATGAAATTTTGCAATTAAATTGGTGAGTTTGTATACTTTCTCCATTTTAAACTAACCTATGACTTCAAATGAGGAATTATGAAATATAGTTGTAGGTGGTTATCTCTTCTATAATGATGGAGGAGTCAAAGGTAATGATCAATGAGGTTGCTGCTATTAGATCATACATATATTAATACACTTACTATTTTGAATTTGAGCTCAGGCATCATATATTATTTTATACACTGTTTATTTCATTGAGACCATGAGCTTGGCATTTGTCATGTATTTCCTCTTATTGGATTAATATTGCCATGTTTTTGAAGTTGTAGATCTCCTTTTACTGATCTTGTATAAACAACATATATACCATGTTGACTCACAGCCCATGAGGTGTTGCTTGATAACACATTTGACATCATACTTTTTTCTCCATTTTGGTCTTGATTTACTCACTGCATGCATATGTTTCCTAAGTGCACATGTTTTGTAGCATATTTTGTTTTAGAAGTGTATGGCTTGACTATGCACATGCATAATTGTAGATGAGGATCAGTAATAGGGTGCCAGGCATTGCTTAGATCCTTTGGATCTAACCCCATCTTTTCCTTGCAATTTTTGGATCATACAAGAGCATATTGGATTGAACCCTTAATTCAAGAAATGTTTGGTACCTTCATTATTTATGTTCATCCACTTATGTATGTTTGCATTTATTCATATTCTTCTGAAATTTGGCTATTAGTGACCATATAGGACCATTGTTGATGTTTTTGGGTCATTTGATGAAAAGATGTAAATAGGGACATCAGTAATAAAATAGGGATATCTTAATCTTTATGAGCTCAAATTCAAAATAGTAAGTGTATTATTTTATTATTGATGTCCCTATTTTCTTACCGATGTCCCTATTTTGAAGTGTTTGATTATTTCTATTACCTTCAAGGCATTGTGTGAAGTGTTTTATCTCTCTTTATTTGTTTTTTTGTGCATATACCTTCTCTGATCAACTCTGATATGCATACGTTATGAAGATTCATATTTTCCTTAGTAGTACTTTGAGCTTTCCTTCCAACACATGTACTATTATGAAAATCATCACAACTCCATTTTTTGTAGGAAGGCTCACAGTACACATGTCTGGATGTCTACATGTTTTTCACCTGTTCATATACCAAATGATGAATGCTCAATTGTTGTAATGGAAAAGCATTAGAACTGTCCATATAGGACCTTCATTATTTATGTTCATCCACTTATGTATGTTTGCATTCATTTATATTCTTCTGAAAGTTGGCTATTAGCGACCATATAGGACCATTCTTGATGTTTTTGGGTCATTTGATGAAAATATGTAAATAGGGACATCTGTAATAAAATAGGGATTGTTGCCATTGCATGCTTGCTACTTTTGTGCACCATATATTGTTTTATACACTATTTATTTCATTGAGACTGTGAGCTTGGTTTTTCTTTCAGAAGTGTATGGCTTGACTATGCACATGCATAATTGTAGATGAGGATCAGTAATAGGATGCCATTCATTGCTTAGATATTTTTTTATCTAACCCCCATCTCTCTTTTCTTTGCAGGTTCTAGATCACATAGGGGCACACTAGATTCATACTCGGGTAAAAAATTCATCACTTCAGGCAATGTCTGGCACCCTTATTATTTATATTCATCCTCTTATGTATGTCTGTACTCTTGCATTTTCTTCTGAAAGTTATTTTCATTGTATAGTATATACAACTTATTTTTCATATATATAGATGTAATTTTTAGATGCAAAAAAGAAATTTCCTTTACATGTATCTATGCATGAAATGAACACAAATTAAACAAGATCATCTAATAATGCAAAATAGGGTATTTTAGTCACTCATCTAGTAATTAGTTCCCCAAACCATTACTAAGGATTGAACATAAGTCTAAGTCCCCAAACCTATTGTTCTATGTGTATAAAAAAATATATGGTGCACAACAGCAGCAAGCATGCAATGATAGCAATAACATTGCATGATGCCTGAGCTCAAATTCAAAATAGTAAGTGTATTAATGTATGATCTAATAGTAGTAACCTCATTGACCATTACCTTTCACTCCTCCATCATTATAGAAGAGATAACTACCTACAACTAGGGCATCATGCATTGTTTATGAGCTCATTGTTTGAGCACCTCATGTCCCTATTTGATTGGTCGATGCTCAAACAGTGAGCTTGTAAATAATGCATGATGCCCTGGCTTGTAGCCTACAAGCCATCAAGACATTTCCTCATGAAATGATCATAAATGGCGAGTACCACATAGTGAATATCAACAACAAAACAAATAAAGAGAGATCAAACACTTCACACATATATGTTGTTTTATAAGATTTTATTAAGACTAAATATATTGTTTATGCTCACTATTTGAGCACCTCATGTCCCTACTTGATTGGTGGGTGCTCAAATAATGAGCTCATAAATAATGCATGATGCCCTAGCTTGCAGCCCGCAAGCCATCAAGACATTTCCTCATGAAATGATCATAAACAAGGAGAACCACATAGTGAATATCAACAACAAAACAAATAAAGAGAGATCAAACACTTCACACAATATATGTTGTTTTATAAGATTTTATTAAGACTAAATATATTGTTTTATGAGCTCATTGTTTGAGCACCTCATGTCCCTATTTGATTGGTTGGTGCTCTATTTGTTATATTGATGCTATTAGATAAAATAGGGACATCAATAATAAAATAATACACTTACTATTTTGAATTTGAGCTCATAAAGATTAAGATATCCTACTGTTTTGAATTTCTATGTGCTTTGAGCCAATGAAATTTTTGTAATTTTGTAATATTGAAAAAGAAAGTGGCATTTGTAATTTTTGTGAATTCGAAGAGATGCCATCAAGATGAAACTGTACTTTTGTGTGGCGCAAAGAGGGAATTCAAGTTTGGCATGCGCGAAGAGGCCGACACCATGTGGGAAGAGGGCACTGGAACTTGAGGTAGGCATTCGAGCTTTGTCTTCTCATTAACTCAATTTCATTTTGATGGCATTTGTTGATTTAATCACATAATATGAATGTTAATAGTCTGCATTGTTTACATCTTAGTGAATAGGGGTAAAAATGGAATCACACATATTCAAATGTGTATGTGATGTATGGGTGTGTAAATGTATGGCAGAAATATTAGATCCACTCCTAAATCCAAATTCCCAATGGAGACATCCAATTTGATCAGCCAAAAGGTTAATGCACAATCTAATCAATCTATGGAGAATGTGAAAGAGAGAGAAAAACCTTATATTTCCCTATGGTAGAGATGAAGTGTTTGGAATTTGAAATAATTGAAAGACAAGTACTAACCTCAAATTAGGGAAAATTTGGAAAATGCCAATTTCTGATGTCTATGTGTACTTTCAGATAAATCTACAACTTGTTACGAATTGGAAATGTCAAGATGGAGAAAACCCAGAAATATTTTTCCAAGATGAGATTAGGTCGACTTTCACCCTCATAAAAGGTCAAAGGCTAGATTCTCTATTTGAAGGTCGATTCTGACTTTGTTCATAGATCTCGAAAGTTCACCAAAAAGGGTATCCAAATCCACTCTTAGATCCAAAATCCTGCACATGTACCTGCAATAAAATAGGGGTTTTTGTTTGTATGGGGGGTTTTCCTTGGTCAAACCCCAATTTTGGAATTAACCTTGAAATTGGATGGAAATGTAGTGTGCATAAACAAAGTAATTGAAACAAATCACCTCTCTTATGTTGAAGTCCTTGTAGAGGATTTGAATCCTCAAATCCACAAATAGGAGTGCTTCAATGGATGTAGAATGAATGTAGGATGTCTCCAATCAATGGCATTTGATCTTCAACACCAATCTTGAATTGATCTTTGCATTTGAGGAGGCTTGGATGAATGTAGAAGGATGGATCTTCAAGGGGGCTCCAAAGAGATTGAATCCTTCAATGGCTAACAATGGATCTCCTTGGATGGATGCTTGAACACTTGAATGCTTGAAGGCTTACTCAAATGCTTTAATTCTTTCTTGCACTTGAGAGCTTGAGAGATTTCAATTGCTTGAGATGAGATGTGAAAAAATGGATGAGAGAATGAGGGAGGAAGGCCTCCTTTTATAGTGAACTAGGGCACAATCCTATAGAGTGGCCACCTTAGAGAATTAAATCCCAATTAGGTCCTAACCTTTAGAAAATATACCTAGATTAAATGAAATTTAAGGATTTACCATTCTGAAACCCGAAATGGCCAACCCGGAGGTGGGAAAATAAATATCCCCTAAACCCGATACCTGAAAATCAAGGAATTTGGAAATTTGAAAGAGGGGGGCAAAATCGAGCTTGGGACTGACCTAGTCAAAATTGATCTTATGGGCCCAGATCCAGCCAAAATCAAGACAGGAGGTCTCGAGGATGCCCGAAGACCTAGAAATGATACCAGAAAGGGACAAAATGCCAGGGATAGGCATAAAATCCTATGATGACTATGATGAAGGCTAGGAGGACCTATTTCTAAGTCCTACCTAGAAAATAGAGGCATATAAGAGGGAAATTAAGGAGAATCCTTGGGATCCTAGCCCTAATTTCACCTAGAATGAAGGAATCAAGTGCAGAAAAGAAGTGGAAAGTGGGGAGAAAGCCAAATACATGCAAAGACCTGATCAAGGTTCTTAATATGACCCCAGATGACTTACTCAGAGGGATAAACACTCTTATCATGGAAGTTCTTCCATTTTAAGTTGATACATTAAGCCCCCACTTTAGCAAGAGTATGGAATCAATGAAAACTCTTGGTAAAGGAGATCAGAATGAAAAGATAATCTTATCGTAATCCAAGGGATAAAGGGAAACCTTAAGCCCCCAGGGACTCAAGTCTTCTTCGACTCCTAGATCACAATAAAAGAGACATCTCTAGAGAGAGAAAGAAGGTGTGATTACCTTGCCCAATGAGAACTTATGTCTCATTGTGAACCACACAAGAGAATGACACAACTAGAAAGATGGAATTGAACCGCCTAGTGAATGTGGCTACTCACTAGTCAACCCATCAAGGATTCACCCTTAGGAATATTCTATTCCATAAGAATAAACCCAAAAACAATAAAGAGATCCAGTCTTAAGGACACCTCCGACCTTAAGGGATCAAAATATATGTATATTTGAAACTAGAGGGATCAAGAGATCCTAAAATATAAATCCATGCTTTGAGGATTAGTTACTAATCCAAAAAGGGAGAGAAGTATCTTGAAAAATATGTGTGTATCAAAAAGTGTGTGTATGCAATAGGTGAGCAGAGCATATGCCCCCATGTTAAAGTCATTGCTGACACTTTAACAGGAGCAATGGCTTTAACAAAAATATAAACAACTCCACCGATTACGTTTCCAAGTCGAGATGCCCCCAGATGAAGACAAATCAAGGGAAATATCACAGAAACATACAAAAAACATAGAAGGGATCTACCTACTATGGGGTCAGTATGATCATCAGATAATATATATATGATATTATTGTAAATGAATTGACATCATTCCCCAAAGCAAGTAGAACTACAATCACAAAGGAGGAAATATCACATAAGATATACGAAGGGGAATATTTTTATACCATGACATGGAGACCAAAAAGAATTAGTGTTACCATATCTCGAATCCAAGAAGATTACACAAGGAAAAATTTATGAACAATAGCACAATTACAACATAACATTGAACAATGCATAGAAGAATAGAGATACATATAGAAGAATTTGAACAACTATTTTGATTCCTTCATCACCTTGCACCAACTAAGTAACAAGGATCATATAAAAGAATCTAACAACATTTAGAAAACACATTATGAGAGAAACACAGTACATCAGGAAAACACACAAAAAAGCTACCACGAAGGATAAGTTGATCAAGTGTGCCGCCTACTCTCCCCATCTCATTGTTTATCATTTAGGGAAGGTGGGTAACTCACAAGAGGTACTATATCCAACACAATAGGAATGATATCTAGTTCCAAACAAGGATCCTCTTGAGAATCACAATATTCGACACTAGGTTCAGGAGTTACTTGTGATGAAATAAAATTAGGTAAATCAATTTTAATGTCAATAGTCTCATATTCATCATTAACATCATCAATATCATCAAGAGTATCTTCTTCATCCAAATTAATCAAAATAGGATCTAAGATACAAATAGAATCATCATAATCATGCATATGAACATCATCATTAGTAACAACTTCTTCTAACACATCATGCATAGGTTTATCTGAAGAAGGTAGAGATCTTTGAAGAATAGAATTATGAGCTTCAGCATGAGCACGATGCTTTTTACGATGTTCATTAGCAGATTGATTAAATTTTGATTTATTTGAAATATGTTGAGAACTAAGAGGAACAATCATGGGATCCTTCACAGGTTCTTTAGGAAGATCAATAGGATTATCAACAATAGGAGGAACAATCACAGGATCTTTGATAGGTTATTTAGGAAGAGTGATAGAAGGAACTTGATTAACAGAACTAGAAGTCATAGTTAAAGGAGGTATGGAAGGTGTAGGAAAAAGACCATGATTAAGATCCATGGGAGGAATGCTTAATTCAACAATCTTATAATGTTTATAAGCTTGATATGAATGAAAAAGATTATCAGGTCGAGGAGGACATGAATTAGGTAATGAAGGCCAAAAGAAATCAAGAGCAGCACAATCTCTAGGCCTAGAAGGTTGATATAAACTATGATTAATCATCTTCACTTCTTCATCATGAATGAACTTAAGACACTTATGGATAGGTGAAGAAATAGAATGCATGGCATTCAACCAAGGAAAACCTAGCTTGACTTGAAATTGATCAAAAGTAGGAACAACAACAAAGGTAGTGTTCACAATTTTTCCACAAAGTTCAACTGGTAAAGTAATAGAACCAAATGATGGATAAAGAAAACCATTACAAGTTTGAATCCACACATCCAATGTATCATAAGAATCACATTGTAAGATTTTCATAAAAATATTTTCTTCAGTAATAACATTGACTAAGGATGTAGCATCAACAAGACAATCGCGAGTAGGTATCTGAGAAATCCTAGCAGTAATGTAAAGGGGACCATCAGGAGCATCAATAGTCTAAGAGTCATCAAAGGTAATCAAGAGTTCTCGAGGTCTTTTATTCTTAGGTTTTTGTCAAGGTTTAGGTTGAGTTTTCCTTTTGGGATTAGGTTTAGGTTTTGGTCGAGGTTGAGATTGAACTTGAGGTTGAATCTGAGGTTGATTTGAGGTTGAGGTTGAGGTGGAGATACAGATTGACCAACATGCTCCACTTGATTAACAACATGATTGAGATCATCCATCTTTGAATCATACACAATTTCCATAGAAGATGGCTAAGAAATTGTATTAGTATCATGCGTAGGTAAAGGGTTCGTATAGATTTGAAGGTTTTGATTAGGAGGAGAGATAGATTTGTTCCCACTACCATCAAGATTATCAACAGATAAAGCCTTAGAATCAATTAAGTCTTGAACCTTATGTTTTAAAGAATAACACCTCTCAGTATCATGACCATTCTGATGATGACATTGACAAAAAACATTTTGATCAAAAGATTTAGATGTAATCATAGCAAGTAAAAGAGGTCGAATAGGAGGTAAAGTAATCATATTAGAAACTAACAACCTATTCATAATAGCATGTAAAGATATAGAAAGAGGAGTAAATGTATGATTTAATTGAAAAGCAGTGGATGCAGAAGTGGCATTGTGAGATGCAACAACAACTTGATCAGCAACTGCATTCGCTTGTTTGTTTATCTTGACATAGTTGTTGAATTTTTTAAATTTGTTTTGATAAGGAGCAACATCACTCTTATCAACTGGAACAGGAGCCACTGGAGTGTTTCTCTCAAATTGACTCACTTGTAATTGATAATGATGAAGCGCTGCACAAAGTTGTTGAAAAGAGGTAAATTCAGTAAGCAGAATCTTATCTCTAATATCCTTTTGCAAATTTGAAATAAACATACGTTGAATATCAATATCAGGAACAAGATAGGAAATTTGAGCATGCAAATGCTTAAATCTACCAATAAATTCAGTTAATTTTTCTTTAGCACTTTGTTTACAATGCATTAAATCAATCAAAGACACTTGTGGGCCAATTTTTGTTTTGAAATTATTGAATAAAGGGATTAGCAAGTTGTGGAAAGGAATCAATAGAATAAGGAGGCAAGAAACAATACCATTGTAAGGCCTTGTCACGGAAGGTTCTAGAAAATAGTTTGGCTAAAATCCTATGGTCATGAGCATAATCACTAGAAAGGATTTGGAATGTTTTAACATGATGAACAAGATCTCCTTTTCCATTATAATTCTCAAGATGAGGCATCTCACCTTGCTGAGGAACAAGAGTACGAATAAAGTCTCAGGACAAGGGAATTCCCATGTCACATGTAGGAATACTAAACTTGTTTTGAGTTAAGGAAGCAAGTTGTTGTTGTAAGGATGACATAGTTTGAACCAAACTGATGATAGTTGAATCATTAGAAGAAATAGGAGTAGCAACATTAGTTACACTAGGTAGAGTGTAAGAAGCTGCAGGAATAGAAGACACAACTGGAGGAACACTAGGAACTATAGTTGAAAGCGGATTGGAATAAGTGAAAGGAACATTATGATATGAAGGTTGTGATATAGGAAGGGACAAAGGAGGAACACTCATAGGAATAGAGGGAGCCATCACACTCACCAAAGAAGGATTATAGGTAGGAATACTAGGTAAAGGATTAGAAGGAGGTTCAACACTATTGATACGAGGAATCAACCCTAAATCTTGAGCTTCTTGAGCTAAAGGTTTAACATTTGAATGCACAAGGTAAGTAATACCACACAAGAGGTTAACACCTTGATCAATATCATGGAGAACTTTCTTAAGAGACTCTATAGCTTGAATAGAATCTTGATTATGGTTTTCTTGAATAATCCAATTACCCATTTTATCAAGTTCAGTGGAAAGTTTTTGGACTTGTTCAGGAGGAACTCTTAAAGCATCATCCTCATCATGAGATGAGTGAGAAGAGTTTTTCTCCATAGTAGGATTGGAATCATGAAGAATCAAGTTATTATCCGGGATCCTAAGGAAAGGAGAGGAAGATTCAGGATCAAAGACACCCATGAGTCTACAACTTCTTCTAACCAGAATGTTATAAGTAGGGCTAGTCGTAGTAAAGCTCATAAACTAATGTAATGCAAATGAACTAAACTAAGAACACATAAAGCATGAATATTTTTGTATTTTTTAAATCTAGTTAGCATGCAAGATCTAACACAAAGGAGAAATCTAATACTAACAAGATAAAGGAAATCTAACACCAAAAAGAAAGAGAGTAAGCTAGTCAGGTTCACCAAAATGAATAGGGGTAAAAATGGAATCACACATATTCAAATGTGTATGTGGTGTATGCATGTGTAAATGTATGATAGAAATATTAGATCCACTCCTAAATCCAAATTGTCAATGGAGAGATCCAATTTGATCAACCAAAAGGTTAATGCACAATCGAATCAATCTATGGAGAATGTGAAAGAGAGAGAAAAACCTTATATTTCCCTATGGTAGAGTTGAAGTGTTTGGAATTTGAAATAACTGAAATACAAGTACTAACCTCAAATTAGGGCAAATCTAGAAAATGCCAATTTCTGATGTCTGTGCATACTTTCGGGTAAATCTACAACTTGTTTTGGATTGGAAATGTCCAGATGGAGAAAACCCAGAAATCTTTTTCCAATATGAGATTAGGTCGACTTTGACCCTCATAAAAGGTCAAAGGCTAGATTCTTTATTTGAAGGTTGATTTTGACTTTGTTCGTAGATCTTGAAAGTTCACCGAAAAGGGTATCCAAATCCGCTCTTAGATCTGAAATCCCACACTTGTACCTACAATAAAATAGGGGTTTTTGTTTCTATGGGGGGTTTGCCTTGGTCAAACCCCAATTTAGGAATTAACCTTGAAATTGAATTAAAATGTACTATGCATAAACAAAGTAATTGAAACAAATCACCTCACTTATGTTGAAGTCCTTGTAGAGGATTCAAATCCTCAAATCCACAAATAGGAGTGCTTCAATGGATGTAGAATGAATGTAGGATGTCTCCAATCAATGGAATTTGATCTTCAACACCAATCTTGAATTGATCTTTGCATATGAGGAGGCTTGGATGAATGTAGAAGGATGGATCTTCAAGGGGGCTCCAAAGAAATTGAATCCTTCAATGGCTAACAATGGATCTCCTTGGATGGATTATTGAACACTTGAATGCTTGAAGGCTTGCTTAAATGCTTGAATTATTTCTTGCACTTGAGAGCTTGAGAGATTGCAATCACTTGAGATGAGATGTGAAAAAATGGATGAGAAAATAAGAGAGGAAGGCCTCCTTTTATAGTGAACTAGGGCACAATCCTCTAGAGGGGTCACCTTGGAGAATTAAATCCCAATTAGGTCCTAACCTTTAGAAAATATACCTAGATTAAATGCAATTTAAGGATTTACCATTCTGAAACCCGAAATGGCCAACCCGGAGGTGGGAAAATAAATATCCCCGAAACTCGATACCCAGAAATCAAGGAATTTGGAAATTTGAAAGAGGGGGGAAAAATCAAGCTTGGGACTGACCTCGTCAAGATCAAGCTCGATTTTGACATAGTCAGGATTGAGATTGATCCTAACCTAGTCAGGATCAACCTTGATTCTGACCCTGTGGGCCTAGGTCCAGCCAGGATCAGGACAAAAGGTCCCAGGGATGCCTGGAGACCTAGAAATGATACCAGAAATGGACAAAATGCTAGGGATAGGCATAAAATAATATGATTACTATGATGAAGGCCAAGAGGACCTATTTCTAAGTCCTACCTAGAAATAGAGCCATAAAAGAGGGAAATTAAGGAGAATCCTCAGGATCCTAGCCCTAATTTCACCTAGAATGAAGGAATCAAGTGCAGAAAAGAAGTGGAAAGTAGGGAGAAAGCCAAATACATGCAAAGACCTGATCAAAGCACTTAACATGACCCTAGGCTACTTACTTGAAGGGCTAAATGCTCTTATCAGGGAAGTGCTTCCATTTTAAGATGATACACTTAGCATTTGGAATGCTTGATGACCTACGAGCTTTGAGAGCTAGGGCATCATTGTTGTTACCTTCAAGGCATTGTGTGAAGTGTTTGATCTCTCTTTATTTGTTTTTCTATTGATATTCACTATGTGGTACTCCCCGTTTATGCTCATTTCATCAAGAAATGTCTTGATGGCTTGCGGGCTGCAAGCTAGGGCATCCTACATTGTTCATGAGCTCATTGTTTAATACTCGCATTGTTCATGAGCTCATTGTTTAATATTTGGCATCATGAAAACATACATTAATACACTTACTATTTTGAATTTTAGCTTGGGCATTATGCAATGTTATTGTTTTCATTGCATGCTTCATGTTGTTGTGCACCATATATTGTTTTATACACTGTTTATTTCATTGAGACCATGAGCTTGGCATTTGTAATGTATTTTTTGTTATTGGATCAATGCTACCATGTTGTTGATTCTATGTAAGACTTACAAGGTTTTACCCCAAAATTTATTAGTAATAAAATGGGGACATCAAATAGGGACATCAGTAATAAAATAATACACTTACTATATTGAATTTGAGCTCAGGCATCATGCAATCTTATTATTTTCATTGCATCCTTGCTACTGTTGTGCACCATAACAACAACAAGAATGCAATGTTATGAAATTTTGGGATTAAATTGGTGAGTTTGTATACTTTCTCCATTCTAAACTAATCTATGACTTCAAATGAGGAATTATGAAATATAGTTGTAGGTGGTTATCTCTTCTATAATGATAGAGGAGTCAAAGGTAATGATCAATGAGGTTGCTTCTATTAGATCATACATATATTAATACACTTACTATTTTGAATTTGAGCTTGGGCATCATATATTGTTTTATACACTGTTTATTTCATTAAGACCATGAGCTTGGCATTTGTAATGTATTTCCTGTTATTGGATTAATATTTCCATGTTGTTGAGGTTGTAGATCTCCTTTTATTGATCTTGTATAAACAACATATATACCATGTTGACTCATAGCCCATGAGGTGTTTCTTGATAACACATTTGACATCATAATTTTTGCTCCATTTTGGTCTTGATTTACTCACTACATGCATATGTTTCCTAAGTGCACATGTTCTGTAGCATAGTTCATTTTAGAGTTCTATGGCTTGACTATGCACATGCATAATTGTAGATGAAGATCAGTAATAGGGTATGAGGCATTGCTTAGATCTTTTGGATCTAACCCCATCTTTTCCTTCCTTGCAGATTTTGGATCATACAAGAGCATACTAGATTGAACCCTGGGTCAACGCTTCATTACTTCAAGCAATGTTTGGTACTTTCATTATTTATGTTCATCCACTTATGTATATTTTCATTCATTCATATTCTTATGAAAGTTGGCTATTAGCGACCATATAGGACCATTGTTTATGTTTTTTGGGTCATTTGATGAAAAGATGTAAATAGGAACATCAGTAATAAAATAGGGATATCTTAATCTTTATGAGCTCAAATTCAAAATAGTAAGTGTATTATTTTATTATTGATGTCCCTATTTTATTACTGATGTCTCTATTTCAAAGTAATTGGTTGTTTCTATTACGTTCAAGGCATTGTGTGAAGTGTTTGATCTCTCTTTTTTTTTTTGTTGTGCATATACCTTCTCTGATCAACTCTGATATGCACACGTGAACATTCATATTTTCCTAAGCAGTACTTTGAGCTTTCCTTCCAACACATGAACTATTGTGAAAATCATCACAAGTCCATTTCTTGCAGAAAAGCTCATAGTACACATGTCTTGATGTCTGCATGTTTTTCACCTGTTAATATACCAAATGATGAATGTTGAATTGTTGTAATGGCAAAGCATTAGAACCATCCATATAGGACCTTCATTATTTATGTTCATCCACTTATGTATGTTTTCATTCATTTATATTCTTCTAAAAATTGGCTATTAGCGGCCATATAGGATGAGGATCAGTAATATGGTGCTTGACTATGCACATGCTTGTAATGTATAGATGAGGATCAATAATATGGTGCTAGGCATTTCTTAGATCCTTTGGATCTAACCCCATCTTTTACTTCCTTGCAGTTTTTGGATCATACAAGAGCATACTGGATTGAACCCCAGTTCAACACTTCATTACTTCAGGCAATGTTTGGTACCTTCATTATTTATGTTCATCCACTTATGTATGTTTGCATTCATTCATATTCTTCTGAAAATTGTCTATTAGTGACCATATAGGACCATTCTTGATGTTTTTGGGTCATTTGATGAAAAGATGTAAATAGGGACATCAATAATAAAATAGGTCATGTAAATGGTACCAGGCCAACCCAATCAGCCCAAAAAAATGTGTCATGTTTATCTTTGTCAAATACACTCATTCACCATTTTGTTCGTTTGGTGCTCCTAATGAGCATAGAGAGATGATAGAGAATCTTACAAGCCTAAAATGTCGGTATATCACTATATGGCCTCATAATTACTAAGCCAAAGGGGTTTTCTGATTCGAAAGACTTAGCAGACTCCAGGGTCATTTTATTTTCTATTGCGTTAATAGGATGTCTGCTAGAAACATTATCACTATGCATCCCTCTACTCATCTCTTCAGTTTTTGTTTTCATAGATTTCACCATCTGACATTCCTTTTTGGTAAGAGATTGTTGTGAAAAAAGATATTTCTATTTTTCATTCTGAGAAGATCCAGAGTGATTTTTAGTCACAGAGGAAATGCCCTAATCCTTCCACAAGTGCTATTGCGATGAGTTCTGATCACTTGATGAACATAAAATTATCTATTGAGTTGAAAAGAAAATCAACAGAAGACTCTGAAAATGAAGTGAAAAAATCTAAGGTTTCTTCTCAACGTAAGTAAAATCCTTTCCCTCAATGAAAGATTGAAGTCTTTCCAAACTCGTCTCTCCCAAATTATGGGAAGCTCTAAACTTACCATTTGAATAACCACAAGTTTTTGTTTTTATACAGGCCATGTTAGGAATAGTCCCAAGAGATAACTGAGAGTGGGGGGGGTGAATCAGTTATCTACAAGTTTCAATTCTTTATCCAATTAAGTATACTTAAACAATAAGCATAAACACAATGAAAAAACACATGAACACAACACCAATATTTTGGTTACAAGGAAACCCAAATAGGTAAAAACCCCAGTGGGAATTGACACCCACTAATATTCTGCACTAGTGTATTATGATCCTTGTTAGAACATCCTTAACACTATTAGGAGTTGCTTTATAATATATTTAGTATAGTAGACCTAGTCAAGGGTCGGACCCTATTAGGAGTCTTTTACAATTATCCCTGTTAGGGGAGAGGATGCATTGTCTGAGAGCTCACTGCTCAAAGGGGAAAAGGCTAAAACCTTCTATTTAACAAATACACACTGTATCTGGATCTTGGTGAACTGCGCTTTGACCTATTATCTAGATCAGTTCCAATGAATAGAAAAAATACTTTACTTGGCTACATAGACCTTCTTCTGATGGCTCAACACTTCGCACACTCTGCTCTGCTCTGCTTAATCAACTATGAACCACACTCTAGCAATCACAAATGACTACCTATAAATATATTTCCTCCAAATGATATAATCAAGTCGGCCTATAAGAGCCACTTGAAATCATATTAGAGAAACCATAACAAACCTTGATAAACATTATGGGACCTGTCTAATAAGATAATTGTAGATGCACGCTACACACTGTCAGCTCTACCAAAACAACTAGATCTTTCTCCTCAAACTGAATTACTTCATGCACTCTTAACTGAAGAACAATAACTCTCCTCTAAGCTTAAATCCAAGGGCGCATACCCACAAGATAGGTGAAACTCCAGAACCAATAAAATCTTTGTTGGCTCTTCTAAACAAACACAAGAAACTGCTACTGGCGAATAGCGACTGCATAAATTCACTTCTACTAATTACCAGACTATGTGTCCATGACTAAAACATCACTAACATGTCTTCAACATATAGCCAAGTGCACAAGGCTTCATGATAACTGTACGGACAACCATACATAGAACACTATCTATTACTCTGTCAGGAATACTGTTGACACAAGTTGTTGTATAACTGTCTAGACTAATAGTTAACCTCTGTGCCAGTGATATCATGCTGATATCATGTCCATGCTTCATATACTGAAATCTTACTGCATAGGACTTCCATGCATGCTACTTTCCATATATTGTCATCAATGAAAAACATACAGTCAATACTGGCCTATTGGTAAATGTCCAACAATCTCCCCCTTTGGCATTGATGGCAACATGTGGAATTAAAAACCACCACCAACCCAAATGAACACTTCTTTTATAACATTCTTCATTTCCTCATAAACATTTTCCCAAAGATGAATCCTCCATCTACTGCAATATTTTCCAATATTATCCATTTCCTCGACTGAACTGCTGTAATACCTGAATGTTTCTCCCCCTTAGTATATTACTCCTCCTTTTTCTTCTATTTTTCATGACTCTTTATATTACTCCCCCTTTGACATCAATGGAAAAGGGTGCCATTCATTTTAAGCACTAGTACTACTCCTGAGGTAGAGTAGTCAACCTTCCATTAGTCCCTGAGGACTGATGCCTTTCCTTCTTTCTTCTAAGCAGAATCGGGGAAGGGAATTACTCCCAACTTCTCCCTAAGATACTCAAAAGTATCCTTTGGCAAGGGCTTTGTGAATATATCTGCCAACTGATCTTTAGTACTCACATAGTCCAACTTGACTTCTTTCTCTACCACTTTCTCTCTTAGGAAGTGATACTTGATCTCAATGTGCTTTGTCTTTGCATGCATCACAGGGTTCTTCGACATATTGATAGTGCTAGTGTTATCATAGTGAATAACAATAGGATAATCAATCTAAATTCCAAAATCCTTTATCATATGCTTGATCCAAACAATTGTAGAACAATTCAAGGCTGCTGCAACATACTCCACTTCTATTGTTGACTGAGAAATACAATCTTGTTTCTTGCTTGTCCAAGTGACAAGTCTATCACTAAGAAACACTACTCCACTTGATGTACTTTTTCTATCATCTACACATCTTGCCCAATCAACATCAGTGTATACATGAAGCTCAACATTTTCTGAATTAGGATACCATAGACCATAATCTATAGTGCCCTACAAGTATCTAAATATTCTCTTTACTGCCATGAGGTGACTTTGTTTAGGCTCTATTGCAAATCTTCCAACTATGCCAACTGCATTGGAAATGTCAGGTCTAGTCTGAGTAAGATATATGATTTTACCAATCATAGATTTATACAATGTTATATCTACTTCTGGTGAGTCATCTTCTTTTGTAAGCTTGCATCCAGTGATCATAGGGGTTCCTACTGGCTTGCAATCATCCATCTTGAATTTCTTCAATATCTCTTTCACATATTTTGACTGATTAATAAAAATTCCTTTTTCTATATGTTGCACATTTAGTCCTAAAAATTATTTGACAGGACCAATCATACTCATCTCAAATTCATTCTGCATTTCTTTGGCAAATTCTACACTTAGTTTGTCATTACCTCCAAAGATAATGTCATCAACAAATATAGCTACAAGTAGTAGGCCTTCAAATGTCTCTTTAATGAATAGATTAAAATCTTCTGCTCCTTTCTTGAATCCAATCTTTGTTAGATATCCATCTAGTCTCTCATAATATGCTCTAGGGCCTTGCTTAAGTCCATAGAGGGCCTTCTTCAATCTGCATACCATATCAGGTTTGTCTGATAAGGTGAATCCTTTTGGTTGTTCAATGTAAACTTCTTTCAAATTTCCATTTAGGAATGCTGACTTGACATCCATCTAATAAACTTTGAAGTTTTTGACTATAGCATAAGCTAAAAATAACTTAATAGCTTCTAATCTACTCACAGGTGCAAATGTGTCTAAATAATCAATGCCTTCTCTTTGCGCATATCCCTTACATACTAACCTTTCTTTGTTTCTTACTACTGTACCATCTTCATTCATCTTGTTTCTGAATATCCACTTTGTTCCAATCACATTCTTATCACTAGCTCTTGGGACCAGTTCCCAAGTGTCATTCTTAACAATTTGATCAAGTTCTTCTTTCATAGCATCATGCCAATCTGAATCATTACATGCATCTTCAACATTTAAAGGTTCTATCTGAGATAGTAAACATACCGCTTCACTGCTAGTTGAGTTCTTTGCTTGGGATCTTGTTAAGACTTTGCTGCTCTGATCTCCAATGATGGTTATCTTGGAATGTGATGAAGGGTGCTCCCCTTAATACCACAAACACATAACAAAAATAGAGAAACAACAACAATATGAAAGAATAGAAAATGGGCTTCTTATTATCTCCACAAATGTGGAATTACAAACTTTCAAAATTACAATATGCAAAGCCACATGGGCATTCCCTTACAATATTCCATAGGACAAAGCCTCGAATCAATACCCAAATCTACTACCCAGAACTATCCCGAACTACCTAAGACAACACTATAGCCTTCCTTATATAGGAAATTTTCCACCACCTGGGAAGGTTCCAGAATTTTAGCCAATAAGGCTGACCAAACTTAGAATTATTTTATTTTACAATTTATTACATCAAAGTCGGCTCAAAATAACTTTTGAAACCCAAACAGAAATTTTGAAGGAAAATCATTTTATGCCATTTCAAGTGACCCAACTTCTGAAGACCATAACTCATCGCCAATTGACCCGATTGACTATTATAACCCCATTCCGAAAAGGCCACGAAGCGCTCTACAGCCTTGACTTGCGCAAGCACCTATCACCCAAATTTTTCACCTCATCTGGGGCCTCTAAAGCCTTCAAAACTAAGTTTAAAGTTTATGTACCTTGTTGCCAATACCAAAAATCTTCAATATCTACAAAGCTAGACTTGATCTATCAATGAAACTTTACTAGCAGGCTGATATGACCAAAATGAACCTCCAGGGAAGAAATCAGAACATTCCACGATCAGATGACCAACTTACTAAAAATAGCAAGTTTCCATAAATAGCTACTCTGCACAAGATAGCCCTTATTGAATGCAAAAACATAAATATTTTTGGGTGATGCAAGATTTCTCTTACACCTAGGATGCTCCCACATCAGACACCCGAGGTAATTTGAGAAGTGACCCCGTCACATCTCAGGTGTGTAGAGGAAAACCAAGATGGTTAACCTCTTCCTTTGTTAGCCATGATGAATTTTCAACAAGTCTTCCTTTCCATTTGACTAGATATTCTTCATATGTCATGTTCCTTGTGCTTCTACCAACACAACTATCCAATATATCTTCAATCTCCTTATTATCTAAACTGGTTGTTGGAATACTCCACTATGCTGCTATAACCTCATCTTCAACACCTCCTTCATGATACTCTGTTAGATCTGAAACATTAAATACTGGTGAAATATTTAGCTCATTAGGCAACTCAACCTCATATGCATTTCTGGAATCATGCTTCTTCAGTATCCTACATGGCCCAAACTTCTTCATTTTCAACTTATTATATGTACCAACTAGAAATCGCTCTTTCCGCAAATGAACCTTGACTTCATCTCCAACCTTAAATTCCTTATGCCTCCTTTTCTCATCTACCTTAGCCTTATACTATGCATTCATTTTGGAAATGTGCTTCCTCACCTCCTCATGGATGTTCTTCAAATGTTTTGCAAAATCCTCAGCTTCAACACTACTTATCTCTCCTTTATCTATATTTTTCAACTCGGATGCATTTCTGGGACTACTTCCATATACAATCTATGGATGATGTGATGAACTAAACTTCAACTCTGTCTTCAACTCTTCACTTTTTGCTAGTGTCATTCTGTGTGGTTCCTTATTTGGCAAACTAGCTCCTGGAATCAAGTCCATCTAAAAACTAATATTTCTTACTAGTGGTAATACATCAAGCACATTATCGAATGAAACTCATTCAATAATTCTACAACTTCTATAGGTACATCTTCTACTTCCTCTCTCTCAGCCTTTGGAATTAAGTTAAAACACATATGCTCATGCCGCATACCATCTAAAAAATTTCCTCTATCAACAAAAGTTATTATTGCATTACCATATACCTTTTCTTCTATTTCCTTCAATGGTTTTAGCTTATGTCGCACTCCATCCTTTATCAAGGAATAGGTATTTGCATGACCATCATGTACAGCACATCTATCAAATTGCCATGGCCTACCCAACAACATATGACATGCATTCATAGATATGATATCACATAGTACCTCATCATTATACCCACCGATCTTGAACTTCACTAGGCACTGTTCACTGACCATGACCTTGTGGTCATCCTGCACCTAGGCAACCCGATATAGATGTGGATGTTTCTGCCTCTTGAGCTTCAACATTTTCACCATCTCTTCTGACACCAAATTATCAGTACTGCCACTATCAATAATCACATCACAACACTTACCCTCACACTTGCACCTAGTGAAAAATAGGCTCCTTTTCTCAAGTTCATTTTCACCACTCAACAGGACTCTTCTATTAATCAATGTTTCTCCTCTTTCAGCATCTTTAGAATGTGAAGATTTGGCATCTTCATCTACATGTACAACTCTAGCCTGGCCTTTATTTCCTCCTATATGTCCCTCCTTGGCATTGAGGACATTCAAATGCCCTATGACCTTCTTCTCCACAGTGAAAACATGTTCCACGAAAGCCTCCTCTTCTTGATCCTTGTCCTCTTCCTCTTCCTCTCTGATCTCTATTGTTCTAATCTTGGAAATGACTAAAATTATGTCCTCTCTGATTCTGACTATTACTGGCCTCATCCTGCTTTTTCGAATCTTCATTTCAATCTCCATATGACTGTCCACTAGATCTTCCATCACGACCTCTTCCGCTTTGTTTTCTCTCAAACTTCTTGTTTAGTTTTTCCTCTACTTTTAGGGCAAATTGGTATGCCTCTTCAATACTATTCATTTGAACCAGATTCAGCTCTTCCTAAATGCTCGGCCTCAACCCATTAAGGTAATGGGCAACTTTCTCCTTATCTACTTCTGCATGGCTTGTTCTGATGAGGATTCGATAGAACTTCTTTGTATACTCCTGAATAGATCTTCCTACTTGCTTCAAACTTTGCATCTTCTTCATTAGGTCAAGCTCATAATCAATAGGAATGAACTGCAGCTTCAATTTAGCCACCATTCAATCCCATCTTGTGATTTTATCTTTCCCTCTTTTATTCCACTCCAATTGAATCTCTTGCCACCAAATCTTTGCATGACCCTTCAATCTGGCCTTCGCAAATTTGACCCTATCAGGATCCTCAATATCTTCATACTCAAAATATTCTTCACATTCATTGATCCATTCGATCAATTCTTATGGGTTAAGATTTCTTGAAAATGTAGGAACCTCGATCTTAGGTCTTTTCCCGATCTTGGAAATGGCCTAAAAAAGCCTTTCTTCTTCTTGATTCAAAATTTTGCCTTCTTTTTCATCATCATTTCCTTTTTTGGCTTCATCCTCACTTTCATCTCTGACATTAAGATTCATTCCTCTATGAATCTCTTCTTGCAATGCTCACACTTGTCTCTGGAGCACTCTAACCTCAGGTGTTACAATGCCAGCTCTTCCACCACATTCCCTTCATGGAGGCATTTTTGTGATGCACGCTGAAACCCTAACCATAGTCCTGGTGCAAACTACCTCACAGTCAGTGATCTATTTACACACTCAGGAACTCCTACTCTGATACCAATTGATGAAGGGTTCTCCCCTTAATACCACAAACACATAACAGAAATAGAGAAACAACAACAATATGCAAGAACATAAAATGGGCTTCTTATTATCTCCACAAATGTGGAATTACAAACTTTCAAAATTACAATATGCAAAGCCACATGGGCATTCCCTTACAATATTTTGTAGGACAAAGCCTCAAATCAATACCCAGATCTACTACCCAGAACTATCCCGAACTACTTAAGAAAACACTATAGCCTTCCTTATATAGGAAATTTTCCACCACCTAGGAAGGTTCCAAAATTTTAGCCAATAAGGCCAACCAAACTTAGAATTATTTTATTTTAAAATTTATTACATCAAAGTCAGCTCAAAATAACTTTTGAAACCCAAACAAAAATTTTGAAGGAAAATCATTTTCTACCATTTTAGGTGACCCAACTTCTGAAGACCATATGTCATCGCTAGTTGACCTGATTGACTATTATAACCCCATTCTAGAAAGGCCATGAAGCATTGTACAGCCTTGACTTATGTAAGCACCTATCACCCAAATTTTCAACCTCAGCCAGGGCCTCTAAAGCCTTCAAAACTAAGTTCAAAGTTTCTGTACCATGTTGCCAATACCAAAAACCTTCAATATCTACAAAGCTAGACTTGATCTGTCAATGAAACTTTACTGGCAGGTTGATATGACCAAAATGAACCTCCAGGGAAGAAAATAGAACATTCCAAGATTGAATGACCAACTTACTAAAAATAGCAAGTTTCCATAAATAGCTACTCTGTACAAGATAGCCCTTATTGAATGCAAAAACATAAATATTTTTGGGTGATGCAAGATTTCTCTTACACCTAGGATGTTCGTGCATCAGAATGATTTCTAGATGTAAACTTTGGAACTTTAGGTGATGCTGAATTATCAGCCTTAGGAGTTTCTTCTTGACTTATCTCAGGGTCATTGAATAACACATCAATATTGTCAAACATTTCTTCAATAACTGTCTCACTAGTGGAGGGTCTAGGTTCTTCTTCAATCATGGGTGAGTAATCATGATATCTTTCTTGAACCATAAAATTTTCATCAATCTTAACATGAGCACTTTCAAAGATATTTTTCAATCTTAAATTGAAACATCTATAAGCTTTACTTTTAGTAGAGTAACCAAGAAAAATACCTTCATCACTTCTTGCAACAAACTTGCCAACTACTTCATCCCTCTTGATGTAGCACTTGCTTCCAAATATTCTAAATTATTTTATTGTGGTAACATTACCAAACCATAGCTCATATGGTGTTTTGTCTGTGCCTGGCCTTAATTGAATTCTATTGATGGTGTAGATTGTTGTATTGACCGCATCTCTCCAATAGGTGTGTGCAACTTTTCCTTCAATCATGATGATGCGTGATGTATCAAGGATGATCTTATTCCTTCTTTATGAAATTCCATTCTGCTAAGGGGTTCTAGGTGCACTTAACTATCTCTTTATGCCATGTTCTTCATAGTACTCATAGAATCTATTAGAGGTGAATTCTCCTCCTCTATCTGATCTCAAAAAATTTATCTTTAGTCCATATTCATTCTCAACCTTAGCTTTGAATATTTTGAACTTCTCAAATGCTTCTAACTTATCTTTCAAGAATGCAACCCACATCATCCTAGTATAATCATCAACAAACAAAATGAAATAGATTTCACCATAGTATGATCTTCTTTGAGTTGGACCACATAGGTCTATATGAATCAGATCCAACTTATTCTCTGTTGAATTGTGCTTTCTCTTGAATGAATTTCTCACATGCTTTCCCATTACACATTCCTTGCATATAGTATCAACTAGATTTTCTATGCTAGGTAGATCTCTTATTGCCTTAACATTGCTTATCTTTACTATGTTATCAAAATTGATATGACATAGTCTTTTATGCCACAACCAACTGTCATCAACTTTAGCAAAAAAAAAACTTGCTTCTAAATTGAGTTGAAAAACATTACCTCTTGTCTTTGAGCCTGATGCAATCATAACACCATCCTTGTTGTTAATGATGCATTTGTCATCTTTAAACTCCAACCCATAGCCTTTTCTGAGTAACTATCCAACACTGAGAAGGTTATGTTTCAAACCATCAACATAAAGAACATCATCTGTACTATTATTTCCATCCAAGGTGATGGCTCCTCTACCAACTATTGGTTTAGGAGTGTTATCTCTGAATCTAACCATACCGCCATTGTATTTGTCCACATGAAAAAACCTTCCTTTATCACCTGTCATGTGATGTGAACAACCACTATCTATAATCCAGTCTGTTCTTATGTCAACTTGTGAAATCAATGCTATCTCTTTTTCCTTTTTATCATCTTTATGATTTGTCTTATTATTCATTTTGTTTACAATAGAGATGAATCCAATTTCTTCTTCACTAGATTCTTCATCTAAAACTCCATCTCCAGCATAGTAGCATTCCTTAGAATACTTAGGCTTGTAATCCTTTTTGAACTTTCTAGCTCTAGTAGGACACTTGGATGCAAAGTGACCGATCTTATTACATGAAAAGCACTTAAATGGCAATTGACCTTCATATTTTCCTTTTCCTTTCTTTTCTCTTTTGGAAATCATAGCAATGAAATCATCTAGTGTTTTTTCTTCATCATCATCATTAAAATTACCAGAAGTGTTTGCAGATTTCTTACCATGAACTATTGCTTTGAAGGCTGTCTCACTCTTTGGTTATGTCTTCAATCTTGAACTCTCAAAACCTGAGATTTTTCTGATCAAGGTCTCTCTCTTGAAATTAGATGTAAGTTGCATGGTCTCATCAAGGATGTTGATCTTTCTTTCATATTCAGGAGTGAGAGTAGTCATTAACTTGTCCATAATGTCATCCTTAGAAATCTCTCCACCATTATTTCTGATTACAGAAACTGCTTCATTTATCCTTTGATTATAAGCTCTGATATTTTCCTCAAGTAGCATCTCTAATGCATTGTATCTTTTCTTCCATTTTGTTATGCGTGCATCCTTTGCTTGTTTGTCTCCTTCAAATATGTCTTCTAGGTGCTTCCATATTTTGTGGGTTGTATCTACCTTTTTTATTTCTAAAAATTCACCATCAGATAGGGTGCTGATAAGGGCTTCTTTAGCAATAGCATTCTGATGAAACAATTCCTTTTTCCTATCAGTAGCATCATCATGTGCAAGATCTTCTAGGGTAGGTATCTTGGCTTCTTTGATAGTTACATAAAAAACTTCAAAACCAATGCACTACAAATGAATCACCATCTTGTTCTTCAATTCAAGATAATTCTCTCCATCAAACTTAGGACTTTCTTTCTTGAAGTATGCAATCTGATCAACCTCAAGTTGTTAAACTTTATCTCTGAGGCACTTGGTTCTGATACCAATTGTTAGGAATAGTCCCAAGAGATAACTAAGATGGGGGGGGTGAATCAGTTATCTACAAGTTTCAATTCTTTATCCAATTAAGTATACTTAAACAATAAGCATAAACACAATGAAAGAACACATGAACACAACACCAATATTTTGGTTACGGGGAAACCCAAATAGGTAAAAACCCCGGTGGGAATTGACACCCACTAATATTTTGCACTAGTGTATTATGATCCTTGTTAGAAGATCCTTAACTCTATTAGGAGTTGTTTTATAATATATTTAGTATAGTAGACTTGGTCAAGGGTCAGACCCTATTAGGATTCTTTTACAATTGTCCATGTTAGGGGAGAGGATGCATTGTTCGAGAGCTCATTACTCAAAGGTGTGAAGGCTACAACCTTTTGTTTAACATATACACACTATATCTAGATCTTGGTGAACTGCGCTTTGACCTGCTATCTGGATCAATTCCAATGAATAGCACAAATACTTTATTTGGTCACATATACCTTCTTTTGATGGCTCAACACTTCACACACTCTGCTCTGCTTTGCTTAATCAACTATGAACCACACTCCAGCAATCACAAATGACTGCCTATAAATATCTTTCCTCTAAATGATATAATCAAGTCATCCTATTAGAACCACCTTGAAATCATATTAGAGAAACCATAACAAACTTTGATAAACATTCTAGGACCTATCTAATAAGATAATTGTAGATGCGCGCTACACACTGTCAGCTCTACCAAAGCAACAGGATCTTTCTCCTTGAGCTGAATTACTTCATTCACTCTTAACCAAACAACAATAACTCTCCTCTAAGCTTGAATCCAAGGGTGCATACCCATAGGATAGGTGCAACTCTAGAACCAATAAAATCTCTGTCGGGTCTTCTGAACAAACACAGGAAACTGCTACTAGCGAATAGTGACTGCATAACTTCACTTCTACTAATTACCAAGCTATGCATCCATGACTAAAACATCACTAACATTTCTTCAACATATATCCAAGTGCACAAGGCTTCATGATAACTATACAGACAACCATACACAGAACACTATCTTTTACTCTATCAGAAACACTGTTGACACAAGCTGTTGTATAACTGTATGTACTAACAATTAACCTCTACACCCATGATATCATGTTGATATCATGTCATTGCTTCATATATTGAAAGATTACTACATAGGACTTTCGTGCATGCTACTTTCCATATGTTGTCATCAATGACAAACATACAATCAGTACTGGCCTGCTAGAAAATCTCCAACAGGCCATTCTTCTGAGAGTCAAGAACATTTCCATCCATCTCTTACCGAAAAGGAATGTTCAGATGGTGGAATCTATGAAAACAAAAACTAAAGAGATGAGCAGAGGGATGCGCAGTCATAATTTTTCTTTATGTATGTCTCCCAATCCTTGAACAACCACAACCTAGGGTTCTTCATAGCATATCATCTAAGCCATGTACTAGTTACAACCACTACTCCTATAGGGTATTCTAATTCTTCACCATTGATAATTGAGTGATCCAATTTCTTTTTTGCCTCAACACAACGACACATATAATGAACATGCACATAAACATGACAAATGAGAAACCTAAATGTAGATATCACAATAGATGAGAAACATAAATGTAGATATCCAAAAAATTGTGACCATGATGCCTACATTTATGTTTCTTAGTTGTTGTGTCCCAGGACCCCTTATGACCCTTTACAACCCTTTACGATCTCAAAGAATACATCTTAGAGGTCTTAAAATTTCGTAAAGCATCATAAGAGGCTCCTAGGATGAGTCAGGTGAGCTTCCACCTTCACGTGGTTGGCCATGTTCAGTAGAGAATGTTAAACTATTCTCAAAACAAAGAGAAGCTCAATAATTTAAGATCTCAATCCACGTACAACAAATATATCCATCTATCTCAATGGCTACCAAATCAATAGATCTCTGCCAAGAACCCAGTCGCAAAGAAACACCATAGACCGCACCTCGAACCCATTGTGAAGAGGCATCCAATGTCTCATAAGTTGCATATGACCCACTTTCTATAATCTAAGTCTCTCAGCTCGGTTCACCAAGAAGAAGACTTCTCCCAAGTCATCATGAACACCATAGTGATCTATGAATATCCAATGTGAAAGTTCTACATGTCACTCATGGATTATTGAGTTAGATGTGATGTCGAGAGAGTGACATGTAATAACTGATAATCGATACCAACTTGATTGACAAATATATATATTTTTATAAAAAAAAATTGATTTACGTCACATTCACAATGGCCATAAAACAATGACAGCTATCTATCAAAACAATCTGACATCTAGCCATAGCATGTACAACATCATTGTTGGTGAAAAACTATAAACGACAGATAGTTGTCATAAAATTTGAATGGGTCTCCATCAGATGTATAGCATCGATGTCATTAAAAAATACAAATGACGTATATAGGTCGCACACTTTTGATGGATATCTATCACACTAATAGCATCTCTGTCGGAAAACATATTGCAAACAATGGTAACCCATTGGAAGATTCTGATGGGTCACCGTCGTTTTTATTTTTTTGCGATGGATAGGCGTCACAATTGGGACAGCCACAAATAGGTCTAATGCCAAGTTTTCCTTGTTTGCACCCCCTTCTTGTAACATCCATTGTCCTCATAATTATGATGCCAATTGAAACCATCAGTTTTTCTGACTACAAAACTGTGACATTGGGTGGTGCCATTATATCGATGGTTAACTGTCCCAATTCAGATGACCTGACGTAGGAAAAAGGTCTCAAATGTACTAGTGTGTTGATGTTATTGATAGATTGAGACATGCTATAGCCATTCTGGATCACACCCTTTAGACATTCACTATCCTTCTCTATAGGGATAGGGTGAATAGCATTAGAGATGAGTGGGTGCATATGATTGACATAGTTCAACCATATAACCCTTACGATAGTATTAGGGTTGATGAATTCTATACATCTCTCTCCTGCAACATTATTGGCATTGTGAAGTATAAACACATTGATACTAAGGTTTCCATCAATATGGTGAAGACCATGTTTCCTCTTTATCAGGAGATAGCTTAGGTGAGAGGATATCTTGTTACTAGGTGTGAGGATTATCTTGTTGCACCATTTATATATCCTTGATGATTGGCTTCTCATCATAGGTGGCCCTAGAAGGATGAGCTTCCACTTTATTTCTGCAAACAATTATTTGCAAAATTTCATTTTCATTATGAGGTTGATTATATAGATTTCCTATGTCATGTTGGGTAGGGGAAGGGGTAATTAGCTAATAGATTTAGATGACCTGATGCCCCAACACCCCCTAATAACTAGGAAAAAGTGGGTCCAAAACTTTTAGTTATTACAAAACGTTTGGATATGGTTGTTGCAGGAGACAGTGTACCAGATGACACCAAGAGGGATGTTTTTCTAGTATCATGAGTATCACAAAATAGGTTTACAAGATGTCATCTAATCAATTGGGGAGATACATGTTGCATTTGTGTTCTATAATTCCTCCATCTATACATGATGCATCCTCTAGTGATGATCCTTATCATCTAATAGAAAGCATACCATCTCCTCTTAATTGTTGCATCTTTGTTAGAGGTGGACCCTTTGCATCACATGGGTGCATACTTATCCATTGATCTACTTTGTGCATATCAAGATATATAGATACTTAGTGGGGTCCCTCTTACTGATGTCTCATCATATATCACATTCCTTCTTCATAGACCATCTACTAGATTAGATTCTTAGTGTGCATAAAGACTAGAGGATATTTTTGCACCGCCTACAGCTCCTCAGCATACTATAGTTGATGAGGATACACCTCCCCCTACTCAGGGAGAATCAATTCCATCTCATTGGTCACTTTTTACCAACTTGATTATGGGTCCTCTTGTTGATCCCACACAGGTGTCCTTACAGAATTCTCAGTTGAGCAAAATCAGGAGAGCATTACATACTGCTATGGTATATTTATTTAAATTTTGATTTTATTTAAAACTCACATGTACTTGTATATATCTTATAGTATAAATAATTTGAATTTGAATTTTGATTAATATACATACATATATACATAATTACTTACACACACACATACACATATGTATATTTAGGAGCACCTGATGATCCCATGAAGCATGACACACAAGTAAATTTAAATGTCTAAATAGTTAACTTTTCTAAAATACTCATAAATTTAATTTATTGTACATACATGACACATATATATTTATTTTATTGCACACGAGGATCTAGAGGACGTGGAGCAACATCATGTCATGGATTAGAGCAGGGCCCTAGTTGAGATTTATTTTAGACCTGAGATTTATTTTATGTTATATATACATGCACATGCATATATTTTCTAGACTTATTTTATACATGATATGTATGTTCATGTATTATTCTAGACATTTCATATACATGTTATATTCATTTTAAACTTATTTTATACATGTTATGTATGTTCATGTGTTATGTACATGCTCATATGTTCATGTTTTGTTTATTAAATAGACTTATTTTATTTTAGACTTAAATATTCTAATAAGTTTAAAATGTTAAACATATTTTATCTTGATCTAATTAAAATTTGTACTAATGCCGTACATATATACATAGAAGTTAAAAGGTCAATTTATCTTTAAATTAATGTGATACATATTTTACATACATGTACAAAAATATGTAAGTTAAAAGCAATTAATATTTAACTAATGTCAAATGTATATTTTTCATACATGTAAGTTAAAAGAAATTAATCTAGCTTATGTCATACATATTTTCCATACATGTACATAAATATGTAAGTTAAAAGAAATTCATTTAACTAATGTCATGTGTATATTTTTCATACATGTAAGTTAAAAACAATTAATCTAACGAATGTCATACAAATTTAAAAATATGTAAGTTAAAAGTGTAATTAATTTCTAACTAATGTCTTAAGGGGGTGTCTTTAGCTGATGTCTTAAGGGTAGGTCTGAAGGGGATGTCTTAAGGGTATCTAAAGTTATGATGTCTTGAGGGGATCTAAAGTTATGATGTTTTAAGGGAATCTAAAGTTACGATGTCTTAAGGGCATTTCTTAAGGGGATCTAAAGTTACGATGTCTTATGGGAATGTCTTAAGGGGATCTAAAGTTACAATGTCTTAAGGGGGTGTCTTAAGGGGATTTCATAGGGTGTTATCTTAAGGGGATGCCTAAAAGCATACATATCAAAACCATTGAAAGCATAAAAATTATACATTAACACATAAAAGAATACATAATTTAGCATGTATATACATACATATCAAAAGCATTGAAAGCATCAAACTATACATATCAAAACCATTGAAAGCATAAAAATCATACATTAGCACCTAAAAGCATACATGATTTAGCATGTACATACATACATATCAAAACCATTGAAAGCATAAAAATCATACCTTAACACATAAACGAATACATGATTTATCATTTACATACATACATACATATCAAAATCATTGAAAGCATAAAAGCATACATAAAAGCATTAAACATAAATAAAAGCATACATAAAAGAATAATTCATACATAAAAGGATTATTCATACATGAAAGCATTAATCCAACTAATGTCTTAACCATTGAAAGAAATTAATCTAAATAATGTCTTTACCATTGAAAGTAATTAATCTAACTATTTTTTCTTAACCAATGAAAGTAATTAATCTAACTAATGTCTTAACCATTGAAAGCAATTAATCTAACTAATGTCTTAACCATTGAAAGAATAAAAGCATATATATCAAAACCATTGAACAAAAAATAAATATATATCAAAACCATTGAGCCATGTTAAAATAAATAACTATATCCAATATAATATGAGTTCAAACTCATATAATATGAAAGTACAAAAACAAGTATGAAAGTATGAGCTACAAAAACAAGTATAAAAGTATGAGCTACAAAAATAAGTTTAGCCTAAAGCTCCTAGTACATATAGTCTGAATCCTCTCTATCTTTTATTATATCCAAAAAAAATCATGTTCTTCAATAGGCAACCTCCGCTTTTGGTTTTCACGTCCTTTTTTTGGCAATGTTTCAAATTGCAACTTTGTCTCTATAACCAAGTGATTGGAATGTAGAACATTTTTCCAAACATGTAATCAATAAATTGAACACCATTTTTGTCTATCTTCATTTTCTAATAACAGGTTCCTTCAAAAAATAATGAACCAGTTGGATATGTTTGTTCATCACCATCTATAATTACTTTTGGCAATTTGTATTTTACTTTTGTGCATCTTAGTAGATAATAATCTACACCTTTTGCATTGTTAGGATCCCCAAAAACAACAAAAATATCACCTATACACATGGATAAATTAAAATTAAAAGAACATGTGTGTGCACACACCTATAACAACTAAATCATAAACATATTCATAATCAGCTGAATATATAGGATCATGAATGTCTATGTCATTGTCATTGTCATTGTCTTCATAAGGAGGAATTTTGATTGACTATTTCATTTCCCATTGTGAAACATATTCATTTGCAATATCCTCACATTGACTATTTGTGTTATCCTCAAGGCAGTCAACACAAAAGTATGATTTTTCTCTTACTTGAATCAATGGAGGTTTTTTGTTTCATATAGTCATCACTTGATGTAAACTTCTAATACCATAAATTATTTGACAATTGTAAGGATTAGATCGATCAAAATCTGTTACAAATATAAAATGAAATTTGTACATTTTTAGATCAACAGTTATGATAAAAGTGAAATACACCTGATGAAATTTTAAAAGCATCTAAATACAATATTTTACCTTTCACTTCCCAAAAATAATGTTTTTTGTATGTTGTGTCACGACTAGCAAAATGACTTTGGCACCATTCAAAAAAATTATTTGAATTCTCCATGGTGTTACCTACATAAAAGAATTGTTAGTTTAAATAAAATGGAGAAGCTCCATGTGTGTGTGTGTGTGTGTGTGTGTGTTGCTTCTAGATTCAAATTAAATTAAGAAATAGATATAAACATTGAACACCATTTGTACCTACAAGTTTATGTTGGTAAAGTACACGATTCAAACATGCTCCTATTTCATCGTGCTCTCCTTTTCCATGTCCACTTTGAAAGAAGTTCTACAAAAACTTAACATTGCATCTAGAATGTTGCATGGATAGCCAATTAAATGCTTTTGCAAGCTTAAATTATCATGGGATAAAGTTGTATGTACACATGTAATCATTTAATAAAAAAACAAATTGAAATCAAATACAAAAATATATAAATTAAATTTATATTTACATAAAATTAAATAATTTAACTTAAATGAGAATGAAAATCAATTGAAGTATGTACTTACCCTCGCAACCATCAGACCAAATCTAGTGTTGTGAATCATTTGTCCCACAATCCATGTAATACCCCTGCTAGGGAACCCAGGAAGACAAGACATAAAACCTCTAAAGATGCAAGTACAAAAAAAAAATCTTTGTTAGCAATAACAATACTCATCATTACTTTATATTTATAAAATATAATTATGCACTTGTTTATAAAATTGAATGCAAGATATAATCATCCTAATTCCTCATAGGTTCCCTAACGTCACTACTAAAGAAACCTATTTACATTCATGAGTTGTTCATCGAATTACAAGCTTTATTGGTCTACACTAATTTTAATGCACCAAGGTAAATGTTCCTAACTCATTTATTTTATTAAACATAATTTAATCATCTAAGAACATTATTCCTCATATCATTAATTCCATATTGATTTCATAAAATCTATTATCGTCTATATCCTCTTTCTCTAATAATTTAGGGTAAAGGTTCATATTCATTAAGGTAAGCGTTATCTTACATACTTCGTTAAACCATACTCACTTTATGCAATAAGTAAATATAAACCAACTATTGAAAATTAAAATAAAGTTACTAACTTGTTTTATTGATTCATAAATATTCATTTTTTATAATTCCAATTACTAATCAATCATTTCACAATAATTACTTTCATTAAGAGATAATAAATACTTTACTAGGTACATGAACAAATAACTATATCTAAGATCATTTATGTAATAGATGAACATCATAAAGAATATGAAGGATATGAGAAAGTATTATAAACAACTTCCTTTTAATGTTGACAACATGTTCAACACATAATATAATATTTCCCCCTTTATTTCACTTAAAACTACCCATTCTCTAATACATTTCTTGAAGTAGAATTACATCATTATGTCATATCATATGACTCTTTACGATACATGAATACATAAAGATCATTACATCTCAACATGATACAATATACAATATGAAATCTTCAATTGAAAATCTAGAAATGAACATGTGCAAGGATCATCCAAGAGACCATGAACAATACCTTGATATAATATAGACTAACCACCCAACCATGTGGAACCAATAGGCCCATTCCCCTAAGCTAAAATATAGAAACCAAGGCCCATGTAAGAGGTAACAACTAATGAATACCTAAGGTGGCGTAAACCCTTCCCAAAAAACAAACAAAAATCACAAGGACAACAAACTAAACAAGAATGCCAAGGGCATCACAAATCAAGAAGTAAGGATCTCTAGAGTACAAGATAAGTGAGTGTCATCACATAGACTTTCTTTTTGGGATCATTCGTAGTGGTCATAGAACCCGATATCCCCTCACTGGGATCATTCCTAGCAGTCACATGGACCCTAGTACTCCAATAGGCATATGCGGACCAAAAATAATTATCTTTTTTAGTATGTTTATCCCCCCTTCCTAGTTAATTTTATTAATGTTTTCACTTGATTAAGAAACTCACCAATGGGATCCTCCTAGTGGCTACTTTGTGCCCTCACACCCACGATGAGCCATTCACCCAGTGTACCTAGATTCTTACGCATAAATGCACCAAAAAAATTACATCAAATCATAAATCATTCCTTTAAAACATCATATTACCATTTGATTAGGTTTAGGTGATCATTGGTTATCCTAATCCACTGGACAACCCTAAACTCTAATCTATAATCCAAATTGAATTCAAAGAACATAAGAAGACATTATAATGAACCAACATGATATCTAATGCAATCAACGATGGAGGATCCAATTAAGGACTGTCTAAACTTGCAGCCAAACCACAACAAAGTGGAATTATATAACAATATCACCAGATCTGAGAGAAAATAGGTATTTCTATTCATCAACAACTGATTACATGCAATGTGTCAAGTTGTAAGGCCTTCCTAGTTATGGCCAATTACAAAGAAAGAACAATTCTACAAGATCATGCTAGATCCAATACACCTCTCAGCTAGTCCAGGTCTATAACATGATAGGACACTGGTAGGCACTCCAAGAAAGTTCTAAACTTGTGCACACAAGCCACCAAGAAATCTTCTTGTGCCTAATCTCGCAATCTACTAACTCTGCTAGCTTTTATCTAGATCCCATTTCATTCTGGATCCCTACCCCCACTGCCCCTTAACAACTACCCAAATATCTTCTTAAATAGTAATTTTTAGCCACAAGTCGGCTTTACAAATAATTAAATTTAAAAACCCAATCAGCTTCCAAACATATAAATATTAAATGCAAAACATGGTCGGCTCTCAAATAGCCTTACAATAATTAAATTATCCATGTCGGCCTCCAGATCCACATAGGAGAATGCAACACACCAGATCTAGGTCCCCACACATCCAATGGTCAATCCATAACTCGAGGAATGTGACCCAAATCAAATGCACTAGTCGGCCAAGTTGATTCATCCTAACAACCAAGTCAATCTGCAAGAACACCAAGCGCTAGTAAGCAATACCGAGACCCATCGGTAACCAAACACTGAGTAGTAGAGAAATAATCAAGCACCAGTGAACTGACCATGCCAAGCATCACCGATAAATGTAGTTATCGTCGAGCGCCAAAAGAAACTGACACCTTCAGTTACCGAGTGTTCTTCAGAGACTGAGCACCCTGGTAAATACTGTAACCAAGCAACCATACTCAAGACCAAGAAAATACTTCACTAACTAAGATCAAAACCACCAATCTGCCTTACAAAACAAACATATTTTTGGGTGATACAAGATTGCCAAGAATCCTAAGACGCTCCTGCATCTGACACCCCAGGTAAAGAAGATTTTCTCATAAGGAAATCAAGAACACCTTAAGGGAATCAAAATAGGTATGCCATATATGTTCTTAACCCATATCTCCTCTTGTCCTTCATTCCAAGTTGTCTTCACTTCATCCATTGTCCCCTACAGAAAGTTTTCCTTCTTTCCACTTTTCTTATCCTTCCTATCTGCAACCGATAATAACTAATTCTAACCATCCCTTCTACTACCGATCACATTAGTACCACAGTAAAATCCATCCTCTCTGGACTCTTCAATCAACTTGATATCATCTTCATCTCTCTGTGTCACCATTGTCATTATCTATTGTACTATTTCTATCAGAAAGACCATCTACCTCTTAATCTCAACAAACTCTTTAGATATATCATTCTCCTCCTCTTTCAAACAAGACTTTTTAGGAATAGGTTCACCAACCCTATGTCCCTGAGGCTTTTCATGGTCACATGGACAACATTTGACAACTCCACATCCCTTAGTCCATGTCTCCTGCAAAGGTAATAGCTTATTCCTAGATCCTTCATGCCTAACCACATAGGTGTTTGCACGACCATCAAACAAAACATTTCTATAAAATTGCCAAGGTCTCCCGAGAAATAGATGACAAGCATCCATAGGTAATACATCACACAATATTTCATCATGATAAGATCCAATCTGAAAATTAACCAAGCATTGTTCTTGTTGAGTGTCATTTTTACATGAATACAATGGCTAGGAATTTGCATGAACAACTTCCCCTCTTGGAAGATTGATGGAATCAATCTCAAGGTTCCTCCTGGCTGGGTCTCAACCGCTTGGATAGCTCAACGGAAGACAAATGTGTATTTGTTAACAAGGAGGCCTTTGCTGGTTCTTTTCTCAAGGGAAACTACAAAACAAACTTTAGAAAACCAAGATATCTCTTTTTTTACCACGATTTTAGATTTAAGGATGAAAGCAATGCTAATTTAATTAATCTACTGAAAGCAAATTGCAAAGAAGGTTAGAAAGATGAATGGTAACAAGAGATTTGAAAGGAATTACTGAAAGAAATCTAATGGACATATGCTAACATCACACTACCATGTGAATTAAATAACCAAGACGATGAGGAAAACCCACACAACAGAGATCAGATCATGTCACAATCTTTAGTTGAAAGGATGCAATCATCAACGGAATCAAACAATGCAAATGTAAGATAAGTCAAAACTCATCAGATCATGAAGCCACTCCAAATGTGCACACATGTGAGACAAGTTAATCTTAAAGCACCAAAGAATAATCTTCTCAAGGAATTTGTCACAACACGGCAATGTAGTACCAACAAACACCAAACTAAAAGATCGCAGACTTAGAATCATTAAACAACCAATTGGCTCTTTGAAATATAGAATGAGAAAATCACAGATACAAAAACTTCACATAGATATCAGATAAATCACACCATGAATGAAGTTTTGTCAAATTTTTGGTTTTGTCTCCTTGCAATCATTTTTGCCTGGTTTAGAGTCTGTAAAATTCTTTGAAATTGCCAAGACAAAAGTTTGAAACCCTTACCCTAGGTCTTGTCCTTAAAAATTTGAATTCATGTAAAAACCCTCAAGTCAGCCCTAGTTTCTTATAAATCGCAGTTGCTTTTTGGTCGCTTAAGTTCCTTAATTATGCACGTGATTGTTTCCATGGGATATTCGCTGAGTCGCGTAATGTAATTTCACATCTTTAAGGTTTTCAGCAATTTGGCAAATGTGTCAAGCCTATGTTAGGTGTCATGTTCAATCACGTAGTCTCTAAGTCTTTCAGTGGATACCTTAACCATTCGGCAAATAGGCGAATGTATTCAAAGCTTGTTAAGTGTTTTCTTTGTTCGCTAAGTCACCAAGGTTCCCGACGGTTATCAAAACTAACTAACGAATTGGTGATAAGTGTTGTCTCTTATTTGCTAGTTACTTGGTAGTTTCCTGTAAGCTTCTAGTGACCTAGCGATAACGGTTATCGCAAATCCTCTGAATCGGACGGTTAAGGGTTATATCAACTGGTGACCTAGCGAATACCATTGATCGATGTCAAGATCAATGGTTATGTTTTAATCTCAACATCTTTTGGGTCCTACATGTTTGACTCGGTGAATGAGCGACTGAGCACTTGTATTACTATCCTCTAAGTCTGGCAGTTTTGACAGTTTGACATAATAATTTTAGCGAAGGTAATGTTTCCTTTGTTCGTTGGTTCTCAGAATAAGTTAGTAAAGTTTTAAATGATCTAGCGATTTAGCGAATCATGTGGTCGCAAGTTCTCTTAAAAGAAAGGTGAAGGTTAGAAGTATTTGGTGAATAAGTAAAATAAAGGATTAGTAGAGTATTAAGCTTTCAGTCACTTAATCACATAAAGAATGGTCAGTGTTTGAAGTATTGGGTGATTTAGTGAACCTTATGTTCATTGAGTCTCGTAATAAAAAGATAAGGCTTGTTTTGATTCAATGAATTAACGAGGATCATTGATTAAGTCTATGATCAACGGTTGAATCTAAATCATGGCTTGAAGCTAGCAGTTAATAAAGAATTCAGTGACTCAGAGGAAGGCTTGTTCGCTAATTCACATAATATGCATGAGGTTAAGATTTGGATTGAGTGAATAAGTGGAGTCTTCAATCTCCAAATCTCAAGATAACTTGATAGTTAACCAGAACATTAAGCAAATAAGAGGTAGTCTTCAGTCCCTGATTCGCTAAGTAATGACTGTAATCATGTTTGGTTATATTCATCTTGTTCACCAATTTACTGAAAGATGAGTGAGTTAAGAGTTTGATTTCAAGAATGCATGAAGGCTTTGGTCACCTATTCTCTGAATATAAACTAGGGTTAGCATTGTATTAAGTGATCACGAGAAGCCTTCAGTCACTGATTCGCCAAATGGGCCCAGTTGGAGAAAGTAATAAAGGGAAAGCTAGAGATTGTTGCTACGTGGATAAAACTACGCTGTCAAGCTAGAAAGAAAAGCAATCGGCCATCCAATCATATATCAAGGGAGGATTTTGTGACGTAAACAGGGTTAAAGTATAGAATTGTAATCATTGCCTTTTTGCTCTGTTTTCAAATTGTTTAATCTATCTATCAACATCCAAACACCGGCTAGCTCAAATTTGAAAACTGATGGTATGTGAAATTCAATGCGGGAGCAATTAAGGATTGATTTTTAATGATTTTGGTAGTTGTACACATTTGATCTGCATCGATAAATAAGCTTAACTCATGGTTTTATGTGTCCAAAATCATTCGGGGAGAATTGTGTTTGCTGAAGCAGTTTTTGAGCACCAAGCGAATCAAGTTTGCAAAATTGAGAGGCATGTATCATACGAATTAAAATAATGGGGTGTTAGGCATGTCATTTGAGTTTTAGTATATTTGTCTTGATAGATTTCTATGGAGGTAGGGTTTGACTCTGTTGCCCAAGTAGAGAAGGCACTGGTTTTAGATCCATTTGCACTTGTTACCACCAAGAATATAAACAATTGATTCATTTTACTTTTCCTGTACAACCTTATATTTGAATCATTCTATGATAAGTTCATGGATGTATTTTGTAATTCTTTGTAGAAGCACTAAATAAGGTTATCCTTCCTTGAGTTCAACTCTAAAAAGAAGAAGAATGAATATCCTTAAGCCATTGTTTCGTGTCGTTACTTTCATAATTTCTATCATAGAATTGTATATCAGGATAATTTGGGCCATACTCAAAGTTGTAACATCTCATTGAGTTAATTTTGAAAGCAATAACAAAGCAGTGAAGGAGCTATTTCACAATTCACAGCTCAATCAAACAGTGAATTGATATAGGTACACCCGACTGAGTTTTCATACTCGAAGTGAAGAAGGTTTTTAACCTTAATACCTTAGTGCTTGTATTTTGTTAGATTGTATCTATTGGGATCACATGAGTTTATGAGAATTTAATCATCTACAGATTTAAGCACTAACATGGCCAAAATAGCCGAAAATCCTACTCTATAAAAAGGACTAAGTGTCAAAACAAAATTTTCTACTTCACAAAACTAGCAGATCTTGGACTGGAGGTCCACTAGCTGGGAGGAAATTTTGGGTGTGCCTTCTTGAACCTATCTACTATCTCTAGCACCTCATTAAAGTTTGACATCTTGATCCCTTGAAGGGTCTCTTTTTTCCTATCTTTGAAGTCTGTCAATTCTTTTGTGAAAGCCTTTATTTCTTCCTCTTGACTTAACATTTTCTGAATTTCCTCCTTTTGGTAGAACATCTATTCAAGGTCTTCCTTAGACTTTACCCCTCAGAATATGCCTATATATTGATCAATGATCTCATTTACTAAATACATGGTTTTATCATCATCTTCATCAAACAGATCCAAGTCCAACCCCTCAAAGAATCCCTGTAGCTCCTTTGCATAGAGTGTGCTATTATCTCTCCTCTTGTTCAATCTCTTGAGAACCTTCTCGAATATGGTTAGCGTCGTAGTTATCTCTTGGATCCATTCTTCAAAACTATCCAATTCCTTCCCTTCATAGATCTTCATCAAAACTTGGAAGTGTTGCTTTCTTATCATCATCAACTCATGCAACAACTTTTTCCAACTGAGGATGGTCTCTTCTACCTTGTTTTCTTCACTCATGATCTCCACTAAAGAGGTTATTCCACCAAAATATTCTAGAAGGGCCTTAAGATCCTCCTGAGAGATAAGCTAGCAAATTGCTTGAAATACAGCTTCAATTTAGCACAAGCTTGCACAAAAGAATGAGGAACATCTATATCTACATCCCCCCTTTTCTCCAAAATTTCCTGTAATGAGGCTTCGGGGTCATTAGGGTCAATTGACCTGCTATCTTCAGAGGGGTAGCCTCTTTGAACTATGGTTTCAATATCTTCTCTCCCTTCTTCTTCTTTTCTCAAGATGGTTTCTCAGGAAGTTGCTTCATCAGGAGATGTTGCATCGAAAATGGATGAGCAATCTAAGATTTTGTCAATTTGATCACATGTCATGCTCTGAAATCCATGCTATCATTCTCATCTTGATCTACCTCTACATTCAAAATGGCCCGATTGTATATCTCATCTATGTTATAAATAGAATCCAAAATCTTGTCCGAGTCAGCATCTAATGCCTTCTATGGAATTCTCAGGGAAAGGGAACCTTGTGCCAGCTCCAGACTCATCTGGCAATAATCACGGATTCTTACCTCATAATCATCTATACAATTAGACCAATGGTCCTCAACATCTGGCTCATGGACATAGTGTCTCCCCATTATGTGGCTATAAGTACCAATGGGGTTGAAATGTGGCCTCACTAGGTTGTAGGTTGCCAATGGGAATTCATCCCATTCTCCAGTCAATGACTTGTAGACCTTCATGTTAGGTACACAGTGGGGACTGATTGAAATAGGAAAATCCCAATAGTGTTTCTTTTTTGTGTTTGATATGCTCATGGGCATCAAACAACTATCTTGCAATCTCTAGTAGAACTACCCAATTAGAAGGATACCTCGGGAGCTTCTTAGGTGCCAAAGTGCTTCTAGCCACCTGAATGTATGTGAATGTTTGAAATTGAATATAAACTGCCCCAAAGGCCCTCACTTTAGCTGCTTCTTCTATCGATAACCTTTTAGCATAGTCACCCTCAATGGAGCAGATGATTGTAAAGGTGAAGGCATCATTGACTATTCTGAACTCTGGGCTCTTATGCGTAAAGAACTCTTTTCTCACCAATTTTGGGTACAAAGTAAATGGCCATGTGCTTGGTTCTCCAATGTTTCCTACTTTGGTTAACCCTGGATATATTGCCCTGGTAGCTAGTAAGTATACGACATAAGATGTCATGTAGAAGTGGGGGTTGTCTTTACATGAATCAGTTGTTCATCCAACTGGTCACTTAGAAAAGATGCCCAATCAAACCTTGCTTGTCTTTCTTTTATTTTCTAGATCAGGAAAATCATCAAGTGCTCCAATTGGTGGGACTTAGGTAATCCATATACCCTACTTATCATTGTTATGGCAGCGTGTGTATCCTCTTTTATGTAACCTCTCCTCATGTCAATCATATCCAATCTATTCTTTGGCAATGGCTACATTAGATACTCATTATTGACAATGTTATGAGCCCTCTGCACATCTTTGTTGTAGAAATCCATACCCTTGTTGATATTAAAATTGAAGAAATTGTCTACCCCTTTGGGCAGATGGAAGACATCTTCAATATTGTCAAGCCTCAAGTCCATGACCACTTCTCCAAGGCCATTCTTGACCATGTGTTCATCTGGCACGTAGTTACTAGCTAGTGTGTTAATTAGGTCCACCGACTGGATTGAGACAGGGTGCACCACCACATTCACCAAGGAACAATGGACTAATGAAGTACAGTCCTCTGAATGGCCCACTAGTTGAGCACACTTATTGAGGTATTCATTCTAGCTAACATTCCCGATATCTATATCCATTATCCCTGCGTGCAAATCATTCACCTTCGATAGGGGATGGTACCCTTTGAACTGATATTTCATTGCCGGAGATGCCAATACGTTCCGAGCCATATCTACAAAGAGGGCAAGACATGAATAAGCAACAGGATGAGATAAAAGAAAAAACCCCCAAAAAGACAAGGTTGTTAGTTTCCAAATTCAAAAAGAAACAAGCATAAAGTGACTTCGACCATTTTGGACTTTCCGAGTAATAGGACCTCTGAAAGTTCGAAAGGTCTGAAAATGGAAAAAAGTGGCTAACAGGAGGATCCTTTCGATGAACCAGAGAGTTCGGAGGTAGTGAACACCCGAAGGCTGACAAGCCTAAAAATGGCGTAGAGGTCGAAAGGCGAAAGAGATTTCTTGTAGGGTTGTTTGACAAACATTTTTGGTGAGCTAAAATGCCGACACATCCAAAAAGTCTAAAAAGTTGAGGTTGAAGGGTGTCCACTTTGGCACTTCAGAGATTAGGAATGTTTCGTTGTGTGACAACACTGAAATGCCAAAAAAGGAGTTGGCACTTGGAATTTTTTTTTTATCACGGTGAGCGCTATGAAATTTTTAGACCCCGAAGGTCCAAAACTAGGGTTTATAGTTAGACTCGAAGAGAGAGTCTGATGGTGAATTTGACCACAAACTCACCTAGAGATGCAAGGTGACTACCTTGACAATCTCCAGGGCCAAAAAAGGCTAACTTAAAGAAACCTAAACCTAGGGACCAAGCTGAAAACACAAAACCCTAAACCTAGGATGAAAACAAGAAACCCAAAAATGAAGAGACACCAAGCTAAAACCCAAAAGAGGGGGAGAAAACACTCACCTAGGAGATGAAGGACTCGACAAAAACTAGCAAGGAGGTGGGAGCTTAGTGATGGAAAAGCAACGAGCTGTGAAAAAATAGGTAGAAAGGTGAAGGAGTGAAGACAAAGTGAGGGTTCGAAAAAGCCCTCACTCCTTTTATAAGCTTCGTGAGGTTGCTAACATAAGCACCCCGTGAAGTGGCCTTTTGGCCTTTTTGGGGGTCTTAGACATCCAAAAGGCCATCAACCCTAGAAGTTTGACTCCCATGAGAGTTAGATTTTTCAGGGGTGAGGACCACCAAAAGGTTCGAAAAAGGCCAGCCAGAGAATAGCACTTTTTCACTCCACCAGGACTTTCGCACTTTCAAACCTCCAAAAGTGTGACAAGGAAACAATGCCGAAAGGGTAGAAAACTAGAAAAAACTAAGGAAAAAGACCCCTAAAGGTGAGAAAAAAGGAAACAAGTAGAAAGCAGAAGGGTGGGAGCTTAAGCCTTAAGGGCCAAAAGTAGAGTGTGGTTGTGGGACCACAACAAATAGCCCAAACAAAGAAAAAATGACCAGACTTCCATTGATTCATAGTGAGCCTAGAATGAAGATCTTTGGATTGAGTATGTTCCTTGTCATCACCAAGGTAGAGAAAACCATAGTGACCGCATCAAGTGTGTGAGAGTGTGAGTTCAAACTTCCCAAGAAATCCTTTCCGTGAGCTTTCGTCGATGATTAACCCATCATTGCTAGATCACTACCCATCAATGTAAAAGTTAGCCATAAGCCAATTTAACCTTGCTCTATTGTCAGGTGGGTATTGATAGCCCCAATAGAGGTTGCTAAAATCACCCCTCCCCAACTATAGACGAGCTTTGGCAGAAGTGCTTAGACTTCATAGGAGGGCTCTTAGACTCAATTTTTTTTTTTTTTTTAGACCAATTCTTTTGAGAGTATCCATTCATCAAAAAATTTTATTCAATGTGGACTACTTCAATGCTCTTTGTAGCATTGTAAAAACACCCTCTGTCACTCTTTTGTCCTCTTTTTTTTTTTTACAAAAATGGGGCAGTGCTTAGACTGTGTTGTCCTGGTTTCAAGAATTTCTTTATTTATCTCATCTTTATGCATTCCTCCCTTTTATTTTCTTGCTCTTTTCTTTTAGTCTGCATTTTAGTCAAGGAAGGGTTCTAAATTTTAGGCTTCCTTCATGACTGTGAGCATTTCCTGGTGCAAATTGGAATCTTACCTTGGGAAGCCCGTGGCTCAGAGTCCCCTTTTGTTTAAATGTGTTCCAGTGTTGAGGATGGTTGATTCTGGTAGGCTGCCTGAGGATTCTGAAAAGGAATAACTTTTTCCTCTGATCCCTATCTACAGCTTACTATAAGATGGAACTACTTCCAACTCCTAGACCACAGGAAGTTTTTCTCATGCTTGGGCTACCTGAACAGAACACCAAATTTGGAAGCACTGACCTCCTACAAACAAAAGACCCAAAGAAAAGACTCGAATGACAAGACTGACCCAAAACCCAAAAAAAAACAATATAGTACAAGAATACATAGCAGAGTAAAAGGGACCAATCAAGACCCAAAATAGTGCTTTAGAAACTAGCCATTGACTGGTAACGGGACTAACATCAAGAGAACTAATCCAAAATGTATTTTCTCCCAGGATCTCAGTGATTTGGAATGGGCCTATCCACAGACATTGGAACTTGGTGTGGCTGCCTGGTTTTTCTTTCGCTTTGTCCCACATTAGGACCAGAGCAGAAATTCAGAAAGCTTTTACAGTTGCTCTTTTGTCAAACCATCGCTTGACAATAGCCTAGTGTTTGGCCATGTGTTCTGAAGCCATAGTTCATTTTCTTCAAGGTTCAACAAATTCATGAGGTGAAACTGCACCCATTCCTCACCCTTGACATATTGATCCATGAATCTCAAGATTGGTATTTTCAAGTTCATCAGAAAGATGGGCTGTAAACCATACACCAATTGGTAGGGAGAGGTTCCTAGGGCAATCTTGATTTTGACACGATCTGTCCATAGAGCATATTTCAACTAGGTGTGCCAGTCTCTGGGATGTCATCCAACAGACGTTTGATTACTGTTGTTAGGTTCTTATTGGTTGACTCGGTGACTCTGTTCCCTTGCGGGTAGTAATTGGATGAGAATTTTAGGATTACCTGATTCTTAAAATCCCATTGAATGAGACTCGCAAATGAAAATTAGGGAGCATTATCACATACCAAGAAAAAGGGCATGCCAAACCTCATGATTATGAACTCTTCCAAGAATTTGGTGATCACCTCGGTGGTACAATTTTTCATAACTTGTGCCTCTGTCCAGTGCATACAGTAATCAGTTGTAGTCAAGATGTATTGGTGGCCTGCTAAGGATGGAAGATTGATCATTCCTACAAAATCCAGCCCCCATTGGGTGAATGGACGCACTTTGTATACCAGTTGTAAGGGCATTGCTGGATGCCTTTCTTGAATGGTGCTGGTTTGGCAAACATGACAATAGCGCACATGCTCATGAGTATCTTTGAACAAAGTTGGCTAATAATAGCTAGATCTTAGTATCTGATGACTCATAGCTTCCACTGATCCATGTCCGGTGCCATACTTATAGTGAAATTCTATGAGAACTAGCTCAACTTCTGTTCGATCTAAACATTGTAGGTACAGCCCATCATAATTGCATTTGTAGAGCTTCCCATTTTTTAGCATGTATGAACTACTATTATTCTTTAGTGCTCTCCATTGGGAACCATTCAATCCTTCAAGACAACAATTTTGCATGAGGTAGTAAACTATGTCTTGATACCATATGTCTGTGACTATTCCCTCACTAGTGTACACCTGGCACACCAACCCTTGTTTTATTTCAGCTATCATCTTGGTGAGGCCTTGGCCTCTCACTAGTTTCATTGGTTGAATCTCAATCTCAAACTCCTGTAATATTTCCATACATTTCCCTCTTCATTCCTCAAGTTTATTTTGCATTAGTAAGGATTTGACTACTGGATCTAGGACAATAGCAATGACCTTACTCCATAAAATGTAGTGCCTGAATTTCTTGACAGCTTTGACCAAGGTGAAAGATTGTTTATCCAAATTAGGATATTTGAGTTCTACGTTCTTTAGTGGGAAGCTCATGAAAGCAATTGGCCTTTTGTCTTCACCTTCTTTCTTCTGCGTGAGGATCCCTACACATGAATGTTTTGAAGCAAATGAGTACACTTTAAATGGTAGAAGATAGTCTGGACTGACCAAGACTGGAGTAGTGGAAATGGATGTCTTGATTTCTTCAAAGGTGTCTTTAGCTGAGGTGTTCCATTTGATTTTAGCATCCTTCTTCAGCATATCATTTAAAGGATGCACTATCTTTGCAAAACCACTGATGAACTTCCTGACAAAGTTGATTTTCCTAAAAAAGGACTTCAATTCCTTCCTATTGTTTGGTGGCACCAACTTGAGGATAGCTTCAACCCTTTTGGGGTCAATTGAGATGCTTGTCTCAGATAAAATGTGTCCAAGGAGTTTTCCTTGAGTCACCCTGAAGACACATTTCTTAGGATTCAAAGAAATCTCATAACGTCGACACCTTTTCAAAACTTTTCATCAATCTTTGATGTGGTCTCCTCTGTTTCTGGAGAAAACTATGAGGTTGTCCATGTATATAAGAATGCACTTATTGACCAGACCCTTGAATGCCTCATCCATATCCCATTGGAAAGTAGCTCCTGCGTTGATCAGACCAAACGGCATGCGGCAGTAGGAAAATGTTCCCCACTTTGTAGTGAAGGTCATTTTTAGGCGGTCTTCTTCCTTCACCATGACTTGGTTGTATCCTGAGTATCCATCCAGAAAGGACATCATTTGGGACCCGTTTACCACCTGTAATACTTTTTCTAAGGAAGGCAAAGGATAGTTATCATTCTGAGATGATCTATTCAAGTTTCTAAAATCCATGGAGACCCAGACTTCCTCGCTTTTCTTCCTCACAGGGACAAGATTAGTGACCCAAGTTGAATGTCGGATGGGAAAAATTATCTTGGCATCAAGAAACTTTTGCACCTCCTTTTGAATTACTGGCTCAATCATGGGGTTTACTGGCCTTTGTCTCTAGCGGAATGGTTTAACATCCGGGTTCGGTGGGATGTTGTGGACAATAATGCTATGATCATAGGTTTTCAGATCCTCATAGCACCATGCTATGACATCTTTGTATTCAGTGAGTAGCTCGACCATCTATTTCTTTTCCTCTGGTGTTTCAACTTTACCTATATGAACCTCCCTGGGTTCGAGTTGTGTACCTAAGTTGTAGAGCTCACAATCATCTCCGCTCACTACTGGTGTTTTTTCTCATTCTCGAGCATGTTCATCTTTATCAAAAATTATCTCAAGAGCTACCATGCCTTTCAGAATGGAATTTGTTTTCAATTTCAAAATCCTGAAGTCATCAGACTCCTCTGTTTTGTCTTCTTCTTCATCAATGCTCTGTTTGTCAAAGATCACTGTGTTCATAATGAATTCTAGGATTTTTTGATCATCCTAAAATACTTGGAAGTTTTTTATGTTACCATGGACAGCTGGCATAGCCACAAGCTCTATGGAGAACCTTTTCAACTTGGACTTCTCTAGCGGTTGCAAGGAACTTGCAGACACTGCCAAAGCATCGGCAACAGTATTCCTTCTCCTTGGTATGTTTCAGATACTGAAAGCTTCAAAATCTTTGACTAAATCCTAGATGTGGTTGTGGTATCAAATCATCCATTTATTTGTAAAAGAATACTCACTCTTGATCTATCAAACTATCAGTTGTGAGTCACCTTCCACAACTATTTCTTTTATTCTCTTCTCATGCGCAAAAAGGAGACCCCGAACTAGAGCATCGTACTTGGCAACATTGTTAGTGCAGTGGAATTGCAATCAATAGGTGGCATAATATGAACCCCCATGAGGGTTGATTAGCTCGATCCCTGCTCCCGCTCCTAGCTTACACTTGGAGCCATCGAATTGAAGTTTCATATTGTATGATTTTTGTTAGAGGATGTCTTGACTTGGGGTTCCAGGATCACTCCTGGAAGAGGGGTCTCAATTCATGGTTCTGTAAGGGTCGTAAGCAATAACAGATCTTCCTCACTTAGAATTTATGTCTCTCCTTTATCTAAGATTTCTCTTTTCAAAAGGGGAACCCACTTCATCATTTGTTTATTCTTGACATCATGCCAAACTTCACGGCATGGAGGCAGGAAACCATCATTAGAAGAGCTCCAGTCTTCTTGTATAGAGCATTCAATCGTAGGGCCATGGGGTTCTTCATTGCATGGAGATTCTTCCTCACTTGAATGAGTTGTTAGATTCTCAGGAGGATTGGATATGTCTGATATCTGGTTAAGGACTCAGACCACCACCTCTTGGAAACTCTGGCATGTAAACTCTGAATGGTTTATCCGATGAAGATGACAATACCCAGGTAGCATCAATATGATGGGGTCAGCATCTAGGCCCAAATGTCTCATGTTCTTTGTCATACCATTTATGAATTCTGCTAGAATTTCTTCAGACTTGAGCATCTATCAAACCTTGAATGGGGCTACTATTCAAGTTTTCTCCCTCCTTGAGCTGAAATGCAAACACCTTGTCAAAATGGTACGCTCCCAGGTCAACTTGTGAAAATAAAACTTCATTTAGGGTGTTATACTCAGTTATCATTTGTTTAAGCTTGGGCTTGGCATCTATCTTAATCTGGTTATTAAGCCCCTTCCATGGAAACCAGAGTTGGGTGAAGTCCATGGAGAACCACCCTCTCAAAGATCAGGTCCATTCTTGGTTGAGTAGCATGCCATAAGTCTCGGGGATGTCTACCACATGAACATCAATGTAGTCATGGATCCCAAGATCAGTTGTTAGCTGAATACGCATGTCTTTCAAGACCCCAATGACTTTGACTTCTATTTTGTCAAGCTGGATCACCACATGATTCACTGGTTGAGGATTCATCCCTAGCCTCCAACATATAGACAATGGCATCACATTACATGAAGCACCTAAGTCGATTAAGAAATTGTGTAGGTTCTTCCCAAATATTTTGAGGCTAAGTAGGAATGGGGCCACTTCTACCCTATCTTTGAACATGGTCGGCATTGCCTCAGCAAAATTTACGTTAGATACATTCTTGGCATTATTGTTGGGCGAGGCTAACTTGGAATGATCCAAAGACTTTAAGAGAGCTTCTCTTTGAGTGGGACAACTTTGCAACATGTCATACATTGACATGTTCATTCTAACTTTCTTCAATTCCTCTACCGCGCTGTATTTTTCATTTGCCCAGACTGGGTTTCTCAACATGGTGGGTGGTTGTTGCATTGTCTAAACAAAAATAGCATCGGGACCCTTTGGAGGAGTTGGATTGTTATTGGCCCTAGGATCAGGTGGGGTAGGCTACATCCCTAGAGGAATTTCATTTTTCAAAGGATCCCTTTGGCTCCTTAAGTTATAGGTATTTCTATTGTTGTTCTAGAAGGCATGGACTTCAGAATACTTTGGTTGGTCTTCTTGGTTAAATGGGAAGACAAACTCTTCCTCCGAAGTGTTATCGGCTGGTGTTCTATCTAATGAAGATGGATCATACAACTCAAATGCCATGGCACTGAAATGAGCTTGGGAATTTTCAGGATCTTGAGTTTGTTGATTGTTGAATTCCCCTCTATATTCATAATCTAGTTGATGCATGTTGGGACCTTGGGTGTAACTGGCTTCCGACGAGCTAAAGAAATTGGCATTATTCGTGGGAATACTACCATTGTTTGGGTGTGTGTTCCAACTCTTGTTTGTCCTTTGTTGTCCAAACTATTTGTCTTGAGAGTCATTCCCAAAACTTCCTCCATTGTTATTATTATAGATACTATGATTTCCATAATTACGATTCTAATTTTGGGAGTAAGTATTTGGGACAATAGCTGGCCATGGATAATTTCCTTGGTTTGGAGTTGGTTGAGCTTCATTCAGGTGATCTCCCTAGTTAACTGGGACAGCATCTTCTTCATGGCATCTAACTCATTCACTAGGGCCTGATCTGGCTTGTTTGGGATAGCAACCTTTTGTTCGCACAGGGCAGCCCTGTGTGTGTCATATCTTGGGTATGTGATGGCCAAGGGTGGGGCAGAAACATATGGAGTTGGTACCGGATTGATCCTTGGATTTGGTTGCATCGGAAGTTGATTTTTTGCTGTGAATGGACCAACTACAATAGCATTCCCTAGTGTGGGGGGAATGCCATAGCTCCCCCCTACTTGCGGGTCCATTTGTTGAGTGAACAAGATAGCTTCATTGCACACTTTCTCCAAAGTGTCAATATCTCCTGGGGGAAACCTTTTTAAAAATATAGATGTAAGTGGGTCCAAGGCATGTAGGTACACTTGTATGGTAGCACCAACTAGTACCATGTATGGAGCCTCAAGCTTTTGGTACATCTTGTGAAAATGGTGATTGAATAGAGTGATAGATTTGTTGAGGTCTTTTCTCATCGAGATGAACTGATGATGGAGAGTTGTCAGATCCACATATAGTTTGAACTTATTTAGGAACTTCGTTTCAAAATCTTGCTAGGTAGCAATGGATCCCCATGGTAAATTCAAATACCAGTTATATGAAAACTCCCCTAGTGTGTAAGGGAAGGGGTGGCACACAATGTCTTGATGAGCAATTTCTTTTTGATTACACAATTCCTTGAATGCATGGACGTGTTCTTCTGCTGTCCTGGATTCTCCATATATGAAACATGGACAAAATTTCTCAAGATTTTTGGGCAACTGATGGAGCTGTCCTTGCAAGTTCAGTGGTGAACTTTGAGCATTTGCAAAGAATGCCATTGGGGCTGGTGGTGGAGGAGCAGTAGGTGGGGCAGCAATGGTTGGAATTGGGGGAAGATTCGGATGATCCAAAGTATCCTCTCTATGCTTGGTCCTGCTGCTGCGAGGTCTGTGAAACTTTGTAAGTTCAAAGAACTCCCCTTTGTTGGGTAAAGAACTAAGGACTCATTGAAATCTCTTGGGAGAGAATGATCTGATATTTTGGGGTGTCCCTTTTGAGGGCCCTCCTTCTAGTGCCACTTCTATTGAGCTTCCTTTTTACATGAAGACAACAGCTAGGAATTTATGTGAACAACCTCCCCTCTTGGAAGATTGATGGAATCAATCTCAAGGTTCCTCCTGGCTGGGTCTCAACCGCTTGGATAGCTTAATGGAAGACAAATGTGTATTTTTTAACAAGGAGGCCTTTGTTGGTTCTTTTCTCAAGGGAAACTACAAAACAAACTTTAGAAAACCAAGATATCTCTTTTTTTGCCATGATTTTAGATTTAAGGATGAAAGCAATGCTAATTTAATTAATCTGCTAAAAGCAAATTGCAAAGAAGGTTAGAAAAATGAAGGGTAACGAGAGATTTGAAAGGAATTACTGAAAGAAATCTAACGAACATATGCTAACATCACACTGCCATGTGAATTAAATAACCAAGAAGATGAGGAAAACCCATACAACAGAGATCAGATCATGTCACAATCTTTAGTTGAAAGGATGCAATCATCAACAAAATCAAACAATACAGATGTAAGATCAGTCAAAACTCATCAGATCACGAAGCCACTCCAGATGTGTGCACACATGAGACAAGTTAATCTTAAAGCACCAAAGAATAATCTTCTCAAGGAATTTGTTACAACACGGCAATGTAGTACCAGCAAACACCAAACTAAAAGATTGCAGACTCAGAATCATTAAACAACCAATTGGCTCTTTGAAATATAGAATGAGAAAATCACACATTCACAAACTTCACATAGATAGCAGATAAATCACACCATGAATGAAGCACCAATTGTATTTGTTGTATTAATCATCAAGTTGACCCTCATTACATCATTTTATTACAATTTATAGAGCTCTGCTCTTATTTTCGCAGCTAGGTTTTTGCTGCAACTAAAACTTGAAAGTAAATCTAAACTAGAGCTTTTATTAAAGAAAATACTTCTAAAGCTTAGCTAATCTATCTTGGTAGGGAATTAAACCTCGTGCATTACAAAGATTTGAAAAAATCAAGCATCAGACATCTCAAAAATAGAGCTGGAACTAGTGCATGCACTTGATGATCTTCATGTTTATACCCTTGATCATTGGCCCCGGCTGCTCCACGTGGTCCTAACTGAAAGAGATCCCACAATCATGCACAAACAACCCAAAGAAAGAAGGCCAAATGACTGGAAAGTGATCTCTGAGATAACTGGAGTCAACTTTTAGACATGCCAAAAAATGCCCAAAACCCGACGCTTGGTCCGAAAAACTCAAAACCCAAAATTGACTAAGTGCTAAGTCCTTTATCCCAACTACTTCGAGCTTGTCGAACTTGTAGGTGGTCAAAAAATCCCTATGGTTGAACTGATAGAAAATCTTGCTCTGCAAAAATGACTAAGTGTCAAAACAAAATTTTCTACTTCACAAAATTGGCAGATCTTGGACTGGAGGTCCACTAGCTGGGAGGCACTTTTGGGTGTGCCTTCTTGAACCTATCTACTATCTCTAGCACCTCATTGAAGTCTAGCATCTTGATCCCTTGAAGGATCTTTTTTTGCCTATCTCTGAAGTCTGTCAATTCTTTTGTGAAAGCCTTTATTTCTTCCTCTTGACTTAACATTTTCTGAATTTCCTCCTTTTGGTAGAACATCTGTTGGAGGTCTTCCTTACACTTTACCCCTCATAATATGCCTAGATATTGATCGATGATGTCATTTACTGAATACATGGTTTTATCATCATCTTCATCAAACAAATCCAAGTCCAACCCCTCAAAGAACCCCTGTAGCTCCTTTGCATAGAATGTGCTATTATCTCTCCTCTTGTTTAGTCTCTTGAGAACCTTCTCGAATATGGCTAGTGCCGCAGTTATCTCTTGGATCCATTCTTCAAAACTATCCAATTCCTCCCCTTCATAGCTCTTCATCAAAACTTGGAAGCGATTCTTTCTTATCATCGTCGGCTCATCTAATACCTTTTGCCAGCTGAGGATGGTCTCTTCTACCCTGTTTTCTTCCCTCATGATCTCCACTAAAGAGGTTATTCCCTCCAAAATATTCTGGAAGGGCCTTAAGATCCTCCTGAGAGATAAGCTAGTGAACTGCTCAAAATCCAGCTTCCATTCATCACAAGCCTACACAAAAGAATGAGGAACATGTGTATCTACATCCCCCCTTTTCTCCAAAATTGCCTTTAATGAGGCTTCCAGTTCATTAGGGTTAATTGGACCCGCTGTCTTTAGAATGAACTTCCTCATAGCCTCATTTTGCTCCTCCAGAGCTTTTATCCTTTCTTCATCTTTATTCATGAAGCCCAGAGCGTGCTTCAAGCCCAAAGTAGCCAAGGTTTTGCTACCTTCCCTAGTTGGTTCTCCCAAGTCTACTTCCTCCAACATATAATCCTCCAGATTGATCTCATTCATGCTAACATCCATCATGGGAATAGCCACCTATGCTTTCCACCTCCCTGTCTGGTCTTGTGTTACATAGTACATTCTCCTTGCATGGGGAGCTGGTATTGTCTGATGGAAAGCATGTCCTAGTGTGGTCATGTTGACTTCATCATTAGTGTATACCCTGACCCTCGGCTACACTTCTTTAGTAAACCATGTGGGCTTAGAGAATGCATTCAATGGCTCATAGGGAGAAGCCAATATAGTAGAGGTTGCCAAGTGTTCTTTCCTTATTTCCTCTTCAGGTTCTTCTTCTTCTCTTGTTTCCTGCTCATTTCTATTGTCTTGGTCATGTTCTCCTTCACCAGCAATTTGTTTCTCATTAGCTTTCTACTCCTTAGTATCTGTTTGTGGCTTATCTTCTTCAACATGGGGTTCCTCTTCCACTTGTGACTCTCCCTTGTCATCGGGTTCCTTGGATCCAATATGAATTTCTTCTACCTTCTCCCTGCCAGTGACTTCAACATCCTTTTTTGACTCCTACGAGCTCTAGGGCATTGACTCTATGTGAACTTCAGGAGGAATACTGAGTGGGGGAGGCATAGGAAACACAAGGGGAGTGGTTGAACAAGCTGGCGGAAGCAGAGTCGGGAGGGGAACCTGGAATGAAGAAGGTTGTTGAGGCAATTGGGTATTCTGTACGGGAGTGGAAAGCGGAGTAGTGAGAGGCTCTTGGAGTGGAATGGTAGGAGGAGTGGAAGGACAAGGTGGAGGTGGAGGTGGAATGGATAAAACCAATGGTACCTATGTACTTTCTCCTTCTTCTAAAGTGACCCTAGCAGAAGAGTCCTTTTTCGGCCTTGTAGTATCTCCTTGGTCCTTGGTCACCTCAACATCATTCATTTCTTGAGGTCCCTATTGTATATCTTCTCCCATGCCACCGAAATGTCTAGTGAAATGCATAGGGACTTGTTGCTTAGACTCTTTGAATCCATGCAACCCTGCAAAATCAGTGATGTTCAATTCATCATCACCTAGGGCATCCAAATTTATTGGCTCTACCTGAGTAGCCCCTTCATCATCTTTAGGATCATCATCTATTATCCTTCTCTTCAAGAATCCCTCAGACCGAGTCCTCCTACTGAACGGAACTTCATCTAGTTGATCTTCATCATCCTCCACTAGGGTATCCAAGTTTTTGGGTGTCAAGCCTCTCTTCCTTTTGTATACATGACCCTTGATGACTCCAAATAGCTTGGGCCCTATGATTTTAAATTTTTTTTCCTTTTCGAGCTTGGAGAATCATGGTCACTCGGAGAAGGTGCTTTTGGTGGTGCAATACTCCCGGTCATCCTAGTTTTCACCTTCTTGGAGTGTGTAGATGGACCGTACGTGGTGGGATGCTCATGTCGATACATAGTCCCTAGCTTTAGAGGGGAAGCCTCTTTGAACTATGGTTTCAATATCTTCTCTCCCTTCTTCTGTTCTCGAGATGGTTTCTCAGGGAATTTCTTCATCAGGAGAGGTTGCATCTGAAATGGATGAGCAATCCAAGATTTTTTCAATTTGATCACATGTCGTGCTCTAAAATTCATGCTATCATTCTCATCTCAATCTACTTCTGCATTCAGAATGGCTCGGTTGTATATCTCATCTATGTTATAAATAGAATCCAAAATCTTGTCTGAGTCAGCATCTAACGCCTTCTGTGGAATTCTTAGAGAAAGGGCACCTTGTGCCAGCTCCAAACTCATCCGACCATAATCATCGATTCTTACCTCATAATCATCTATACAATTAGACCAATGGTCCTCAACAAGCGGCTCATGGACGTAGTGTCTCCCCATTATGTGGCTATAAGTACCAATGGGGTTGAAATTTGGCCTCACCAGGTTGTAGGTTACCAATGGGAATTCATCCCATCCTCCAGTCAATGACTTTCAGACCTTCATGTTAGGTACATAGTGGGGACTGATTGAAATAGGGAAATCCCAGCAGTGTTTCTTTTTCTGTTTGATATGCTCATGGGCATCAGACAACTATTTTTCAATCTCTAGCAGAACTACCTGGTCATAAGGATACCTCAGGAGCTTCTTAGGTGCCAAAGTGCTTCCGGCCACCTGAATGTATGTGAATGTTCAAAATTGAATATAAACTACCTCGATGGCCCTCACTTTAGCCGCTTCTTCTATCGATAACCTTTTAGCATAGTCACCCTCAATGGAGTAGATGATTGCAAAGATGAAGGCATCGTTGACTATTCTGAACTCTGGGCTATTATGCGTAAAGAACTCTTTTCTCACTAATTGTGGGTACAAAGTAAATGGCCATGTGATTGGTTCTCCAATGTTTCCTACTTTGGTTAACCCTGGATATATTGCCCTGGCAACTATAAGTATACAACATAAGATGTCATGTAGAAGTGGGGGTTTGTCTTTACTCGAATCAATTGTTCATCCAGCTGGTCACTTAGAATAGATGCCCAATCAAACCTTGCTTATCTTTCTTTTATTTTCTAGATTAGGAAAATCATCCAGTGCTCCAATTGGTGGGTAGTCCATATACCTTTCTTATCATTGTTATGGCAGCCTGTATATCCTCTTTCATGTAACCTCTCCTCATGTCAATCATATACAATCTATTCTTTGACAATGGCTGCATTAGATACTCATTGTTGATGATGTTATGAGCCCTCTACACATTTTTGTTCTAGAACTCCATACCCTTGTTGATATTAAAATTGAAGAACTTGTCTACCCCTTTGAGCAGATGGAAGACATCTTTAATATTGTCAGGCCTCAGGTCCAGGACCACTTCTCCAAGGCCATTATTGACCATGCATTCATCTGGTACGTAGAAACTAGCCAGTGTGTTAATTAGGTCCACCGACTGGATTGAGACTAGGTGCACCACCGCATTCACCAAGGAACAGTGGACTAATGAAGTGCAGTCCTCTAAATGGCCCACTGGCTAGGCACACTTATTGAGGTATTCATTCCAGCTAACATTCCCCATATTTGTATTGGTTATCCCTGCGTGCAAATCAGTCACCTTGGCTGGGGGATGGTACCCTTTGAACTGATATTTCATTGCCAGAGATGCCAGTACCTTCTCAGCCATATCTACAGAGAGGGCAAGACATGAATAAGCAACAGGATGAGAGAAAAGAAAAAACCCCCAAAAAGACAAGGTTGTTAGTTTCTAAATTCAAAAAGAAACAAGCATAAAGTGACTTCAGCCATTTCGGACTTTCAGAGTAATAGGACCTCTGAAAGTTTGAAAGGTCCAAAAATGGTGAAAAGTGGCTGATAGGAGGATCCTTTCAGTGAACCAAAGAGCTTATAGGTAGGGAACACCCGAAGGCTGATAGGCCTGAAAATGGTGCAGAGGCCAAAAGGCCGAAGAGATTTCTTGTAGGGTTGTCTGACAAACATTTTTGGCGAGCTAAAACACCGACACGTCAAAAAAGTCTAAAAAGTTGAGGTTGAAGGGTGTCCGCTTTGGCACTTCAGATATTAGGAATGTTTTGGTGTGTGACAACACCGAAACATCGAAAAAGGAGCTGGCACTTGGAATTTTTTTTTAATCACGGCAAGCGCTACGAAAGTTTCAGATCTCGAAGGTCTGAAACTAGGGTTTATAGTCAAACTCGAAGACAGAGTCCGATGGTGAATTTGACCACAAACTCACCTAGGGATGCAAGGAGACTACCTTGACAATCCCCAGGGCTGAAAAAGGCTGACTTAAAGCAACCTAAACCTAGGGACCAAGCCAAAAAGGCCGAAAACACAAAACCCTAAACCTAGGATGAAAACAAGAAACCCAAAACTGAAGAGACACCAAGCTAAAACCCAAAAGAGGGGGAGAAAACACCCACCTAGGAGATGAAGGAGTCGACAACGACCATCAAGGAGGTGGGAGCTCAGCGACGGAAAAGCAACAAGCAATGAAAAAATGGGCATAAAGGCGGAGGAGCGAAGACAAAGTGAGGGTTTGAAAAAACCCTCACGCCTTTTATAAGCTTCATGAGGTTGCTAACATAAGCACCTCACGAAGTGCCCTTTCGGCCTTTCTGGGGGTCTCAAACATCTGAAAGGCTGTCAACCCCAGAAGGCCAACTCCCGTGAGAGTTAGATTTTTCAGGGGTGAGGACCATCGAAAGGTCCAAAATAGGTCAGCCAGAGAATTGCGCTTTTTTGCTCCACTGGGACTTTCACACTTTCAGACCTTCGAAAGTGTGACAAGGCCAAAAGGGCCGAAAACTAGAAAAAACTAAGGACAAAAACCCCTAAAGGCGACAAAAAATGAAACAAGTAGAAAGCAGAAGGGGGGGGGGCTCTGAGGCCATAAGGGCCAAAAGGGGAGCATGGTTGTGGGAGCACAACACTTCTTCAATCCTAACCTTAGACACATCTTGTATCTAACTAATCTGATAAGGATGAAGATGCTTCTTTCTTTCCAAATTCAACTTACTAACCATCTCTTCTGAAACAAAGTTCTTAGAACTACCACCATCAACTATGACATTACATACCTTATCCTTGCACTTACATCTAGTTCTGAACAAATTTATTCTTTGAACTAGTTCCTGGACACATGTAGCCAACCTCCTAGTGATCAGAAACAAACCTTTTTCTGCAACATTCTCAATGTCTTCTTCAGTAGTTAGTGCAACTCTTCTCTTAGGACATTGAAAACTTCTATGACCCGCTTCACCACATTGATAACAAGTACCGATGAACTAATTTTTCCACCTTCCTCTTTGTCCAATTTGAAATTCTTAGTGACTTGACCACTGCTAAATCCTACATCAGTCTTCTTAGGATTCTCTATGACATTACTTTTAGCAACTATTTCACTAGTCTTACCACCTTTATTCCTATTGTTTTTTCTTCCTTCTATAATACCCCAAAAATGGGCTATAGGTTCATTAACCTCCTATATCAACACATCGAATGAAATCAACATCAAAGTCCTAACCTAAGGCACATCGGCACATCATCGAAATCCTAACTGATTTTATCTTAAATCTACATCGGGGAATATTCCTAGTAATATTCCTATTTTATCATAATTATCTTTAATTTAATGATTATTTGGTGATAAATCATATTTATCCTAAAGTTGATTAATTGAATATGATGAATATTTAATTAATTAATTTAATTCTGACACTTAATTATTTAATTATATTTAATTATATTTATTCCTAATTATTATTATTTAAATTTGACAATAAATCAAAATTCCTATCATTAATTGATTAAATTCTTATTTAATTAATTAAAGCAAGTTGTCATATTTAATGATATTATTTTTGAATAAAAGTTTGATTTTAATAATTGATTAACCAATAAATCAATTGTTATTTTTAATTCTAAAAATCAGTTAAGTGGAAAATAAATCACTTTATTTATTAAATTAATTCATATTAAATCATGCACAATCATAAAAGCAGTCAACTTTAAAACAATTGCTAATTTCAATTTATAAACTTTCTAAAACTCAACATCTGATGATGAGTTCAAAAAAAACAAAAAAAAACTAAAGCTCTATTTTGAGATAAAAATAGCTTTTGCATGATTTTATGAATTATTTATTCTTAATTTCTTGTTAACTCAAAAATCAACCTGAATTTATCAAGAGTGATTTATGGCTTTTTTTCAATGCATCCTCAAAGCCCTAGATTTCTATAAAATCAAGGCTCACTTCTTCACAAATCATCCACAGAATCCACAGAATTTGCATACTTACTCTAGAGAATCGACATCTGAAGAATTGAAGCTTCTTGCGAATCAACAATTTTTGTGAGATCAATCTTGTTTTCAATTCATTTCAGTTTTATTTCATATCATTGTTAGATCAATTTTCATATAGAATAGATTCATATCAGATTTCTCATTCTTATTACATAAAAAAACCCAAAAATATAGATTAATTTGCATGCATTACTTCATTGTTATCTTGCATTCAAATCCTTCATTTAGGTGTCGTTAATGTCACTGGTCTCGGTTCAATCTGAGAAGATCATACTCACACCTACTAGAAGGCAGTAAATCACCTGGTTAGTTTAGTTTTCATTCTATTGCATGATTTTGATTTTTGCTAACCTCTAATGTTTTACTGAAGTGTTGTGTCTACAGCTAGGTACAAAATTCACACACACACCTTCAAACTTCTTATTCAGCTTCTCTTCAATCTTTAACGCCATCTAATAAGCATCTCCTATTGTTGTCATTTGAATAGTAAGTAGTTCTTCTTTAATACTAGGTCTCAAACCATAAACATACCTAGCAACCTTCTCTTTATCAACTTCAGAATGACCAATCCTAATCAGGAATCTATAAAACTCCTTAGTATACTCTTGCACCAATTTTTTGGTCTTCTTCAAGTCTTGCATCTTCTTAAACATGTCTAGCTCATAATCCACCAGCATGAATTGCTTCTTCAACTTGTCAACCATTCAGTTCCATCTAGTGATATTTTCCTTTCCTCTTCGACTTATTTCCAACTGAACTTCCCTCCTCCAAATATTTGCATGATCCTTCAGTTTAGTCTTTGCAAATCTAACTCTATCAGGATCTTCTATTTCTTCATACTCAAAGTACTTATCTATCTCATTGATGTAATCAATCAACTCTTCTAGCCTAAGGCTTCCAAAAAATGCAGAAACTTCGATCTTAGGTCTTTTCCCAATTTTAGACATAGCTTTCAAGAATCACAGCTGAATGACAAAGCAGGAAGCACAAAGTTCCTGGATTTGATAATGGAAAAGGGAGACTCATGCAGAGACCTTGGTACTATCTCCATAAAAACAACCATCAAGGATTTGAGGGCACGCTCAAACCTGTGGATCCAAGCAAAGTCGATGCCTAGTACCTACAAACCTGCATCACTAAGATGAGTAAAGCATATATATATATATATAGACACACACACACACATAGGTAGACAATAGCAGACAAGGAGGGGAAGTGAGACATCATGTAGATCTCCTGTAGAAGTGACTACGACTGCCTCCCCTCTCTTACATGCACGCTGAACAAGATTCATACTAAAACATGATTCATTAGTATTTTTAGCACATAGATAAATATAACCATGTAAATGTAGTAAAAGAAGGAAAATCATCACCAATGATAACAAAATTGACATGTAAGCATAATCAAGGATCTAAGAAATATTTATGAATCATTACTCGGCAAGATAAATCTCATAATTAACCAAAAGGGGTAATCCAAATCATATATACATAATCATAATAGATAATCATCTTGAACATATTATTTAAAGGAGAATCATAATTTGTCAGTTTGAAATATCTTATCATCTAAATCTAGTAAGGTAAGGAAGAAATATAAAGTCCATAAATGATAGAATGCTAAAATCCTATCCAATATCAAATGTAACCAGCAAGACCATCAAGGAGGATATTACAAGAACAAGATCATAATCCAATCACATAAATAAGGTCATTCTCATAGTCACATAATAGACATAAGAGACAATCATGATCATGCATGCAATCATAGAATGATAATCATGGCAATTTAAATCATAATCATTTAAGGAACCTAGCCATTAAGGAGATCTTGAAACCATAGCATTTTTTTTTTATCAATTAGGGCATAAGTGTCCAAGTATCAAAATTAGCCTTTAGTCATTATAACTAATTTGTCTAAGGTAATCATAATAATTGCTAAGGAGTACTTCACATAATAAACATTTAGATCTATAAGGTGACCTCATAACAACAAAGCCCTAAAATATCACAGACACATAAGAAGGGATGAATACACATGAATGTACAATAAAACATTTAACATTTCCAAAATTATAAAGTGAAGTTATTACAGTTGGAATAGAATGGATTACACGAACACCTCAAGTAGAATCATATTCTTATCCAAGCATAAAAGTCTCTACAACATTTCCCTAACTTCCAAAGTCATATTAAAACATGTTAGGGTTGGAGGGGTGTTACAATCCGGAAGATCTTCAAAACACATTACAAAATAATGGGCTACATAGTCATAGTCAACTATTGCTTGAACTTGTTTTGTTTGTGTCAACCTCCTACTAGAAATCATAGTCATCAATGCTCTACGTATGACACTTGAATCAGCTTCTCAACTTGTGCTATTAATTTTGTTCAATGCATCTTGCAAATTTTCAACTATTGTTTTATTTACATTTCCTACAGAGCTTTTCCTATTATCAACACCCAAAAACTCCAAAAAAGGAGTCATTTCTCTTTCCTGAATAACCTGACAAATAATTGTGCTCTTCTAAATAAAGCTTTATTTTCAAAATATTCCTCCCAATTTTTTTTTGCAATGCAATTTAATTGTGCTTTCAGGTACCTTGTGTTCAAATGAAATTTGACTAAAAAGAGAATCCTCATTCATCTTCATCAAATTTCCCATGCCAAAATAAATATTTCTACCTTGACTACTACCAATTCGTTCTCCTACTTGAGTTGCATCTTCTTGAAGATCAACAAGTTTTTCTTGAACTTCAATCAAATGCTCTTGATTACGTTTTGTATGACCTTTCATTTTTTCATTCCTTTTTTAATCATACAATTTTTCTCTAGTCCTTTTGTTCCTCATTACACAAACTATATTCAAATTGAGAGCTTCACTTCACCTGCATATAGAAAACCATATACCCAATACAAAATCATAAATAATAGTTACAAGTTCATAAATCTCACTAATTGATTAATTTTTCAATTAAAAAAATAAAACAAAAAATTGAAAAATATGAAAAAAAATAAACTATAAAATTAACTTGCCAAGAAAAAATTAAACATCCTTAATGATAATTATTTATAATCACCCTTGAATGTAAAGAAATGGCCAAATACTCCTCAAAAATTAATTTTATTTAAACAATCAATTTATATTTTGTATTAAATCTTGTTTTAATTGTATTTTTAAAATTGAAAAAAATGCCTCTAATTAATGAGGCTTAAGTGGTGTAGTCACCCACGTGTCCCTGCGAAGTCAGCCCTAGTTTCAATTGAACTAGGTCTGATTGAACTAATTCCGGCTAAGCTAGGTTTGACTGAAACTGCTTGTATGACATCTTATGTGGCAATCAAATCAACAAAATTTTTAGAATTATAGAACTTCTAAATTTTGTAGTTGGTTTCTCCATCAAAACTCAACTTTCTAAAAAAAAACTAAAAATACCCTTTTGTAGAGCTTGGAGTCAAGAATATTCTCATATAATTTTCATAGTGTGTTGATTAGATCTAATATATTATAATTACAAAATATTACAAGTATGTATTTTAAGATTCGAGAATACATTGATTCAAATAAAAAAAAATAGTAAATCATATCAAAAAAATTTAAAAACTATATGGTTCAATATAGGAGAGAGTATAATTTATTTTTTATTGGTATAGATCTTATAGGGAAAATTAGGTGGGAGACAAAAATGTCAATTTCAGGTAAGTCAGACTTTGAATTATTATAACTAAGAAAATATACATTAAAAACTAATTTTTATTATTTCATTCACTGGATATACATGTCATCTAAAACATATTTTGAAATCATAGGAAAAAAGTTTATTTAAATATAGTTTTTTGGTGGGACCTAGACCCCATGATTTGCAGTATTTTTCACCATTTGAAAAATGAGCATTAAAAATTAAAAAAACATATCAATTCTTCTTCAAAAAAATTTTTAAGAAATAATCTACATAAACTTCATCCATTTTTACACATTTTATCAATTTACATCATTTTCAAATTCCAAACAGAAATGTCACTTTTATGTAATTGAAGTTGAACAGTTTTGGTGTTGTTAGCCTTTTCCTTTATAAAAGTGTGACACGGGTTTGTACTTTTACCCAACAATTACATCAATATATAGGACATTCGCAAGAAACAAGTCGGCCAAAAAAGATCACATTCTCCAAGGTTAGGAAAATATAATACCAAATATAGTTCACGACCCAAATCAAGATCACCTCCTATAAGATTTGAAATGAAGCGCAAACCCATAGGGAGGTTAGCCAAGAGTTTAGGAACATTGAACGATGAGCTACATAGGATTGAAAATTGAGGAAATGGTTCGCAAGATTAGAAACTCCAACAAACAAGAAATGTGAAGAAAAAAATAGATCTAATCCAAAATCAAAGAGATCTACACCAAGAAGAAATAGATCGAGATGAAAACCTAGCTGAAGATCAACCCCGATACCAAGAACATGTCATAAGGTTTGTAAGAGAAAAAGAGCCAACTCAGAGGAATACCACAGAAAATAAAGAAACTGACTAAATAGGAATAAACTAAAAGAAAATAATTTTGGTTGATGCAATATTGTCGTGAACCCAAGGATGCTCCTCCATCAAGATCTATTTGTG